>LT669788.1:13995963-14312148 GCA_900128785.1 Arabis alpina
AAATGAGAGTTGTAGAGGAGTACCTGATCGTTTGGCTTGAATGTCCTGGAGACGATGCGCTTATCATGATATACCTTTGTCCTCTCCTTGTACAGCTTAGAGTTTTCATAGGCATGAAATCTGATTTCGTCCAACTCATTAAGCTGTATCTTACGCCTTTCCGCAGCCGGTTTAATATCAAAATTGTACCTCTTCACTGCCCAAGCTGCTTTGTTTTCAAGTTCCACTGGAAGATGACATGCTTTCCCATAAAGTAGATGAAACGGAGTAGTCCCTAATGGCGTTTTGAAAGCGGTTTTGTATGCCCAAAGTGCATCATCCATCTTAGTAGACCAGTCCTTCCTTGTAGAATTAACCGTCTTCTCGAGGATTTCCTTGATTTGTCTATTGAAAACTTCCACCTACCCACTCGTTTGAGGATGGTAGGGGCTAGCCACACGATGATGAACTCCATACTTAGCAAGCAATCGATCAAAAACCTTGTTGATAAAGTGTGTTCCACCATCACTAATAACTACGCGAGGCACTCCAAAACGAGGGAAGATGATGGTCTTGAACAACTTAACAACCATTCCGACATTGTTCTTAGGACTCGCGATTGCTTCTACCCACTTAGAGACATAATCCACTTCAACAAGTATGTAGTTACTCCCATAAGATGATGGGAAGGGAACCATGAAATCAATACCCCAACAATTGAATAACTCCACCTCAAGGATGAAGTTTTGTGGCATCTCATGTCGCCTGCTGATTTTTTCTCTTCTCTGACAAGCGTTGCACTCTGAAACAAAACTGTGAGCATCCTTTAATAGTGTGGGCCACCAGAACCCAACTTGAAGAACCTTAGAAACAGTCTTGAAAGTAGCAAAATGCCCAGCATACTCAGAACCATGACAATGATATAGCACTCGTCGAGTCTTCTCCTCAGCTATGCATCTTCTGTATATACCATCTGAACAAAACTTATAGAGATAAGGCTCATCCCAATAGTATCTCCTAATTTCCCTCATGAACTTCTTCTTTTCATAGCCTTTTAAATCTGTGGGAGGATCATTTCCAGCAAGGTAATTAGCAATATCTGCATACCATGGTCGTGAGGATGTAGAAACAGCAAAGATTGAGCGGCTGAACAGTCGGTGAGGATTCTGGAGAAATCCAATTCAGAATTATGGAGAACCTGTCGATCGTTGCAAGGACTTGCGTCGATCGACGATCTGCTCGATGGAATGCTCGACGAAAAATCTCCTCGATGGAATGCTCGACGAAAAATCTCCTCGACGTGTAGAAATCGGTAGCGTCCATCTGTAACTTAAGAATTTTGAATTTTTTTTTCGTGAAGCTCCTGTAACTCAATTTCTATGAAGTTCACACCTTCTTCAGGGAAGAAATCATCGATGGGGACATTGTCCTCAACTCCCTTTTTGTCCTTCACCTCGATGTCAAACTCTTGGAGAAGAAGAATCCATCTCAATAACCTTGGTTTAGCATCCTTTTTCTGCATCAAATACTTCAGCGCCGAATGGTCTGTGTGTACTGTCACCTTGGATCCAATCAAGTAGGGACAAAACTTCTCAAAAACTTCTTTGTGCTTCATCAAGAGTTCGGCTTGCATAATAGATAGCATGCAATTTCTTGTCCTTTTTCTGTCCCAATACAGCCCTAACAACAAAGTCACTAGCATCACACATCACTTCAAAAGGCAAAATCCCAATCCGGAGGTTGCACAATAGGAGCACTCACTAAGGCCTGTTTAATCTGCTCAAAAGAAGATAGACAATTAGTATCAAAAGCAAATTTAACATCCTTACAGAGTAGGGTGGTGAGTGGGCGGGCTATTATGGAGAAGTCCTTGATGAATCTTCTGTAGAAACCAACATAACCAAGGAAACTCCTAACCGCTTTCACGTTTTCTGGTGGTTGTAGGCTTGTCATAACTTCAATCTTGGCCCAATCTACCTCAATCCCCGCTTCTGAAACCTTATGTCCTAGTACAATGCCGTCTTTGACCATAAAGTGACACTTCTCCCAATTCAGAACCAAGTGTTTCTCCACACATCTACCAAGTACCTTCTCTAAATTATCCAAACAACCTTTGAAGGAATCTCCAAAGACAGAGAAATCATCCATAAAGACCTCCATGTAATCCTCTATCATATCTGTAAAGATAGACATCATACACTGCTAAAAAGTCGCAGGAGCATTACAAAGTCCAAATGGCATTCTGCGATATGCAAAAGTGCCATAAGGACAAGTAAAAGTAGTCTTTTCCTGATCATCTGGATGGATGGGGATTTGGAAGAATCCAGAATAACCATCAAGGAAACAGTAATAGGGATGATTCGCTAGTCGTTCCAGCATCTGATCAATGAAAGGCAAAGGGAAATGGTCTTTCCTTGTTGCTGCGTTGAGCTTCCTGTAATCGATGCACATTTTGTAACCAGTCACAGTCCTTGTAGGAATCAACTCATTCTTCTCGTTCGTTACCACAGTAACCCCTCCTTTCTTTGGCACTACGTGAACGGGACTAATCCAAGGACTGTTTGAAATTGGATAGATGATCCCTGCCGCCAGAAGCTTCATGATCTCTTTCTTGACAACTTCCTGTAAGTTTGGATTCAATCTCCTCTGATGCTCAATCGAAGACTTCGCGTCGTCCTCGAGATAAATCCTGTGCATGCACAAATCTGGAGATATTCCTGCAATATCATCAAGAGAATAGCCAAGAGCCTTGCAAAATTTGCGCAGCTTGCTTAGCAGTAACGTGAGCGCTGCATTGTTCAAAGAAGCACTAACAATGACAGGATAAGTAGAATTGGGGCCAATGAAAGTGTACCTTAATCCTGCTGGAAGTTGTTTGAGTTCAACCTTTGGAGCATTTTCCTCACTCCAATCATCATTTACTGCAATCTTCTCAGAAACTTCACACAATTCCATGTTAGCAACCATCTTTGTCACTATATTAATGCTCCATTAGCCTTGCATAACCCATTGCAGCCTCATCCAACTCCTCAGTCTCTGCGATAGATCAAATCAAAGTCCTCTCCTATGCATCAGTAGAATGTGTCTCATTGAAAACCTCTTGAGCAATGTCTGTGAGTGTATCCACATACTAGGTCTGACCATCAATCGTAGGCTTCTTCACCAACTTATCCATATCAAACTTCATCTCCAAATCACCCACACATGAAGTAATCCTTCTCCCCTTGACATCAATCATTGCTCTAGCTGTAGCCAAGAATGGTCTTCCCAAGATAAGAGGATCTTTGGGTTCTTCGTGATATTGCAGAACCACAAAGTCTGTAGGGATCAAACAATCTCCAACCTTGATTGGAACATCCTCCAAAATTCCCTCTGGGATCCTTACTGATCTATCTGCAAGGATAAGTGAGATCCTTATTGGCTGGAAGTCAGTCATACCAAGACTGATAGCAACTGAGAGTGGCATCAAGTTAATGCTTGAACCCAAATCACAAAGAGATCTTGGAAACCTGTCTGTGAAAATCAAACAATCCAATACAAAACTTTATGGATCCGGGAGCTTCTCTGGAATCTTATTCACAATTATCACACTAACTTGTTCAAAGATCATAGCAACAATTTCCGTAAGACACAAACTCTTAGTAACCATCCTCTTCACATACCTCCTAATCATAGGAGAAAGCGTCATTGTATCTAAGAATGGAATCTCAATGCGTAGCTTATCCATGATAGCTTTGCATCTAAGCTCTTCTAGCTCCTGTTTAGACCTCCTCTGGTTCATAGGGTAAGGAATCTTGGGTTGGTAAACCTTCTCAATAACGTCAGTCGAACCCTGTAGATTTTCAGATTTCTGCGTATCCCGTCGATCGACGGGAGTGTTTGAGCGTCGATCGACGAGACGAATTTTCGTCAATCCTTCGTCGTGGTCTTGTCGAGATGACATCGAGACAGCATCGGGAATTTTCTCACCCGTCGATCGTTGCTCCTCCTGAGCGTCGATCGACAAAAGGTCTGGTGCGAAAATTTCTGCATCTTCTTCATCTTCAAATTCGTGAATCAGCTGATTTGAGGCGTTGTTTTGCAAGACTGGCTTCACAATCTTCCCACTTATAGTTGTAATTTCAGCAACACCATGTTGTCTTCGGTTTGCATCCGTTCTAGCTTGAAGAGAACCTTCTTGTCTCTTCACATTCTCTGCGGTTTGAGCTACATGAGTGTCCAACTTCATCATGTGAATGTTGATGGCTTCTATTCTCCCATTAAGGTCAGTGTAGAGGTTGTCAATCTTCCCATTGAAGTTCACTGTTTGTACTTGTTGCCCCTCAAGAATCTGTTCGAGCATAGCCTGCATGTCGCTTTCTGAAGACTTAGCAGGAATCGGTTGATACGATGAAGATCCATAGTACCTTTGGTTGTTGTTGCTGCCAAATGGTTTCTGAAACTGCGAATTCTGAGCATAGCTTGGAGAAGCAAGAATTCCAGAGAATGAGCTCCTCTGATTGTAATTATTGTATCCCTTGTTCTCTGACGGATTACCGTAACGCTAATTCTGGTCGCCATTCTGGTTGATGTAATTAACATCTTTCTGCTCTCTATCTTCATCCTGAAAGAAAGTGTCAACTTCCTGTGCAAAATGAACTGACTTCTTGTTCACCAGAAGGTTATGCATGGAATCTATCTTAGCCTTAACCTCAGCAATCTCAGCTCCACCCCATGTACCAACTTCTCTTCTTCTTTCCTCATCGATCTTCTTTGTACAATTGCTAGTAGACACGTTCTTGATGAGCTCGAGATAGTCCGTTGGGAATCTGGTCTTGAAGTTCCCATTACTCGCAGCATCTACAGCCATCTGATGCTTCCAATCCATTCCCCTGTAGAAAATACCCAACAGCTGAACCTCTGTAAACCCGTGATGAGGACAGTCTCTCTGATATCCCTTTAAACCTCTCCTACGCAGCCTTAAATGTTTATGTTGGACCCTGAACGAACGTGGAGATCTTAGCTCGTACATCCTCCGAACGCGACTCGTCGTAAAAATGGTTCAGGAAAGTGTTCTTGGTATCTCTCCAAGTAGTCAGCGAGCCTGGCTCCAACTGTTTCAGACAAGAGCCTGCCTCTCCAGCAAGGAAAAACGGGAAGAGCTTACACATAATGTAGTCTTAAGACACGTTGTTGGCCTTAATACTCGACGCAAGATCCTCGAACATCTCGAGATGATCCATAAGGTGCTCAGCTGGGTGCCCATGGAACTGATGTTGAGTCACTAGAGAAAAGTAAGCCGGCTTCAACTCGAAATCCCTCCGTTGAAATCTAGGAGGCCGAATCGCTGCCCTGTTGGCGTTGTGTTCTTCAGGACGACAATGGTATCCCAAAGTGCGTTGGTTAACCACACCCTCATGAGGTTTACGATTCGCCCGAGCCAGACGCTCTAGCTCAGCACGCTGATGCTCCCACTCAGCCTGTTGACGATCAAACTCAGCTTGTTGAGCTGCAACCGGATCGTCCACCTCATCTGCCATCACGATGACATTACCAGCTTCATTTATTCGGTCTCCCTCCTCGTTGTACCGATTACCATCCTTGTCAAACAACTCTCCCTGAGCATTCGGAAGAACCACCAAAGCACGATTAACCATCTTAGCTAACTTTGCTGGTCTTCTGTTTTCCCATTCCAAAACACCTAACCCTGGAACAAAATCTGCTAACTTTTGATCCTTGTTGCTTCTGGTTCTGCTAGAAGGCATACACATGAAACACAAAAAACAAAAGAAAACAAATCGAAGATTAGTAACAAAATAAAAAAAAATACTTAGTCAGAATTCTAGAATCAAAATTCTATGGAAGATTTTGACTCCCCGGCAACGACACCAAAATTTGATATGCTCAAATTTGCCCTGAGCTATTCTCTCAAATTAAGAGATCAATTGTAGTAGGGGTCGAATAACTGGGAGTCAAATCAACAATAAAATGTATGACTTCAAATTGAGTTTAGCAAATATAGTAAAGTAAAAGCGAAAACAATTCAAAACAGAGATAGGTTGTTGGTTTCTTAGAATTCAGTTAAATAAAAGCTAGGTTTTCGGGAAATTCGCAAGCAAAGATAAATTGTCGAATTATAAAACTGTCAGGATTTTAATTAAGATTCGTTCTCAAACTTGAAACTGTAATGTAAAATTAAACGACTTCCGTTGAATTAATTATCTATGCATAAACCCTAGAAATCCAAATTCCTTTGTAAAGTCAATCAATTTATGCAAGCATTAAAGTTCAGGTTTCAATTGTTCACAAAATCCCTAAACCAAATTCCTTTGAGAATAGGTGATTTTGCTCATCTAAGATTATGGTCAGGTTATCAATTGATGCTTCCGCTTCTAATTAATTAACCTAAGATGTCTAATCAAGGGTGATCAATCCTAAATAAGAATTAATGCAATCTAGATGAAGAGCCGTAAGATAACCCTAACATGAATTCAATTCTAACAATTCATCTTAATTCATTTGAAAACCCCTAAACCTAAGAAGCAAATTATTCACACATGGAAATAGAAATCATGATAACTGAATAATAGTGCAGTAAATAAAGATAGAGAAAGAGATACAGAAGGGTTCGAAGCAATCTGAAACGTCTGAAAATTTGTTTCCCTAACTCTCAAAATCTCTTTGAATCTCTAGGTCTTGAATAAAAGAAAGCTTAATGAAAACTAAAAGAAAACTAGGTATTTATAGGCTAGGATTCGTGCTGGGCTTTATTTGTTAACTTCTGGAACTTCTGGGATAAAAAAGAAATCTTCAAAATAGGAAAAATTCTCTTTCTTCGCGAAACTGCTTTCTCCGTTGATCGACGCATAAGTACTTCTGTCGATCGACAGCTAAATTTTCTGCACTTTTTTGCACCAAGCTTGCGACTTCGACTGCACTTTCCTTGATGCTTTAAAATACACCATAATCACCAATTAAGCTCCATTCATACACAAACCTGCCAAGACTCAAAAACACTAGAAAAATACCAAAAAGACTCGATAAAACCGGGTTAAATCATGGCCAAAAGTTGGTAAAAACCATGATATATAAGATTCGTGAATATGTATGTATTTTGTTACGCATGGAATAATGAATTGTGAATTTGTTTTTTTTACTACAACATATTTTCTATATGTAGGTCAATTACACAAAGGGCCAACAAAGCTTTCCGCCGTGGGTTTTTGATATGTTGGAAGGCCCTGTAAGCTAGAATTCTAACCTTGTGTCAGGACCTACGGGGAACAGGAAAAGTTTTCAGATGATATGGATCCCAAGAGATGAGCGAGAACCTCCAATTCAAGTCAGAACATGGCCCATTATAATTTTCGAGAGGATATTTATTTCACACAAAACAACACGGAGAGAGGAGGAAAACTATGAATTATGGAGTTTTCGTCCGGGGCCAACATTATTCTGAATCAACTCGAGAGGATAATTTTTATGGGGAAGTGGAAAAGATCATGGAGTTCCAATATCCCGGATTTCTGAATCTAAAAGTCTTTTTATTGCAAATTGTTCAACCCTAATATCGGAAAAGGCATCCGGAGAAGCAAAGGTGGTATTGTTGATGTAGCAGTTAAAGAGAAATATCAAACTTCCGATCCTTATATTTTAGGTATGATATTTAATTTCAATTAAACGTACAACATATATATATATATATATGTGTGTGTTTTAACACTATTTTGACACTGATTGTGTGACACCCGTGAACCAGTTTTTTTAGGAAAATGAAGGGGATGTGGATCGATACACGTGGTATATGTCGATCGACAAGGTCTTAAAGGGCTGTCGTTCGACACCCATGGTATGTGTCGATCAACAAGTCCTTAATTAGTCGGTTTTCTGTTTTGATTTTTAGTCGTGTGGTTGGGCCGGGCTGGTTTGGGGGAAAACTAGGGGTCGTATTTAAGCCGTTTTGGGTCGAATTCTAAGTGAAACCACAGTCCAAAATAAAAGAAAAAGAGTTGAGCGGAGTTTCTCTTGTTTCCTATGAGTTTGTGATAAAAGGTTTCGTTCGTGGTTGTTTAGGAGTAGATTTCGTGCTGGTTGTAGCTGATCTCGTTTCTAGCCTTAATTCCATCAGTTTCTATTCGATTATCTAAGGTGAGTGCGTGACCATGGCTTCTGGGCCGGTGGATCGTTAGGGTTGCTTGGTGATAGGTTTGAACGAGTTGATTGATCTTGTGGTGATTGAGTTGAGACTGTGGATTGTTGTTTGTTGTTTGTGATTGTTGTGTTTTGCAAGTTTTCGTGCTGACGCAGAGGAAGAATCAATCCGAGAGGATTATGATAGATTTCTCAGGAGTCTGCCCATGGCCTGTCGAACGACACACACGAGGTGTGTCGAACGACATACCAGTACAAAGGCTGTCGAACGACACACATAAGGTGTGTCGAACGACACACATAAGGTGTGTCGAACGACAGCCAATTAACATGCTGTTGATCGACACCTAATGGTTGTGTCGAACGACAGGCATGTACAGAAGGTGCCGATCGACAGCATGTCTGTTTGGCTGTGGTTGAGCCTTTCTGTTTGTGTGATGTACGTGTTGAATGTTTGCCTGAGCGGTCCATCGTACCTGAGTGCGGAGTCGTAGATGGAATGACCGTCTCAGTGGGTATTTATGATAATACTCACGCATTTACTTTTCCATTGGATGCAGGTAAAGACAAATTGTGATCGTGGAATCACGGCTACGAAGAGAGAGATGATCTGGGATCTCGTGTTTCGTGTTGTTTTTTTTTATCATTTTAGAACGGCTATTTAGGGTGCTGGATTGCGGAACTTGTTGATTTGGATTTGTAGTTGACCCGGTTTTTTTAGTGGAATCATTTTATTTGGTTTATTTGTTTGTTATATGCTGTGTTATTGTCTGTGTGGTTGGCTTGGTTGTTGAGGATAGCATTTATGGGAATGCTAGTCTGAGACGAAGGTTTGTATGTAAAAAAAAATGGGTCGGGTCGTTTCAGTTTGGTATCAGAGCCCTTACGGTTTTAGGACGGGCTAGAACTGCTAGGATTGTAAATTGGTAAATTTTGCAATTCTGTGAGTTGGGGGTTCTAGATCATCTTCCTTCGAGCCTTCAATGAGATTCCATGGTAAGTGTGTTGTTTGTTTTGTTTTGGTCTCTCTAGTGCAGTGAGATGGCTAGGACTACTAGACGGCGTGGAGGCCAAGGAGGCCGAGGCAGAGGTCGTGGACCTGTGGATGAGCCAGTCTTGAGTGAGGCTAAGAGTTCCACGCGTGGGCCTGTGTCAGTTCAACAAACGTTGCATGATGGTCAGACCGCTAGTGTGACTTCTAGTATGGAGGCCGGTTTGGGTCCTGTTAGGGCTGGTTTGGGTCTTGTAGGGGCTGATTTGGGTCCTGTTAAGGCTGGTGGTGCTGGTGGTGTTGGCACAGCGGGGGGTGCGGTCGTGGCCGCAGGTGTAGCCCAGACAGGTGATGATCATCTGTTGAGCTAGTTGTTGGAGCGGTTACCGAGTGCGGTGCTAGTGCAGGCTCTAGTGTAGCCACAAGTGGCAGAGGTGCAGCCGACGGCTGCGGTTGCTGAGGAGGTTCTGTCGTATATTCGGATGATGGAGCAGATCCAAAGGATCGGTACGGGTTCTTTTGCAAGAGGGGTTAAGCCTGATGAGGCTAATGAGTGGAGGATAAGGATGGAACGTAATTTTCGCTCGATTAGGTGTCCAGAGGGATACATGGTTGATTTGGCAGTCCATTATTTTAACGGTGATGCACATCTCTGGTTGAAGAGTGTTGCAGCGAGACGGGCTAGGACAGTGATGTCGTGGGCAGACTTTGTGGCGGAGTTTAACGCCAAGTTCTTTCCTCGGGAGGCGTTGGATCGTCTTGAAGCGAGGTTCTTGGATTTGGCTCAGGGAGCGGTGTCTGTTCGTGAGTATGACGTGGAGTTTAACCAACTCTTGGGTTATGCTGGTAGGAGTTTGGAGGATGAGCTGGCTCAGATTCGGAGATTCTTGCGGGGACTTCGGATAGACTTGAGGACTCGGTGTAGGGGCATCAGGTTTGTGTCTAGAATAGAGTTGGTAGAGACTGCTGCATAGATCGAGGAGGACCTGAGGGAGCAGGCTGCGGTATTTGTTCCAGCTATTCAGCAGCAGGTGCAGCAGGTGGGTTCTAACAAGGGCATGAAGCCTGCGCAGGGATAGAAGTGGGATTGGGAAGATACTTCGAGATCGGGTCATAGTGGCTGAGGGTGTTATGGTAGTGGAAGCTTGGACCACAAGAGGACGAGTTGCCCTAAGCAGAGCGAGGTTCGAGTGGCTCGTACTTGTTATCAGTGTGGAGAGCCGGGGCACATCATGCCAAATTGTCCTAAGTTGCAGTCGTTGGCCGTGGCAGTGGTCCAGCCAGTAGCTCAGTACGGGGCGGTGCAGCGTTTGGATCAGATTTCGGCGATGCAGCGTCCGTCAGCTATTGCCGCGCCGGGTAAGCCGAGCTCGAGGCCGATCACATGTAAACTCTCTAACTCAGACTTTGTAAATTCAGTAGAGTAGATTTTTTGTGTTTGTTTGGATTGTTTACCATGTGATAGGAAGTTAGGTTGCTTAGCCCTTAAGATTTGTGTAGGGACCTTGTTTGTGGGCGGGTGTGAGTCCCACGTGTTGTTTGATTCTGGAGAATTGAATTGCTTCATTACTCCAGATCATGATGAGAGAAGTGGTATTCAGAGTGACGTCGGTGAGCGTACTGGACCGGTTATGGTTGCTGGAGGGGAGTTTCTAGCTACGCATGGCCGGGCGAAAGATGTGGATATTCTGGTAGCGGGCGAGTTGATGCCTGCAGACTTGGTGATCAGTCTGGTGGAGTTGTACGATGTTATCCTGGGTATGGATTGGTTGAATTGGTGTAGAGTTCATCAGGATTGTCATCGGGGTCGAGTGGTACTTGAACGTGATGGTGGTAGGTTGGTTTATTAAGGAGTGAGAACGACTTCAGGTAGTCTCGTGATCTCACTTCTCCAGGCTGAGGCGATGATTGAGAGGGGTTGTGAGGCTTACTTGGCCACGATTGTAATGCCGGAGGCTGTTGGTGGGGTTGCTGAGAGAGATGTTCGGGATTTCGAGGATATTTTTCAGTCGTTGCAGGGATTACCGCCGTCTCCGTCTGATCCTTTCACGATTGAGTTATAGCCCGAAACGACGCCGTTGTCTAGGGCGCCTTATCGTATGGCTCTTGCAAAGTTGGCAGAACTGAAGAAGCAGTTAGAGGATTTGTTGGAGAAGGGTTTTATTCGACCGAGTATTTCACCGTGGGGTGCACCGGTGTTGTTTATGAAGAAGAAATATGGTAGTTTCTGGTTGTGCATCGATTATCAAGGGCTTAACCGAGTCACTTTGAAGAACAAGTATCCTCTTACGAGAATTGATGAGTTGTTAGATCAGTTGAGAAGGGCTACTTGGTTCTCTAAGATTGACTTGGCATCCGGGTACCACCAGATTCCTATCGACGAGGCATATGTCCGGAAGATGGCTTTCATGTCTCGGTATGGGCATTTAGAGTTTGTAGTTATGCCATTCAGGTTGACGAATGCACCGGCGGAATTTATGAGGTTGATGAACGGAGTTTTTTAGGAATATCTGAATGAGTTCGTGATTATCTTCGTCGATGATATTTTGTTGTATTCGAAGAGTCTTGAAGAGCATGAGGTTCATCTGAGGAAAGTTCTGGAGAAGTTGTGGGATCAGAAGTTGTTTGCTAAGTTGAGCAAGTGTAGTTTCTGGCAGAGCTAGATGGGATTTCTGGGTCACATCGTTTCTGCAGAGGGAGTTTCTGTGGATCCGGCGAAGATTCAGTCTATCCGAGATTGGCCTAGACTGAGGAATGCTACTGAGATTAGGAGTTTTCTTGGGTCGGCAGGTTATTATCGGAGATTCATCAAAGGTTTTGCGGGTATGGCTCAGTCTATGACGAAACTGACAAGGAAGGATGTTCTCTTTCGTGTGGTCTGCTGATTGTGAGCTGAGTTTTGCAAAGATGAAGACGATGTTGACTAGTACACCAATGTTGGCGTTACTTGAGTTGGGTGAGCCATATGTGGTGTATATAGATGCTTCGGGAGTTGGTTTGGATTGTATGTTGCTGCAGCAGGGTAAGGTGATTGCCTATGCTTCGAGGCAGTTGAGGAAGCATGAGGGCAACTATCCGGTTCATGACTTGGAGTTGGCTGTAGTGATCTTTGCGTTGAAAATCTGGAGGTCTTATCAGTATGGTGGTGGAGTTCAGGTGTTCACTGATCATCATAATCTGAAGTACATTTTTACTCAGCAAAATTTGAATGTACGACAATGGTGATGGTCGGAGTTGTCGGCTGATTATGACTTGGACATTGTTTACCATTCGGGTAAGGCTAACACTGTGGCAGATGCTCTTAGTCGGAGGCGGTATGATTCATCTCAGGAGCGGGAGGTGGAGACTCTTGTGAGCATGCCTAGTACTTTGAGATTGTGTGTTACTTCAGAGGAGCCGTTGGGCTTAGCGGCAACTGATCAGGCGAATCTTTTGAGCAGGATCCGAGTAGCTCAGGAGAAGGATCAGGTGTTGATTGATCTCTCTAAGGCTGCTGGTTCTGAGTATCAGGTTTATGCTAATGGGACTATCTTGGTGCATGGACTAGTCTGTGTGCCTAAGGATGAGGACATGAGGCAAGAGATTCTGAGAGAGGCTTATGCGAGCAAGTTTTTGATTCATCCGGGAGCGACTAAGATGTATCGGGATCTGAAACGGTATTATCATTGGGTCGGAAGGAAGAGAGATGTGGCAGATTGGGCTGCAGCGTGCAACGTGTGTCAGCTAGTGAAGGTTGAGCATCAGGTTCCGAGTGGTTTATTGCAGATTTTACCCATTCCAGAGTAGAAGTGGGACATGATTACCATGTATTTCTTGGTAGGGTTGCCGGTTTCTCGGACCTATGACGCGATTTGGGTGATTGTGAATTGACTGACTAAGTCAGCATATTTTCTGGCCAATAAGAAGACAGATGGAGTTGAGGTCTTGGCTAAGAAGTATGTGAAAGAAATTGTGAGGTTGCATGGTGTGCCGGCGAGCATTGTGTCGGATAGAGATCCGAGGTTTGCTTCAGTGTTCTTGAGAGCGTTTCAGGCTGAGATGGGCACTAAGGTGCACATGCGTACAACTAATCATCCTCAGACGAATGGGCAGTCTGAAAGGACGATTCAGACACTTGAGGATTTGTTGAGGATGTGTGTGCTGGATTGGGGTGGTCATTGGGAGGATCACTTGAGTTTGGTGGAGTTCGCATATAATAACAGTTTTCAGGCGAGTATTGGTATGACACCTTTTGAACCGGTGTATGGGAGGCCATGTCGTACACCGCTATGTTTTACCCAAGTGGGGGAGAGGCGCATCTATGGTGCTTATTTTGTTCAGCAGACGACGTAGAAGATCTGTGTTGTGAAGCTAAACATGAAGGAGGCTCAGGATCGGCATAAGAGTTATGCCGATAGGAGAAGGAAAGAGTTGGAGTTTGCAGTCGGAGATCGAGTGTATCTCAAGATGGCTATGATGCGAGGTCTGAATAGGTCCATATCCGAGGATAAGCTAAGTACGAGGTACATGGGTCCGTTCCAGATTATGGAAAGTGTGGGACCAGTTGCTTATCAGTTGGAGTTGCCTCCGATCATGGAGAAATTCCATGATGTGTTTCATGTTTCAAAGCTCAAGAGATGTTTGCACGCATCTAAGGAGGTAGTAGTGACAATTCCTGCAGATCTTCAGCCTAATCTGACTGTTGGGATGAGACCGGTTAGGATCCTTAAGAGAAGTATCAAGGTTCTGCGCCGGAAGAAAGTGCCGTTGTTGAGAGTCTTGTGGGACTGTGTTGGTGTTCAAGTGGAGACTTGGGAACCAGAGGCAAAGATGAAAACGAACATCAAGAAGTGGTTTGAGAAGCAAGCCGAGGAGTGGTGAAGTTTGTGGTTATGGATTATGTATTTTCATTTGAGTTGTAATAATTATGAAATTTTCCAGTTTAATAAGATGAGTATTTCTTATGTTGTTGACTTTGATAGTCATGTGGTTGTGGTTAGAGAACCTCGAGATGGAAGTTTTATTGTGGGTAGAACTTGCCAGTTTCGCTGGAACTTTAACGGGTTTGTATGTGTATGTGTGAGAGTGTCTTGGAATAGAAGTTTTACGGTGGGTAGAACTGTCTAGTTCCGGGGAGACTGTGCAGGGACATCCGGTGTGATGGATGGTCCAGATGATCTGTGATGATCATGTTGTGATGGTATTCCGGGTTGGGAGTATCATGGTGAGACCTTGGGAGGTAGTTCCGGTTAGATGTGCAATATAGACGTTAGGAATTGATTGCATAGCTCAGAGTTAGACATTTGTTCTTTCTTGGAGATGAGTCTTTGGCAGATCTTGAGAGATGCGTATCTCGATCTCTCCGGGGGATAGTTGGTTCCCTACATACCGATCGTTCGTCAGGACTGCGAGGACTGAGAGCGTGAGGGTATGGAGAGAGTTTTGGGAGATTGCGATCTCTGGCAGATCTTTGAGAGATGCGTCTCTCCAGGGGATAGTGAGTTCCCTGCATACCGAGAGCTTGACGGACTATATGTCTTGATGGTTTTACGGGTGTGGAGATGTTGGTATCAAACACCGTCAAGACTGCGCGGACTGAGGTGGGTTGATACTAGGCACCAAGAGCTGAGGGGTGACGATCCCGAGAGCTACATGGTGGTTATGAGTTATGAGCTATTAGCAATCAATGTCTGAGATGGGTCTATTTGCATAGGACAGATGTGAGCCTCGAGAGGGTCTAGGAGATGTAGTCTCTTGTGTTACTGGCAGGTTGGCCAGGTGGTTAGCCTTGTGGGCTGTGTTTCAGGATTCGAGGACGAATCCAGTTTTAGTGGGGGAGAATTGTGAAACCCGTGAACCAGTTTTTTAGGAAAATGGAGGGGCTATCAATCGACAGACGTGGTGTATGTCGATCGACAGGGTCCTTAAGGGATGTCGTTCGACACCCATGGTGTGTGTCGATCGACAGGTCCTTAATTGGTCGGTTTTCTGTTTTGATTTTTAGTCGTGCGGTTGGGCCGGACCGTTTGGGGGAAAACTAGGATTTGTATTTAAGCCGTTTTTGACACCATTCTGAGCGAAACAACAGTCCAAAATAAGAGGAAAAAGAGTTGAGAGGAGTTTCTCTTGTTTCCTGTGAGTTTGTGATAAAATGTTTCGTTCGTGGTTGTTTAGGAGTAGATTTCGTGCTGGTTGTAGCTGACCTCGTTTCTAGCCTCAATTCTATTAGTTTCTATTCGATTATCCAAGGTGAGTGCGTGACCATGGCTTCTGGGCCAGTGGATCGTTAGGGTTGCTTGGTGATAGGTTTGAACGAGTTGATTGGTCTTGTGGTGATTAAGTTCAGACTGTGGATTGTTGTTTGTTGTTTGTGATTGTTGTGTTTTACAAGTTTTTGTCCTGACGCAGAGGAAGAATCAATCCGAGAGGATTATGATAGATTTCCCAAGAGTCTACGCATGGCCTGTCGAACAATACACACGAGGTGTGTCGAACGACAGACCAATACGAAGGCTGTCAAACGACACACGTAAGGTATGTCGAACAACAGCCAGTTCACATGCTGTCAATCGACACCTAGTGGTTGTGTCGAACGACAGGCATGTACAGAAGGTGTCGATCGACACCTAGTGGTAGTGTCGATCGACAGCTTGTCTGATTGGCTGTGGTTGAACCTTTGTGTTTGTGTGTTGTACGTGTTGTATGTTTGCCTGAGCGGTTCATCGTGCCTGAGTACGCAGTCGTAGATGGAATGACCGTCTCACTGGGTATTTATGATAATACTCAGGCAACTCTTTTTTCCATGTGATGCAGGTAAAGGCAAATTGTGATCGTGGAATCACAGCTACGAAGAGGGAGATGATCTGGGGTCTCGTGTTTCGTGTTGTTTTCTTTTATCATTTTAGAACGGCTGTTTAGGGTGCTGGATTGCGGAACTTGTTGATTTGGATTTGTAGTTGAACCGGTTATTTTAGTGGAATCGTTTTATTTGGTTTATTTGTTGGTTATCTATTGTGTTATTGTTTGTGTGGTTTGCTTGGTTGTTGAGGATATCATTTATGGGAATGCTAGTCCGAGACTAAGGTTTGTATGTAAAAAAATAATGGATCGGGTCGTTTCAGATGGTAGGGTCTCAAGCCGATCAAGTTTGTTATCTTCCTTATCAAACTATTAAACGTCCTCGGAAAGAATGGCATACTGTCCTACAAGTTAATCCGAGAAGTCGGATTCATAGAAAAATTATCCAGAAGGAGTTAGTGATTTTGAAACAAACACACGATGAAAACCTTACGGAAATGGTTGCAGAAATTGATGTCGCTCGATTGGTTGAGGAAAACCGTCCAACACAAAGAATTGATTCAGAAGTTGAAGACAGTGAACCAGAAGATGAATTTCTTTGTAATTTATCAGCTTCAGAGGGAGATCAAGAGGAAGATGAAGAGGGAGATGGAGATGAAGATCTTTGAAAATAATGTACTGGTTTTATGACCAAATTATTGTAAAATACGTTTTCCTTTGTATGTATGAGATTTAATTAATACATTAATTAAGTTAGTTTAGTTTGTTTTAAGGTTTGAATTTTGAAGATAAAATGATGGTATTATATCAAATTATAGATATTTGGGATTGGAAAGGTGTATGGTACACAACCATGTGTGCAAATGTTTTAGGGTATAGGGTTTCAATTTCTTAATAATACAAAGCATAACAAATCTGTCACAAATCCGTCACAAATTGTGACGGATTTCGGGCGAATCTGTGACCCCATGAGATTTTTTGGAGATTTATTGTATATATTATGGTTCAAATGCATCTTATTGGTACATACATCATTATATTAAAGTAGTTACATGCTATATACCTATTAAACATTCGAAATTTGTACAAAATTTAAATTTACCAACCACCAAACTTTACTTTTTTAACTTGTATTATAAACTGCTATATCATTTCATTCTAACATTCCAAATTCTTGATTTTTTGTTTTCAGGTTTGAATTTTGAAGATAATTAAAATGATAGTATTAGATCAAATTATAGATATTTGGGATTGGAAAGGTGTATGGAACACAACCATGTGTGTAAATGTTTTAGGGTATAGAGTTTCAATTTTTTAGTAATACAAAACATAACAAATCCGTCACAAATTGTGACGGATTTGGGGCGAGTATGTTACTTTTACTTAATGGGTTTTAAATTTATTTAGACACTGTGGCCCAATTAACTGAATTTGGGCCCAATTGTTTTGGCTTTGTGACCGACTTGTCACGAAACTGTGACGTTTTGTGTTACGAAACGTAAAACAGAGATCTCCAAATCATTTTTGTAACCAAACCCTAATTTCACTTTCTCTCTCGAATCGAAGGCGATTCTGAGAAAGAACAATCGATTTACCCATCGATTCTCTTCCGATTTCGTTTCTATCTTCATCTGGGTTCGCTCAAATCTCTCTCTTTTACTAACACAATACTCAAAAACCCTTTTTTCTATTCTCTGTTTCACTTCGAATCCTCTTCTTCTCCAAACACGAAGCTTCTGCCTCTATTCAGTGATGTCTCAGAACGCTCAAAACCCCCAGAGTAAACCTCCGTTCCGAAATGTTACCGGCGGTAGAGGAAATGCCGGCTCTGGTAATCGAGGAAAGGGTATCGTCGGTGGTCGAGGAAAGGGTATCGTTGGTGGTCGAGAAAAAGCTCCCACTCATCGTCGAGCTAACCTAGAAGTCGACAACAAAGCTGGTACATCGAACGTCGGTGGTAGTCAAGCTGCCTCGAAACGGCAAGCTTCTTTACCTGAAGCCAGTAGTGGTGAAGCTGCCTCAAGACGCCAACCTGTATTACCCGCAGCCGGTGGTGGTGGTAATGGCTCCAACCGCAAAGCCGTTTTACCAGGATCTAGTGGTGGTGAATCTGGAGCTAGACGCAGCTCAGTGTCCGAGAAATCAGTCAGAGAAGGGACACAATCAAGGGAAGCTCGTTCCTCTGAACAAACAATCTTCGGCTCACTGTCGAGAACACGCTACCCACCACAATTTCCTCTTCACACACAGCAGCTTCCGGTTATCAACAATGAGGCTCCTCCTCTTCTGGAACTTGCTTACTTTCGGGGTCTCGAGGAAGAGGAAGAGGAAGATTACAACATGGGTATCGATATGGAGGATATGGAGGATGAAGATGAAGTTGATGCTCCCAATCAAGAGGATCAAGACTACGACGAGCTGCTGGATAACCTTATGCGGCTTCCTAGCCGAGAACAGTTGATGAGGTTGTCTCAGCATCCAATCCCACCGTTACATTGATATGGTACATTCTTTTACTCAATTCACTTTATTTTCTTAACCATGTTTCTGTACATAATCATAAGCAGCTGTGATGTTTATTCATACTTCATCATAGTACTTGTATTTGTGTGTTAATAGATGCTCATAATTTAACTGTTTCTTAAGCATCTGTTCATATTTTAACAAAGTTTTCATAATTTTGTCTAAGGTTTGATCGGGACGACGGAGAATTGTCTCAAGTGATTGGTGACATTTTGCGTAGTGATAAAACTTACTACAGTTGGAGTTTTATTCATATACACGTCCGAGAGCGCTTGTTCATAACTTTTGCGGTAAGCTTTTGACGTTAACGTCTCTTTTCTATTTAAGTTGTAACTGTTTTTTGTAAATCACTACTAACAGACACACCTTGTGTAGTGGATGTACAACTGGGAACATGGGATTACTTCAACTGTGAAGTGGCATTTCAATGAGATTGCAAAAAAGAGATCGAGAGGGATCGTTAGCCGGGCTAGAAGGGGTGGTTAGAGGCCAACCTGGATCCGTCGTGAACTTTGGGCTATAATGAACCAGTATTGGGAAACTCCTGAGGCACAGGAGAAGAGCAATACTGCTTCAGACTACCGAAAGTCTGATCGTGGAGGTCTAGGCATCTCGAAGCACATTTCTGGTCAGAAATCATTCTTGAGACGACAACACGAATTGGTAATTCCTCAACACTTCCTCTGATTTTTTAATCTGCAATTTTTCACTAACACTTCTTTGTATCATTACAGAAGAAGGAATATGGTCGTCCTGTGATATGGGGTGAAGTGTTTCTGTGGACACACATGAAGCAAGACGGTACCTTTGTTGATTAAAAGGCGAAGAAGTTGTTGAGGCGTATGACAAAGAACTTGCACAACTTACGTCTGAAGAGGATCAAAACGGGCCAGAAGGATCTTCTGAACAGTCTACTCAATGCACACTTACAGTCGATCAATATAATGTTATCTTTCTCAAGGTATTCTGCTATCCCCTCTACTTTCTAACAAATTCTATTATATTCATTTGGTCTGTGCTCATGCTTTATGTTAGTGCTTATAAACTGTTTTATTCACTTTGCATTATACTGCTTATGGACTGACATTACACTGCTTATGGACTGATAATTACATTATACAACTTTGTCTTCTGAACCTCTTTGTTATTGACCTGAATATAGTGGTTTTATAGAATTGAATACTTCTGTCTGTCGTTTTGTATCAATGTACAATGAGAGATTCCAAGGGTATCTCATTTGGACTTGGCCATCAAGAAGAGGTTAAAGTCCTCTCTTTGTCTTCATATGTTTGTTTTGATGAGACTGATTAGGATGGGTTTAAACCTTGTTTAGGCAGCGTTGTGTAAGGGAGAGGAGTTCTTCAGAGTCTTCAATTTGAGATCCGTAGAGCTTGTCTCTGTCAAGCTCAAGCTTGATAGAAAGGTATATGTTGTTGTGTATATGTTTTGTTGCGTATCTTCTCTCCAACAATTTGATCCACACGCATCCACTACTTCACTATTCCACATGCTACAAACACATGTTCAGTCTCTGAAGATTCATATGGATGGACATTCTTTGACCTAAACTCCATTTACCGTACAAGGACCAAGCACATGATGCAGGGTTACACGTTACTCCCGAACATGTTCATGGCAGGAGAAAGCGTATGTAACGGGTTTGGAGGCAGGGAAATGGAGTGGTTGATTTCATAGAAGAAGGAAGGTTTGCAAGAATCATACCAGTAAAACAAAATAAGGATTTAATTAAGAACCGTTCTTGAACTTGGAATACTTAAGATATAATTAACCAACTTTCGTTGCAAAAACTAACTATGCCTAAACTCTAGAAAGCCAAATTTTTTTGCGACTTCAATCAATTTAAACAAGCTTTAAATTCAAGTCCAATTTGTTCACGAAATTCCTAAACCAAATTTCTTTGTGAATAAGTAACTTTGCTCACCTAAGATCTAGTTCAGGCTAATCAATTACACTTTCGTGTCAATCTATCAACCTAAGATATTCAAATTCAGGGTCGCGAATCTTAAATCAGAGTTAAACCAATCTAGGTGAAGAACCAAAGAGATAATCCTAACAAGTTAATTTAACCTAACAATTTATCTTCAATCCTTTCGAATCACCCTAAACCTAACAAGAGAACTACTCAGACATGGAAGCAAACCAAACCATAACTAAATAATACTGCATAAAGAAAGAGATAAGAAACAGATACAAAAGGGTTCGAAGAATCTCAAAGAATGAAGTAGACTTGTCTCCCTAAAACTCTCAAAGCTCTCTCTCTCTCAATTTGTTCAATAAAATCTAAGTTCATGATCTAAAAAACTAAAAGTAAACTATATATAGTGTTTTGAACTCGAGGTGGGCTTTTATGATAACTTCTGGAAACTTCTCGGCCGAAAAGAGCAATTTTCCATTCTTTTAAAAGTAATTCGTCGGCTTCTAAAAAGTGTGTCGTTCGACACTCGTTGGGTGTGTCGAACGACAGCTGACCATCGTGTGTGTCGATCGACACTCGTTGAGTGTGTCGATCGACATGTGCTAATTTTTGCTTCTCCACTTGTAAATCCGACTTCTATCTTATTTATGCTCCAAAATGCACCATAATCATCAAATAAGCTCCCCACGTACAATAACCTGTTAAGACACTAAAAAGACTCGGAAAAAATAAAAAGACTCGATAAAACAACTTATATCATGGTCAAAAACCGGCGAAAACCATGATATATCAACTCCCCCAGACTTAGATTTTGCTTGCCCTCAAGCAAACTAGAGACTAAGAATGAAGTCGAGGTTTAAAAATCACGGGAACTTACTTATTCTTGAGAACATTGCTTTCGCCTCCTTGACTCTTTTACTGCCTATAAACAAAGTACCTTTGGCGGTCACGAATCTCAACCATCATAGGTTGGGCCACAAATCTTAACCTGCAAACCCATCCGTTTCACATTCTCCTAACTGTCGCACACTTGATCAAAGTGATGATGGAATTCTCTGTAATGATATCAACCAAGTAAAAGGCTAGGTATGATGTTAAAAGGATTTTGGTGTTTCAGTGGAGTTAAAAGTGTTTAGGGTTACCAGATTTTATTTGGTGGGTGCAGACACTATGCATAAACACAAGAGAGAGACTGCTCCAGTTGATGCCCACAATTTCTCATTCACATTGCACTCCCTCCTCTAAAACGTAATCAGGAACCAAACACCATCATACAATAACATGTTCCACTATCCACATCCATTCTCTCCATTCCTTGTGATTTTTGTTGAACCTAGAGACTTATAAAAATGATCATTCCCTTTTCCCTTACTAAATTTTCAAAAACATTTTTTTTTTCTTTTTTTTTTTAAGTGGGCAATGATCTACATAGGTGTTAGTCTAAAAAATTACCATTGTTATGCATGAAATCCCAAGGAATGCTTAGCATCGTTGTTCTTTGTAAAGTTGTGCAACCAAATCCTTATCATGTGCAATTTTTGTGAATGAAAAACTATGTCAGACCTTTTTCTCTACGGTGTTTATACACATACTTGCACATAAAACAAAGGGAAAGAGATCGCATGAGGCTCGAATAAAAGGTTAAGGCTAGGGGTTGGGTACCAACTAAAAATTAGCTGGCCATTCAGGATCAAGAAAGAGTTGTAAAGTGAAGAAGGAGTCCTGAATGTTGGATCGATTACTGTCGTGATATCATTAAAGAGAATATAGCGAAATGGAGATCAAGTGTACTAGTCTGGAGTTTGATCTACTTCTTTTTGCAAGTCGCGAAAAGAGGGGAACTTGTACTATCCTCTGGTTTCGAATTCGCTCCATCCAAAGGTTTCGTCGCAAAAGCTAAAAAGTCGTAAAAACTAAGCTTTGTTCTTAAGAAAGATCGTTGTTCCCTAGATTTTGACTCAATAAAAACAAATTTTTGACTAGAAAACAATGTTAGCAACTACCTCCCGCAGATTTAAACAACATTATCCCTAGTGTTATTAAATCTGAGATCGGTGAGAAGCAAAAGAAAATAACGGAAAATTTGTGAAAACGAGAAACTTGGACCTGTACTGTGGATGCGTCGATCGACAGTCACAATATGTGTTGATCGACAGGTGGTGCGTGGGGGTGTCGATCGACAGTCACAATGTGTGTCGATCGACAGGACCCTTGAAATTATGCAATCGTGGCTTTTTGGGCTTCTGTCATTTGAGCAGTCTAAAGGAACAACACATAGTCGCAAGTAAAAAGTTTCACAAATCTGAAAGTCATACGGAAGCAAATAACAAACTGACTCAAAGAAAGAAAAATGACTCAACAGAAAAGAAAATGGGAAAAGTAAACCGGGATAAAACGGAGACGAGCTAATCCTCCTCTTTATCCTCCTCTGCAAGTGGCGAACGAGCTGGTGGAGGAGTCGGTGAATGACGAACACAACCGCAACGAGACAAATCGGCAAAGGCATCCAAAAGTGTCTGAATGCTCGTGACAATCCATCTCGGAATTAAATCCATGTCAATCTGAGGAGGAGGCGCTAAGTGACGAGCTGAAGAAGTAGAGGCGGCAGTGGCTGGAGCTGATGAAGAAGCACCCCTGCGGCGAGTAGAAGCTCTGCGAGTGGTACGTCTGCTGACAACGCATTGACGCTGATCGGGAAGAAAGTAAAGCGCAGCAGCACAACCTCTGATGTCAATTAACTCCAGAAGTGGCAGAAGGACTTGAACCTGTGTCCGAGTGTCGTCGCGGATGAGCCAGTGTGCCTGTTGTCCATAGAGCAGGTTTCGCGAATCGCGGAACTCTGAGAAAAGTCAATGCCATAGAACTCCAAGATAGGAGTAATGAGGTTACCTGCGCAAAAATCCTTACCGTTTCCAAGAGTGAAAGGGGTGGTCTTTTGCTCCACCAAACGCTTGTTGGGGTCGGAAATCCCTTCCCTGAGAACAACAGTCGGTAGTAACAAGGGCGCCGTGATATGATTGGATTGTCCAGCCAAACAGCCAAAAACACTGTCGCTGCTAAATTTGAGAGATAGACCAAATTTGGCCTAACCGGGAAAAGATTGGCCAAATCGTGGAAATTGGCCGAACCGCCCAGACAGGTTTGGCCGAACCGCCTAGGCAGTTTTGGCCGAGCCTGTCCAGGCAGTTTTGGCCGAACCGCCCAAGCAGGTTTGGCCGAGCTGCCTGGTTCAGTTTGGCCGAGCAAGCCAAACCGCTTAGGCCAAATCTGGCCAAACCGCTTAGGCGAAATCTGGCAGCCAAACCGCTTAGGCGAAATCTGGCAGCCAAACCGCTTAGGCGAAATCTGGCAGCCTAACCGCTTAGGCGAAATCTGCCAGCCAAACCGCTTAGGCGAAATCTGCCAGCCAAACCGCTTAGGCGAAATCTGCCAGCCTAACCGCTTAGGCGAAATCTGCCAGCCTAACCGCTTAGGCGAAATCTGGCAGCCTAACCGCTTAGGCGAAATCTGGTAGCCTAACCGCTTAGGCGAAATCTGGCTGCCTAACCGCTTAGGCGAAATCTGGCCAAACCGCTTAGGCGAAATCTGCTAAACAAAAGGCCTTGCATATTTCTGGTTAAGTGAGATCGAGTACATTTCGCCGAGGAGAGTCTTTTCTGAAGAGCAGGTTAGTAGCTAGGAGTGGCAAGCCTATCGGGCCGACGAGTTCAGAACAAGTCTAGCCCATCAGGAGAAGCCCACGAGGGAAGCCGCCTTCAGAAGGAGAGATCATCGGCGAAATAAGGAAAACTTCCTTTTTCTTCGAGAAGATAAACTCAATAAGGAAAGAGGATCGAGACGAGTCCCGAAGAATTAGGATAATTTCCTTTATCTTGTTGTAACCCAAAACCGACCTAGTCGAGTATATATATCGATGTACATCCTTTGAGAAAGGGATCCGCAACTTTATTCACAAAAGCAATACAAAGCAATAACAAACCCTAGTTTTTCTTTGCTCATCGTTTTCTATTTCGTAGCTTAACGCAGAAATCTCAACTTCCTCTCGAAACCCTTACAAATCTAATTGTGCGATTTCCGGCATCCACAACGCTCAGCTAGAATAGCTCCTCAGTTGGGAGCATCAAGGAGATCACCATACGACTGCCAGTCAATGTCCTCTGATACAAGATGGTAGAGAACCAGGAGCTCGTCATGTCGCACCTTACCGGACTCGTTCCTGTACAGAACTGTGTTGGAGATCAGTCGAGTTAGATAGCGGAGGACTGGATGGCGAATGTCTGTGTGAGAGGTGCGTCCGCTAGCGTATTCGCCAGCTCCAAAGAGATCCCATAAAGACTCATCTCCAATAATGCATTGGGCAGAATGACGTTCTCCCTCTCTGGTGGAAATCCATATATATCACAAAGTTGCCTGAGACTAACCCTGTATCTGACTCCTGCAATCATGAATGTCAATGTCCCATTTCCTCCTGTTTGGAACTCATTCGTGGGGTAATAGACCCGAACTGTAGCGAAGAACTGATACACCAAATCGGGATACAGGTTGTGATGTTTGGTGGTAATGTTACCCAAACATGCGCGTTGTAACAAACGCTTAACTTCATCAAAAAGACCCAAATTCTTCAATGCAACTTTGTCTGCAATCCGCCTAGGCTGCATAGACACACTCAGCCACTGATTGTAGAAAAGAGAATCATAATCATCCCAAGCTTCTGATATCCTCCTTGTGGCGACCTCAGGCTTTAAAAGAACAACTTCTGCACAATCTCGCCATGTCTAACCAATTGGGATCCTCTCTCCCTCGGTCTTAGACATCTCGTGGGCTCCGCTGGATGCCTTGTCGATCGACACTCCCTGTGTGTGTCGATCAACAGCCGTCCTGATTTTTTTTTCTTTTTTTAACTGAAACAAAACAAAACTAAAGTCAGTAGAAAATGAAAGAAAACAAATTTGTACAGACACTTACCAGTGGGTTGCCTCCCACCAAACGCTTGTTTTCAGTCATTAGCTCGACTATGTCTGAAATCAGACATCGGGTGCATCATCCAGTGACACAATGTGTCCATCCGGAATTTTGGCTTCCGCCCAATAATGCTTCACCCTTTGGCCATTCACAGTAAATTATTGGCCATCCTTACTGATAAGGACAACAACTCCATGTGGTCGAACTTCTTTGATGGTGAATGGACCTGACCAATGAGAATGCAACTTTCTAGGAAACAAAGTTAAACGAGAGTTATATAGTAGTACCTGATCATTTGGTTCGAATATCCGGGAGATGATCTTCTTGTCATGATACGCTTTAGTCCGCTCCTTGTATAACTTGGAGTTCTCATAAGCGTGATCTCGTATCTCATCCAACTCGTTCAACTGAATCATACGTCTTTCCGCAACAGGTTTGATGTTAAAATTATATTGTTTCACTACCCATGCTGCTCGATGCTCAAGCTCCACTGGAAGATGACATGCTTTCCCATAAAGAAAATGGAAAGGAGTAGTGCCTAACAGTGTCTTGAATGCTGTACGATAAGCCCAAAGTGTGTCATCCAGCTTTGGAGATCAATCCTTTCTTGTAGCATTCACAGTTTTCTCCAAAATTTACTTTATCTATCTATTGGAAACTTCAACCTGTCCACTCGTCTGAGGATGATAAGGACTAGCCACACGATGCTGAACTCCATACTTAGCTAATAAACGATCAAAAGCCTTGTTAATGAAGTGCGTTCCTCCATCACTGATGCCAAATCGAGGCACTCCGAATCTAGGGAAAATGATGGTTTTAAACATCTGAATAACCACCCCTGAATTGTTCTTCGGACTACCAATCGCCTCCACCCATTTGGAGACATAATCCACAACAACCAATATGTAAGAATTCCCATAAGATGATGGGAATGGACCTATGAAATCAATGCCCAACAATCGAAAATCTCAACTTCCAGGATAAAGTTCTGAGGCATCTCATGACGCCTGCTAATTTTCCCTCTTCACTGACAAGCATCCCATTTCTTGACAAAGACGTGAGCATCCTTGAACAATGTAGGCCACCATAAATGCGCTTGAAAGACCTTGGAAACTGTACTGAATGTAGCAAAATGCCCCGCATAATCAGAACTGTGACAATGGAACAACACCTCTTGAGTCTCGGGCTCAGCAATGCATCTCCTGTAAATACTATCAGAACAAAACTTGTAGAGATAAGGTTCATCCCAATGGTACCTACGAAGTTCTCGGATAAACTTCTTCTTTTCATACCCCTTGAGATCACTTGGCATGTCCTTTGCACCAAGGTAATTGACGATATCAGCATACCAAGGATGAGTAGAAGAAGAAACGGCGAAGACGTGCTCTTGGACTGCGTCGTTTATGATTAGTGGAAGATGATCTAGTGCTTTGTACAGGGTTGTTGATCGACACTCGATGGGTGTGTCGAACGACACCTCTGTAGTTGCCCTGTCGATCGACACTCATCAGGTATGTCGATCGACACTCATCAGGTATGTCGATCGATAGTGTCTTCGTGAACTCTGCGGATTTTCAGCTTGTAACCCACTTTCAACGAAATTACATCCCTCCGTTGGGAATAAATCATCAATAGGAACATAATCCTCGATCCTAATCCTTGAGACATGATCCGCGACTCCATTTTCAACTCCTTTCTTATCTTTAACCTCAACATTAAATTCTTGAAGAAAAAGAATCCATCTTAGCAACCGCGGCTTCGCATTCTTTTTTCTGCATCAAATACCTAAGAGCTGAATGATCCGTATGCACAATCACCTTAGAACCGATGAAATATGGACAAAATTTCTTAAATGCAAACACTACTGCCAACAACTCCTTCTCAGTGGTAGAATAATTCCTTTGTGCATCATCAAGAGTCCGGCTAGCGTAGTAAATGACGTGAAGATTCTTCTCCTTCTTCTGACCCAAAACAGCTCCAACAGCGAAATCACTAGCATCACACATTACTTCAAAAGGAAGAGTCCAATCCGGAGGTTGTACAATTGGAGCACTTTCTAAAGCTTGTTTAATCTGTTCGAAAGTAGCAAGAGAATCAGCAGTAAACACAAACTTGACGTCCTTAGAGAGCAGGGTGAGCGGGCGGGCGGGCAATCTTGGAGAAATCCTTAATGAATCTCCTGTAAAAACCAGCGGGACCAAGAAAACTCCTAACAGACTTCACACAATTAAGCGGCTGCAAACTTGTCATAACCTTAATCTTGGCACGATCTACCTCAATCCCATCTTCTGACACTTTATGTCCAAGCACAATGCCACTTTTCACCATGAAGTGACATTTCTCCCAATTAAGAACGAAGTGTTTCACCTCACATTTAGCAAGTACTTTCTCCAAATTACCCAAACATTCCTTGAAAGAAGACCCGTAGGCTGAGAAATCATCCATGAAGACCTTCATGTAATCTTCAATCCTATCTATGAAAATCGACATCATACATCTCTGAAAAGTAGTTGAAGCATTACATAATCCAAATGGCATTCTGGGATATGCAAAAGTACCATAAAGACATGTAAATGTGGTCTTCTCTTGATCGTCCGGATGAATTGGAATCTGAAAGAACCCTGAATAACCGTCCAAGAAGCAATAGTAGGGATGATTTGCAAGCTTTTCCAACATCTGATCTATGAAAGGCAAATGAAAATGATCCTTCCTTGTAGTAGCATTGAGCTTCCTGTAATCGATACACATCCTAAGCGTCTGTCATAGTCCTTGTAGGAATAAGCTCGTTCTTCTCGTTTTTAACCATTGTAACCCCTCCTTTCTTAGGAACAACATGAACCAGACTGACCCAAGGACTATCTGAAATAGGGTAGATGCTTCCAACAGTTTCATGATCTCCTTCTTCACCACTTCTTGAAGATTTGGATTCAACCTTCTTTGATGCTCAACTAACGTCTTTGCTCCTTCCTCAAGGTGAATCATGTGCCTGCATAAGTCTGGAGAAATGCCTGCAATATCATCAAGAGAGTAGCCATGGAGCTTTGCGATACTTGTGCAGCTTGCTTAGTAATAAGGTTTGCTCTATATTGTTCAAAGAAGGACTAACAATAACAGGATAAGTGGAATTGGCCAATGAAAGTGTACTTGAGTCCTGTTGGTAGTTGTTTGAGTTCGATCTTTGGAGCTTTTTCTTTACTCCAATCACTTACCCTTTCCGATTTCTCAGAAACTCCAACCAGTTCCACATTAGCAACCACTTGCTTCACTAACTCACTATCATTCATCATCCTAGCATACCCTTTAGAAGCATCCTCAAGCTGTCCAGTCTCAATCACAGAGTTAACCAAAGTTATTTCCAATGGATCAATGGGATAGTTCTCATTAAAAACCTCATGTGTGATATCATCCAATGTATCCTTATAGAATGTATGGCCATCTATGGTGGGTTTCTGAACCACTTGGTGCATATCGATCTTTATTTCCAAATCTCCCACACATAGAGTAATCCTTCCTCCTCTTACATCTATCATAGCACCAGCTGTAGCTAAGAATAGACGTCCAAGAATAAGGGGATCTTTAGGCTCCTCACAATACTGCAAAACCACAAAATAAGCAGGAAACAAGCAATCTCCAACCTTGATTAAAACGTCTTCCAAAACACCTTCTAGAACTCTCACTGATCTGTCGGCAAGGATAAGAGAAATCCTAGTAGGCTGGAAATCCGTCATCCGAAGGCTTAAAGCAACTGAAAGTGGCATCAAGTTGTTGCTAGAAACCAAATCACACAAGGATCCCGAAAACCTATCCGAAAAGATGAAGCAATCCAACCTATTCTTTGGAACCTTGTTCTGATTATGGCACCTACTTGTTCTGAGATCATAGCACTCTTTCTTCAACGCACAAATTCTTAGTAACCAATTTCTTCACATACCGTCGAATTACCGGAGAAGTTCTAATCGCCTCAACCAATGGCATCTCAACCGTAATCTTGTCAATGGTTACCTTACACTTAATTTCCTCAAGTTCTTGTCCAGACTTCTTAGGACCTCTGGGATAAGACCCTTCGGCTTGTACACTCTCTCGGTAGGCAAAATCTGGGTTTGGTCAGTCTGGGGTCCCTGTCAAACGACACTCGTTTGGTGTGTCAAACGACACTGCTTCAAGGGTTCTGTCAATCGACACTCGTTGGATATGTCAAACGACAGCTTTATCGGATTTCTATTTTCAACGATGATTTATGGCTTTGTCGATCGACACTCCTTGTGTGTGTCGATCGACACTGCATCCGGAACAAATAACTTTTGATCCTCAACATCTTCAAGCTCGTATAGTTGCTCGATTGTGAGCTGATTCTTGAGCACTGGCTCAATAATTTTACCACTTCTAGTTGTGATAGCTGCCACACCATACTGCTTAGGATTCATATCAGTTATGGCAAGAAGAAATCCATCTTGTCTTCTCATATTCTCTGCAGTCTGTGCTACCTGAGTATCGAGCTACTTCATGTGAATGTTGATGACCTCAATTTTTCTATTCAGATCAGTGTAGAGGCTGTCGATCTTCCCATTTAAATTCACTGTTATTGGTTGTTGACCCTCAAGTAACTGCTCAAACATAGCCGTCGTGTCGCTTTCTGAAGACTTAGCAGGAACCGGTTGATATGACGAAGATCCATAATTCCTTTGGTTGTTGTTGCGGCCAAATGATTTCTGATATTGAGACTTCTGAGCATAGCTGTTCTATGAGAATGAGCTCCTCTAATTATAACCATTGTACCCCTTGTTCTATGATTGATTTCCATAGCGCTGATTCTGATAGCCATTTTGGTTGATGTAATTGACATCTTCCTGTTCTCTATCTTCATCCTAAAGGAAGGTATCAACTTCCTGTGCAAAATGAACCGACTTCTTGTTCACTAGAAGGCTATGCATAGAATCTATCTCGGCTTTAACCTTAGCAATCTCAGCTCTACCTGACATACCAGCTTCTCTTCTTCTTTCCTCATCGATCTTCTTTGTACTGTTGCTAGTAGATATGTTCTTGATGAGCTCGAGACAGTCAGTTGGGAATCTGGTTTGAAGTTCCCATTACTCGCAGCATCTAAAGCCATCTGATGCTTCCAATCCATACCCCTGTAGAAAATACCCAGTAGCTGAACCTCTGTAAACCCGTGATGAGGACAATCTCTCTGATATCCTTTGAACCTTTCCCACACAGCCTTGAATGCTCCGCTGGACCCTGAACGAATGTGGAGATCTTAGCTCGCTGATCCTCTGAACGCGACTCATCGTAAAAATGGTTCAGGAAAGTGTTCTTGGTATCACTCCAAGTAGTCAGCGAGCCTGGCTCCAACTGTTTCAGCCAAGAGGCTGCCTCTCCAGCAAAAGAAAAAGGGAAGAGCTTACACATAATGTCGTCTTCAGACACGTCATTGGCCTTGATGCTCGACGCAAGATCCTCGAACATCTCGAGATGATCCATGGGATGCTAACTTGGGTGCCCATGGAACTGATGTTGAGCCACTAAAGAGAAGTATGCAGGCTTCAATTCAAAATCTCTCCTTCGAAAGCCAGGAGGCCGAATCGCTGTCCTGTTGGCATAGTATTCTTCAGAACGGTTGTTATCTCCCAATGTGCGTTGGTTAACTACAACCTCCTGAAATCGACGATTCACCCGAGCATGACGTTCTAGCTCAGCATGCTGGTGTTCTAACTCAACTCGTTGACGATCTAGTTCAGCTTGTTCTGCAACTGCATCGTCAACCTCTTCTGCCACCACGATGGCATTACCAGCTTCTCAATCCTATCTCCCTGCTCGTTGTATCGGTTTCCTTCTCTGTCAACCAAATCACCCTGAGCATTCAGAAGAACAACCAAATCATGATTCACCATCTTAGCTAACTTTGCCTGTTTTCTGTTTTCTCGTTAGAAAACTCCTAACTCTGAAATGAAATCCGCTAACTTTTGATCCTTGTTGCTCTGGTTCTGCTAGAAGGCATATACCTGAAACACCAAAAACAGAAGAGAAGAAATCGAAGATTAGTAACAAAAAAAAAAAAAAATACTTAGTCAAAATTCTAGAATCAAAATCCTATGGGTGATTTTGACTCCCCGGCAACGGCGCCAAAATTTGATATGCTCAAATTTACCCTGAGCTACTCTCTCTAATTAAGAGATCAATTGTAGTAAGGGGTCGAGTCACCGGGAGTTAAATCAAACAATAGGAATTTGACTTCGAATTGAGCTAAGTGAAATAAAGTAAAATAAAAGCAAAAACAATTCGAAATAAAGAAAGTTTATTGATTTCTTGAAATTCAATTAAACAAAAAGCTAGGTTTTCAGGTAATTCTCAGGATGAACCAGAATTGCAGATTAAACAGAATAAGGATTTAATTAAGAACCGTGCTTGAACTTGGAAGACTTAAGATATAATTAACCAACTTTCGTTGCAAAAACTAACTATGCCTAAACTCTAGAAAGCCAAATTTCTTTGCGAATTCAATCAACTTAAACAAGCTTAAAATTCAAGTCCAATTTGTTCACGGAATTCCTAAACCAAATTTCTTTGCGAATAAGTAATTTTGCTCACCTAAGATCTAGTTCAGGCTAATCAATTACACTTTCGTGTCAATCTATTAACCTAAGATATTCAAATTCAGGGCCGCGAATCCTAAATCAGAGTTAAAGCAATCTAGGTGAAGAACCAAAGAGATAATCCTAACAAGTTAATTTAACCTAACAATTCATCTTCAATCCTTTCGAATCACCCTAAACCTAACAAGAGAACTACTCAGACATGGAAGCAAAGCAAATCATAACTGAATAATACTGCATAAAGAAAGAGATAAGAAAGAGATACGAAAGGGTTCAAAGAATCTCAAAGAATGAAGTAGACTTGTCTCCCTAAAACTCTCAAAAGCTCTCCCTCAATTTGTTCAATAAAATCTAAGGTAATGATCTAAAAAAACTAAAAGTAAACTCTATATAGTGTTTTGAACTCGTGGTGGGCTTTTCTGATAACTTCTGGAAACTTCTTGGCCGAAAAGAGAAATTTTCCATTCTTTTAAAAGTAATTCATCGGCTTCCAAAGAGTGTGTGTCGTTCGACACTCGTTGGGTGTGTCGAACGAAAGCGGACCATCGTGTGTGTCGATTGACAGGTGCTAATTTTTGCTTCTCCACTTGTAAATCCGACTTCTATCTCATTTATACTCCAAAATGCACCATAATCATCAAATAAGCTCCCCACGTACAATAACCTACTAAGACACTAAAAAGACTCGAAAACAATAAAAATACTCGATAAAACGACTTATATCATGGTCAAAAACCGATGAAAACCATGATATATCACATGGTCATACGGAAACTGCTCCTAATCTAGGTAGTGACTTATTTTTCTACCCTAATTCTTAATTAAGGACATAATTTATTATTTTTTATTCTTGTAACCCAAATTTTATTTTATTGTATTAATGAATATAATATTATTTTAATGAAATCAATTAATAAAGGTCATGGAAGAGAGCAAAAGTTGATATTCTTCCCTCCAACCCCATGTGAAATGGGAGGGAGTCATGAATGCAACAAGTGGTGTTATACACATTGACATTGCCCTGGCTTCTCTGAATAACATATGTTGTCAATTTTGAATATAACTATGCCCACATGATGAAATATTTAATTCAATGTATTCGTATATGCATGATACAAATAAATCAAATAATTTCCAAGCATTATAAGTATATATAAGTAAGATCTCGAGCAGAATAATTAAACTTTACTTAATTGAATTTAGATTGATCATATGCAAGTAATATACATTTTACAATTTCAATAGTAATACAACTTAACAAATATTGAAATATAAAATAAATGTAAAATCGTATAATTCCTTATTTACATATTAGATATGTCCAGATGGTAATGAGTTTATTTTAATAATTTAGTCTAATCTAAATTTTCATTATTAAATTAATAGTTTTTTTGCGCAGAAAAATATATATACATAAATATACTGATTTTAAAAAATTACAGTATATTTGTGAATGTATGTTCCATTTCTCTTTTTCTTTTCTATTCTCAAAGTGTTCGAATATCCATCTTTCAGTTTCGTTGCAAAAGGTGAAAATTCTTTTTTCCCCACATAAATTATTTTCTTATTTGATACCACTATTTTTTGTAACAACAGTAGGTTAAAAAAAAAACAACAACTGTGGGTCTCCACAACGAGGATATAGATCATAATCAATTCGTGCACAAAAATGGAAGCAGCCGTCAACGTCTTTGTCGCGTGGAGAATGGTCGTGTAGCATGTTTTGCTGTTTTGGTTAAGTCTAGAACATTTTTAACAAGGGTTATAAAACATACTAGAATTCGAATCCCTGTGAAATCGCGGTGATAATAAACTTCCCGAATACACTTAAAAAAAACATTTGTTATCATAATCAAAGATACAATTTACGTTAGACACACATGCGAACATAAACTCATAATCATCCCTAATAGAATTTAAAATAATCAAAAAGAGTTTAGTGTCGAAAACACCGACCCTACAAATTCGAAAAGACATAATCTTTCAAAATAATTGATGCAAACTAAATGATCAACGCTAAAGCAATATCACAAAAGTGGTATGAGTTTCAATTTCTCAATTACTAAACCACAAGTGCATGGCAATATGTCATTTTGTGATCAATGATCATTCTTCCACAAGAATTATGACAAAGGTAATAAGAATGCAAAGAACTAAGTAAGCTAAATCTAACAATGTTTTTGGGTTTTCTAATGATTCCTAATGCAAATTACGAAACTAAAATGCAATAATAAATGACAAATAAATAATGGCAAGATGAGATAATGGAATGCAAGGCTAAACAAGAAACAAAATTAATACAATAAGAATAAGCAAACACTAAACAAGATTAACTACACCAAGCAAAATTCGAAATCAAGATATAAAGGTCATGTGGTTACAACTATTGTAATTTGGATGCTAAGAACTTAGGGTTTTAATGTGGTTACAAATATTTATAGGAAAAGCTAAGTGTACTCGGGTCAACCCAAGTCAAACCGGGTTAAACCCTGTCAAACTGTGAAACTGACAATGGAGAGACCCTACGGATTGGCCAGCAGAACGGGTTGGAAGTCGGTCTAAATCGCAAAATCTTGGCAGGGAAAAATTGACATTCGGAGCCTCGTATGCATCGACCAGGCGATCGGCGAGCTAGTTGATCCATATGGCTCATGTAACTCCATTTTTTTGTTCTTCACTTTTCCAACTCGATTCTTCTCTCTATTTGTTCCATAATTGATCCAAAACTTCATTTGCACCTAGAATAGACAAAATATGCATGCAAATGCAAGAAAATAAGAACTTGGACTCTAAACTCAATCTAATCTAAAGGGAACAAAATATGCAACAAAATATGTAAAAACCTAAGTTAAATGTCTCAAAATACAACTAAAATGCATGCTAAGAATGGGTGAATTATGCACTTATCAACTACCCCGGACTTACCTTTTGCTCGTCCTCAAGCAGACAAAGAGAACAAAACCGATGGAGAGGTTTGAATTATGAAAAATAAAACAATAGATTTAAACAAAGCATTCAACACCATCATTAAGGTAATACATAGCCATCGCTAAGCGCTTTAACACTCAATCAATCTTCTCGCAATCTATCGGTACCCCAGATCCTACGGATCGGCTAACAGAACGCGTTGGAGGTCGATCTAAATCGTAAAATCTTGGCAGGGAAAAATGAACATTCAGATCCTCATATGCATCGACCAAGCGATTGACCAGCTAGTCGATCCACACGGCTGCTCTAACTCCAGCTTCTTGTTCTTCACTGTTCCAACTTGATTTTTCTCTCCATTTGTTCAACAATTGATCCATGACTCCATTTGCACATATAATAAACAAAATATGCATGCAAATTCGTATATCTCTTTACAATGAAACAATGAAGCTTTTTATAGCTCTTACAAGGTAATTTTTACAATAAATGAAATCAAAAGAAATTATTTACAATTTAAACTAAAGGAGAAAAATTAGCTAAATCAAATAATCTTCTTCCACTAATTTATTCATTTAGATTGAATGAGAATCCTTGACTTTTTTGTGAAGTTATGATAATGAGATTCTCATAATAAACCCATGAAGATCTTTTTTTTTTTTTTTTTTTTTGATAATGCATCATTCTCTCCTTCTTCAAAAAGGTTTTGTCCTCAAAACCAAAACCATCTTCTTCTCTTTTTTTTTATAACTTTTTTTGTGTTTCTCCGAAAACAAAAAGTTTTAAAAAAAAATAAAAATTTGAATGATAAAAACGAATTAAAACTTTAATTAAAGAAAAAAAATTATTTTTATGGGTTTTATAAAATTTATTATGTAAATAACACATAAATTTTTTTTTTTAAATAAGAAAACAATGACAAACTTCAATTAAAACAATTTTCTAGATTTTTTTAATTTTTTAAAACTAAAGAACAAAAGCATAATTTTTTTTTCGTTCTAATATGGAATAACAAAAACAAAACATAAAATAAAAAGATAGAAACTTTGGGGTCTGATACCAAATGTTATAAGATCCAAAGCATTGATGGATTTATGGGAAGCAACAAGATGGTGGCCGCTTTCTCTTGTTGTTCAATGGATAGATGCGAAGATAGATATGGAATCAAACGAGCTAGCGGTCGCTCTCTCGTTGGATCGATTGATGGATTTGATGGTGGATCGAAGAACGCCATTCAAAGGTGTGAAAGCCCTTGTGATTCAGAGTGCATGGTGAGGACCTCAAACGAAAACAATCTGGAATCACCACTTGCTTTGCATCTGAACGCATGCAGCCAAACGAGCATGGATCCAACTACATTTTCCTCATCAAGTACACTGTCCAAAGAGCTCAAAACACTAAATATATCCAGGAGAAAAGACTAGGTCGTTTTAGAATTAAGCTCACAAGTGCAAGGTCCAATTTCAAAGAAAACAAGGATATTTGCTTGTTTGAATTCTCCCCAACGTATGGAGAGTCTCTAGCTCCACCAGAGTCTTCTATGGGATACAAATGCGTTTTAAAATCAGTGGAATCAAGCCATGGAAACTTCCATATGCACTCTGACGATTATGCCATTTAATTCAAAAATAGTATGTCTTTAATTCCTTTTGTCTTTAAATGGTTTCCTTTTATGTTTAATTTGACCACTAGGTTGAACACTATGGAAACATATGGAAGTTTCCATGGCTTGATTCCACTAATTTTAAAACGCATTTATATCCCATAGAAGACTCTGGTGGAGCTAGAGACTCTCCATACGTTGGGAAGAATTTCAAACAAGCAAATATCCTTGTTTTCTTTGAAATTGGACCTTGCACTTGTGAGCTTAATTCTAAAACGACTTAGTCATTTCTCCTGGATAGATTTAGTGTTTTGAGCTCTTTTGACAAAGTACTTGATGAGGAAAATGTAGTTTGGATCCATGCTCGTTTGGCTGCATGCGTTCAGATGCAAAGCAAGCGGTGATTCTGAATTGTTTTCGTTTGAGGTCCTCATCATATTCACTGGTGGTACTGGGTCTGACACCTATTACCATATCCGACTAAGATCCTGCTCGATACAGAGTTTTGAGGAGAGCTCGGAGGATGGGCCAGCGAGGACCCATTAGCAGTGCTTCGGCCCGTTAAGAAACATTAGCCGACCTAAGCAAATACATGCAAATTGGAAGACTTAGCTCAGATAAAAGGAAATACTTAGAATTAGTATGACTTCCTTTTATCTTTTAGGAGATTTTCCATTAATCTTTTAGGGTTATTTCGACCGACTTTGTACTTGTATAAATACTTGATGTATTCCTCCAAAACAAGGACATCTCCTTCAATAGAGAATTCTATACACATCTTTTTACTTGATATTTTCTTTGTGATTTTACGCTTAAACCTAGTTCCTCCATTCTTTTGACCGATCTCGGATTGTTGCTCAATCCGGTATCACCTAATTGGCGCCGACTAAGGGGTTCGATTAGGTTTACTACGTAACTTTCACGAGAGAGATCTTTCAAAGATGTTTAGAAAAGAAACTCTAGCTCTAGTTACTTTGAAAGTAGCTGGAACGGCGGAAGCTGCGAGAGGAAGAACCTTCAAAGAAACCCTACGAAGAAACCCTACGAAGGATGGGTACCTACGAACGTATGTACGAGCGAAACCAAACCCAAACGAGATTCGCGGGTCGAATGATCCCTACTGTTGGAATAATCCAACTAATAGTCGAAGTTGCTGAGATAAAGCATTACGTCGAATTCTACGTCGTTTAAAAATCCCGACCCCTTCCGGGATTTATACCGAAAGAGGTAATCAAAGCGAAACTCGTAACTGTTTCATTCTCGAAAGGAAAAACAGGAGGCAAGCTTCTATGGCCGTGCGGGCCTCGGAGGAGATAGCAGGGAGCCAGAATAAGGCACCCTATGCTGATAAGAAGAAAGTGTCGTCAAAACGACAAATCACACAAATCATCATGGACTTCCAACATCCCGATCAGTGTGTGGGAATAGGGTCAGGACTAAGCGACCCTATGCGTGACAAACTCATTAAACTTCTAAGGAATAACACATCGACTTTTGCGTGATCCATTAAGGACATGAAGGGCATCGATCCAAAGATAATTATTCACGAGTTGAATGTGGATCCGTCCCATAGACCGATTAAACAGAAGCGGAGAAATCTCGGCCCAGAGAGGTTCAGGGCGGTAGATGATGAGGTCGAGCGACTGCTCGGTGCTGGATCTATTACCGAGGTAAAGTGTCCAGAGTGGTTAGCTAATCCGGTGGTAGTGAAAAAGAAGAACGGTAAGTGGAGAGTCTGTGTTGATTTCACATATATCAATAAAGCTTGTCCCAAAGACAGCGTTCTGTTAACTCATATCGACACACTTGTCAAGGCAACTACCAATAACGAAATCTTATCGTTTATGGATGCCTTGTCCGGGTACAATCACATCTTGATGCATCCTGACAACCGCGAGAAGACCGCTTTCATAACTGATCGTGGAATATACTGTTATAAGGTGATGCCCTTCGGCTTGAGGAACGCCGGGGCAACTTACCAACGGCTGGTGAACAAGATGTATGCAGAACAGCTCGAAAAGTCTATGGAGGTTTACATCGACGATATGTTGGTTAAATCAGCAAACGCCGAAGATTACATCGATCATCTCAGTAAGTGTTTTAAAACACTCAATTTGTATGGGATGAAATTAAACCCTGCCAAATGTACCTTCGCAGTAACTTCGGGAGAATTCCTGGGTTATTTGGTAACAGAAAGGGGGATATAAGCATACCCAAAGCAAATATCCACCGTGTTAGATTTACCTTCTCCCCAAATGCGGAAAGAAGTCCAAAAATTATCTGGACGGATAGCTGCTTTGAATCGATTCATAAGTAGATCGACAGACAAAAGTCTTCCGTTCTATCAGTTGCTGAGAAAGGCAAGCAAGACCTTTGAATGGTCTGAACAATGCAAAAAATATTTTCCGACCTCAAAGCATACCTCACCTCGCCGCCCATGCTCGCCAAACCCGAGGCATGAGAAACCCTATACATGTACCTCGCGGTCTCAGCATTTGCAGTCAGTGGAGTTCTGGTGAGAGAAGACCTAGGTGAACAACAGCCCATCTTCTACATCAGCAAAGCCCTCAACAACACAGAAGCAAGGTATTCAACGATGGAAAAGTTGGCCTTGGCGCTCCTGACACCAGCAAGGAAACTCAGGCCATACTTCTAATCTCATACCGTCGAGGTATTAACAAATCATCCACTCTGTTCAATATTGCATAGCCCAAATCAATTAGGACGATTAACTCGGTGGGCGATCGAGCTTAGTGAATATGATATAATCTATAAAATAGATCGACTATGAAGTCGCAAGTAGTAGCAGACTTTTTCGCCAAGGTACCCAACGAGCCTTCTTCAGAGAATTTAGAAGAAAGCTTGTCGTGGACACTGCACACGGATGGGTCGTCATCCCGAAGGGGGTCAGGGGTCGGAGTATGCCTTAAGTCTTCGACTGGAGAGGTGGTTGAGCAATCATTTCGTCTTGACTTTGCGGCAACAAATAACGCGGCTGAATACGAAGCCTTGATCGCAAAACTTTGACTGGCAAAAGCAGTAGAAGCTAAACGAGTTCGAGTTTGCTCGGACTCCCATCTCGTTACCAGTCAGTTTAGCGGGTCGTATAAAGTAAAAGATAACAAGATGGACGCCTACCTAAAGGTGGTATGTGAGATCGCTGATGAGTTCGATGGATCCGAGCTTGTAAAAATCCCCTTGCAAGAACTCGGCTGCGGACGCGTTGGCCGCACTGGCCTCGAGCTCAGACTTGAGACGAGTTATACCTATAGAATGTATAACAAGTCCCATCATAGATCCAAAACCCATGGTCTGCGAGATTATGGGTGGTGAGACGGACGAAGAGTCCACCGACATGGAAGATGATTCCATTCCACAGGAAGACTGGCGGATAGAGATTGTAGAATATATAACCGAAGGAAAGCAACCTCAGGATAAGTGGGCAGCCCGGAGGTTGAGAACCCGAAGTGCCCATTACACTATCTTGGAAGGAAGGCTATACCGATGGAGTACATCTCGCTATACGATGAGATGCATTTATGGGGAGGAAATCCTCGAAGTCTTGCGTCATACTCACGAAAAGGACGGTGGTAATTATTGTGGAGGACGATCGCTCGCCCTAAAGCTTAAAAAGATTGGCTATTATTGGCCGAAGATATTGGCGGACTGCCAAAAAATACGCAGGAAAGTGCGTAGCGTGTCAAAAAAATACACCAAGGAAGCTGGCCCCACCAGAGGAGTACTTCCCGGCAGCCGTCGCATACCTGTTCATGAGATGGGCCATGGATGCGGTCGGACCGCTGGTAACGTCACGAGAAAAAAGAATATTCTAGTAATCACGGATTACTTCACCAAGTGGGTAGAAGTCGAGGCCTATCCTCAAATCACAGGACCAGATGTGGAAAGATTTGTTTGGAAGAACATTATTTGTCGACATAAACTTCCTTACGAAATCGTAACGGACAACGGTCTAAACTTTACATGTGATGTTTTCGCAAAGTTTTGGGACATATGGAATATCCGTCTGGCCACAACAACTGTCAATTATCTCCAAGGGAATGGACAGGCCGAGTCAACTAATAAAACATTGATAGTCGGGCTAAAGAAGCGCCTAGGAGAAAAGAAGAGAGCATTGGCGGATGAACTTCGCGGAGTACTTTGGGCTCATCGAACAACGCCTCGACGATCGACAGGTCAGACCCCTTTCTTTTTAGCCTATAGAATGAAAGCGTTAGCACCCGCCGAAGCCCACATCGACAGCGCTCGAAGAGTCTTGATGACTCAAGATGCCGAGATGAATGGACAAAGAATTTGTGACCATCTCGATGACCTCGAAGAAGTTCGACACATCGCCTTGTTGAGGATACAAAATTATCAACAGCTCGCCGCAAAGTACTACAACAAAAGAGTACAATATCGACCTTTCGACGTAGGCGACCTCGTCCTCCGAAAAGTTTATAAAAACACCAAAGAGGACGAAGCTGGATAGCTTGGAATCATGTGGGAAGGACTGTATCAGGTCTCAAAGGTTGTAAAACCTGGAGTGTATGAATTCCTCGAGATGGATGGAACCGAAATTCAAATTCTTGGAATGCTTGGAACCTCAAGCAATATTATTATTGAAATATTAATAATATAAAAAAAATACACTCTTTCGAACGAGCCTCATTGTATTGAACTACGAGTGACATGATCCTTTTTTGAAGAAGGGTACGTAGGCAGCTTATTTTTTCAGAAAAGTCTAAGTGCAAATATACATATAAAAAAATATATGTATCTTTTAAAATAAAGATTCTAGTTTAAACTAAAGAATAACTTTTGAAAGTATTTGACTGTTCATTAAAAACTCAGTCTGATCAGCTCGAGAATTTAATATACAACATCTTAGAAAATAAATATATACGATCCGTTCTTCTATTGTCACACATCCGAACCTTGGCCAGGTATTTGATCAACGCGCTTCTCATAAGTGCCGTGATGAAATAATCCACAATCTTTTTTAAGCCGGAGCCAAGTCCGCACCTCCCGTTTAAGACAACCAAGTATATAACCACTCCGACTTTCGATCGTATACTCAAGTTTCGTCCTAAGGCAAAAGTTGTGTTAAGCCAAATCACTAAAGAGTCTTCTGAAAGTAATCTTAATGCCCAAAGCCGAGCTTTATAGCTTGAAACCACTTAAGGATTCTTACCAAATCCTAGGGTGCTTCCATAAGCCGATTCCCCACGAGCTCGTAATCATTCCAGTTTCTTATGAAATGATAAGGTGTTAATTAGGTCGGGTTCGTGCATCACAAAAATCCAAAATTAAGAATTCACACTGGATTCTGAGCTCGGAGCTCAAAGATAACATCTCACAATAGTTCCGAAGCGAAGTAGGTCTTACGAAAGATCTTAAATTAATTTTTACTCCTTAAAAGGAGTACAAAAGTTCCAAAGTGAGTTAGGTCTTACGAAAGATCTTATTATTTTTATTCCTTAAAAGGAGTACAAAAGTTCCGAAGCAAAGTAGGTCTTACGAAAGATCTTATTATTATTTTTATTCTTTAATAGGAGTACAAAAGTTCCGAAGCAAGCTAATATTATTTTTATTCCTTAAAAGGAGTACAAAAGTTCCGAAGCGAGGTAAGTCTTACGAAAGTTCTTATTATTATTTGTATTCCTTAAAAGGATTAAAAAAATTCCGAAGCGAGCTTAAATCTTACGAAATATCTTAAATAAAGTTATTTTAAAGATTACAAAAGTTCTGAAACGAGCTAAATCTTACAAAAGACCTAAACGCTCTGAAGCGAGCTAAAATCTTGTGCAAGATCCTGCAACCATTAAACCTTTTGGTTCGCAACATAGTGACGGTAAAGATCCTTGTAGACCTCCCTGTCGAAGTAACAACCGCGGTAATGGAAGGGGGCCGAGGTGTTGGACCCACCTAAGGCTTTGGAAGTGACCGCTCCAATAGATTGGAAGTACCCACTTCAATACTCCTCTGGGTACCATAACACCTCAATCAATGATCGTTATTCCTGAACCTCCGACCAATCACTTCAAAGTCAAACTTTGGTGCGGTTACGATATCCAAACGGAAATTGGATCAACCGAACAAGCAGAAGCTGGCTATTGGCGTGGGAATATGATCTATGGCATGACGTTTTCTTGGGAATAAGATCCCTGACATGACGTTTTCTTGGGAATATGAGCTCTAACACGGGTGAAATCTCAAATCGACATCTTTTGAGAGCTCGGTGATCGATCCAAGTCCATTCCTTCGTATGAAGTAACTGCTAAAGAAAGTTTTCCATTCCTCTTCTGGAATGACGGATGGAAAGCGATTCCACCTCCTTTGTCCTTGGATAACACAGGTTTTAACCCAATTTAACTACTGCAAGTGCACAGCAAATGTTGTAGTAATGCAGGGATCGAATCCACAAGAACCAAGTCTACACTTCAAACTATATGAATCGAGATTAAGCTAAGATGAATTAAAAGATGATTGTTTGCAAAAAGTAAATGAGAGAAGTAAATAAAACGATGTAAACTATGAATTAAAAGCATTGGACATTAGGGAATTCGCAGGGATTCAGGATTTTATAAATAGATAAATTGCCAAGGAAAGAATTATGAATCGTTTTAGAACTCAAATCACGAAATCAAATTAATCTACTGTCGTAGCATCAATTACTGTGTCTAACAACCTAAGATCCTAAACTGTCGTTTGAATTCAAGAGGTTAAACATGCATTAGAATCAAGTTTGAAATGTTCACAAAACACCCTAACATCAGCTTTCGTTTGCTAGGGATGTTTTGCTCATATAGGTTCTTTCAGGCATTTAAACAAACACTTTTGATGCGTTAAACAACCTTAGATCAGAAACTAGGTAGCTAATCAAGTTCCAATAATAAGAACAACCTATATGAAGAAACTAAGTTATCCTAAATCAACATCAATTCAATCAAACCCTAAAATCCCTTTGAAACCCTAAAACCCAATAAGAAAACTACTCAGACATGATAGAAATCAAATCACAAGAAGAATTCATAGAAAACATGATGAAATTAATAAATAAGTAAAAGGGTTTAGAAATCTTCTCCAAATTTTCAATAGGGTTCAGAAAAAAGTCTGATGAAAAAGAACGTGTTCTGAAAAAGTGGCTAAAAATAGGGTTTTATTCTTCTAAAAACGGATATGGGTCGATCCGGGTCAAGTTGGGTCGGATCTGAAAATTTTCAGGAGAAACAGAACTACTGGTTTCTCCCATCGGGGTGTCTGCCCGATGGGACTGCCCGATGGGAGTTTCCAGCCGAATTTGTCTGCACCAGAATTTGTATAACTTCTACTCCACTTATCCAATCGACCTCAAATAACTTCCGAATGAAAACTAACTCGATGCTCTAGCTTGTGACAAGGTATGATCTCAATCCACTGATGAAAAGCTCCTCAACAAATGCCAAACTTCTAACTTTTGTGCTCTTTACTTTTGCTCCATGCTCCTTATACTTTAGATTCCATCCAAACATGTTTTATCCTGAAAAGACTCTAAACACATAGAAAAGACACGAAAATCCATTAAAAACATTGGTTAGAATGCGTCAAAAACGCAATACATCAACTCCCTCAGACTTAGCCTTTTGCTTGCCCTCAAGCAAAACAGAAGTCTAAACCTGTGAAAGAGGTTTGAAAACGCGGAAACTCAGCTTCTCTTTTGAAACGTTTAATGACCACTAATTTCATAATCCACATACTGCAAAACAGTCCCTAACAAACCACCATGTAATTCTCCTTATACTTTTCCAACTCTCCAATTTCATTCGTTCATTTCGCAGCATTTCCCACAATTTATCATTGCTAGCCTCATCAGAAGTTTCAGTCCCAAGAACCTTCTAGATTCATTCTCGTACAATACCTTGACAAACCACCTAATCAACCATTGGTACTCTTTCTCTCCCCCAAACTTAATATGTTCAATACCCTTTTGTAAGTCCTCATAACGGCGCTCACTACTATTGTTCCTTGTGAGGAGACAGGGTTGTAAGCTCACTACTATTGTTTCTTGTGAGGAGACAGGCTCGTTTTCCGTCGTATATATATAAATATATATTTTAGAACAGCGCATCACTAGTGTTGTTCCTTGTGAGGAGACAGGGTCATGCGGACTTTTGCACTGCTCTTAAGGGTGATCAAAAAAGGGAAGAGGAGTACCATCATTTTTTTAATCAAAGGTGCATTTGTCAAGTACGAAGGAGGAATCAAGTTCTATGGACACCAATCATTCCAATGAGAGTGCAATTAGCTCAGTTTAGTGGACTCTACTGGAAATGAGGAACATCTCTAGTTAACTAGTCAACCTTTGGATTTTCTATTAGTCGGAAAGCGAACTCATTCTGCAGCAACGGTCACTAAAAATAGGAAGTCAGTTAAACAAAGAAATATATTACATCATGGTTTCCTGACCATAATTCTCTTGACTCAATAAAACGACTTGGACTGACTCAGGAAAAAACATCAAAATGACTTAAGAGAAACAAAATAAAGAAAAATTGTGTTAGTAAACGATGAAAACCCTCCCCCAGACTTACTTCACACCGTCTCGGTGTGAAAATAAATCAAGAGAAAGGCATAAACAGACTCAAAAGAAAAGAAAATAAAAGAAAATAATTTTGTTTTTGTTTTTAGAGAAACACCAAACTAAAACTAGAGTTAGTAATAAAATAAAATTGAAACCAAATTTATGTACACTTACCAGTGGGTTGCTTGTAACACCCGCATCTCGGACTATGAATACAGACCCAAGTGTTAGACAAAAATTGGTATCTTCATTACTCAAAAATTTCGCAATTACATTGTATGGTAAGTTACAACATATGGGTAGTAGATTCACAACGCCTTGGGAAAGTCTTCCTCTATTGCCTACTGCTCCCTCCTGCCTTGCCGTCCTATGTTTTACCTGACCGGATGTCCTATCCTGCGTACTGGTAAGGGGGTGAGTATTGAATACTTAGTAAGACGGTCTACTCCGTCTCACGACCTAACACTACCTAAACTACCCTAAACCCTTACAACCTCCACACGGTACCCGTTGTACCGCGGGTCAATTGTACCTCGACCTCAACCTCAACCTCAACTTTGATGAACCCTAGGCCAACTCCTGGCTCCCTAGGCATTCTATTACGGCGAGCCCTAAGCCAGCCCTCGGCTCCTTAGGTACTCGAACCTCTTGGTAAGCATCTGCTTACCAATACTCCTCAAGACACCAAGGCTGCCTTGCAGCACATGACGCTAATATCCGGGGTGACATCTAGAGATCATCGGCGCCCCGAGTCCCTCCTAGATGCCTACGGTTGGTACTAGGGATTATCAGCTCCCTGACCGTCTCCTAGTACCGCAATACTAGTCAGCTCGTCGACTGACTCCTCACCGGTTCTTCCAGCGAACAACTGGACGCTGGGTCTTCGTGCCATTTTTCAGGCCAAACACAAACAAGGCGGAACGCATGCCCATACATACGCCCCTATGTAATATTTAAATGGTGGCATTGTGAACCTACTATCCTACCAGTTGAACATGCTCTACTAGTCTATCCTAAGGTTCACAATCAAGTTATCTACTCCGGTTAATCCTAGTCTTTTATACCTCTACGTTCTCAAGCAATAGCCGAAGCATTTCAAGCAATACCTTTTGCCTCATATGGTCGGCCCCAGGTAAGCATGGCTATCCCAATACGTTACCCATGACACATCTATGGCCATACGGTGACTGTCCCTGCAGAAATACAAACATAAAACTATCCGTTAATTGTGGAAGATTCGCGGTGTGGCCATACCCATCACTGGCCTCAACGTTCCCGCGGCCTTGCCTCTAACCCTAGAGTCGTGTGCGGCCGTACGAGTTTGCTAAGCCTCCTTAGCGCTTCTCTTGTTGGCCTGCACCGTATAGACTTCCTACCAGGTTGACTAAGGCGTAGCCGTACAACTATCAAGTTGGCCGGCCACTACCTGTCCGGCCTACAGCATTCTCTAGTAGTCTGCCGAGTCCAACAAACAAGCAAACCATTGAGTATCCTTACGGCCTTGCGGCGGTAACTCTACCATAACTCTATTTTACGGTTCAATGATCGGTTAGTATCGGACCTTTCAGTCCGCCATGCTAATCCTGACATTTGGCCAACTGGCTCCCTTTTCAGAGTATAGCCGGCCTATGCACTATCTACTTTCCTAAACTACATGCGGTGCGAGTCGGAGCTAGGCATGATCCTGCCATGACTAGCCTCCAGTCCGCCAAACAACGAGTCACTCTTGGGCCGGCTTCTGCCGAGCCAAGTTTCCTCGAGATACAAGGTTGAGTCCTACGACCGGAGTGCCGAGGTCTGTGTACCCTCACCAAGATCCATTGTGATAGCCGAGTTACTTAGCAAGCTGTGGTAGCCATGCCATGCTCCTCTACTGTCTCACCTACGAGTCCATAGCCAGATCGCCATGATCTGACGGATGCTCTGCCACTGTTGGTAAGCCAAACACGCTCGTGCTTACCTGTCGTGATTCCGGACCGAGGCCGTATCGATCACTATCGAGGCCGTACCGGTCTGCGGTACAGTGGTTGGCACTGCCCATTAGCTTCCTCTCTGATCATCGATGCCTTCACCGATGATTACCGGTTAATTCACCGCGGACGAACAAGGTACCGTACCGATACACCGATGCCTACACGAGGCTTACTGATGCCAGGCCGCGACCATCTCGCAGCCTGCCCTTGTGGACTTCTCAGTTATCCTCGATGGCCAGTGGTAGATCAATCGTAGGCCTCCCCGAGGGCCTATCGACGCGTCCCCATGGTCCAACCGTGAATACTACCTGATAGCCACTCTTGGCCCGGTCGGATCATCGAGTGTCCGTACCGATGATCGTCTCCCCGATACGTCCATCGAGGGATGATCCGAGGCTCCCTCGTCCTGATCATCGATCAGCCTCACTTCCTCACGTACCTCCCCGAGGCATGTTCCTCTAGGTTACCCAGGCCCTGTCAAGGCGTCATTGTGCCCTCTACAGGCGTCAACGGTACCTTGTACCGATGCCCTTGTCGAGGTGTCTCCGATGCTCTCTCGAGGCGTCACCGAGGCCTACCGTTTGTACCCTGGTGTACTGTCATCGAGGCACCCCGAGGCCATACCGATGCCAGCACTAGGCGTACCAATGCTGCCGGTCCATGTATGGATCCTCGATCCATACACGGATGCTACCGGTGCCAGGCACGGATCACTATCCGTACCAGGCTACTACTACCCTATTCTACCCTACCCGAACTACGAAGACTACCGTATGGAAAGCTATAAAGGAGAAGAATAGAAAAGGGAGTATTAGGTACGGATCGCGCCTTACCTTATACCGCTGCTCCTTAGGTGGGGTGCCGAGTTCCTTCTCGAGCTCCTCCTTTTCTCTTCCTCTTAAGCGTGTATCTTTGGCTCTAGAGAGAAGAGAAATATTTTGGTGTGTGAATAATGAGCTCCCTAGCTCTCTATTTATACTACACCAAAAACCCTAAGGAGAATATTTATGTTCCTTATTTTTCTCCACTTTCCTTATTTTTCTCCACCTCCTTACTACACGGGCCGAAAGCCCATTTCCTTCCCTTCTCCTCCACGTTTTCCCTTTTTCTCCTTTTTGCCTTTATTTCTTGCGTTACTGCTTAACAAGTCCTCCACTGGTTTTCCCATTTCGCTAACGCCCTACCCAATACCCGACCTAACCTATACTTAACCTATCATGTGCCCGACCTAAACTAAGACTTACTGATGCCTTTTTGTGACCACCATCCTTCCGGTGAACCTCTGGTGGTTTTCTTTTCCTCCTAAGTGCCCCGGGTTACTCATGCTTGGTTCTGGGATGTTACATTGCCTCCCACTAAGCGCTTATTTTAAGTCATTAGCTTGATTTCAGCATCATGGATTAATCCGGAAAATGAGCATGAGAACTTGCTCCAAGACAAGCTCTCCAATCAGTAAACTTAAGCTCACAACAAGATTGATTCAAATGCTTCACAAACACCTTCCGGGTGTGAAATAGCCTAATATCTAAACTATGGTTAATTACTCCAAGTTTAGCATTAAGAACATCTTAAGTGATAAGACAATGAAAATCTAAACTCAAACATCAAGAATATCAAACATCAATCATCCTAATATAAGTTGAACAACAATTGAATCATGATGCTAAGACATTCATGTGGAAGCCGGAATTCGCACAATTAGATTTGTAAGGGTTTCAAGAAGAAGTAGAGATTTCTGAGTTAAGCTAGGAAGTAGAAAACGATGAGCAAAGAAAAATAGGGTTTGTAATTGCTTTGTATTGCTTTTGTGAATAAAGTTGTGGATCCCTTTCTCAAAGAATGTACATCGATATATATACTCGACTAGGTCGGTTTAGGGTTACAACGAGATAAAGGAAATTATCCTAATTCTTCGGGATTCACCTTGATCCTTTTTCCTTGTTGAGTTGATCTTCTCGAAGAAAACAGAAGTTTCCTTATTTCGCCGATGATCTCTCCTTCTGAAGGCGGCTTCCCTTGTGGGCTTCTCCTAATGGGCTAGACTTGTTCTGGACTCGTCGGCCCGATAGACTTGCCACGCTTAGCGACTAACCTGCTCTTCAGAAAAGACTCTCTCCGGCAAAATGTAGTTGATCCCGTTTAACCAGAAATATGCAGATTTCGCCCAGGTGGTTTGGCTTGTAGATTTCGCCTAGGCGGTTTGGCCGGCAGATTTTGCATAAGCAGTTCTGCTTGCTCGGCCAAACTGAACCGTGTAGCTCGGCCAAACTGGTCTAGGTAGCTCGACCAAACTGGTCTGAGTGGTTCGGCCAAACTTGACTGAGCAGTTCGGCCAAACTTGACTGAGCGGTTCGGCCAAACCCGTCTGAGCGGTTCGGCCAAACCCGTCTAAGCGGTTCGACCAAACCTGTCTGAGCGGTTCTGCCAAACTTGGCCGAGAGGTTCCGCCAAACCCGTCTGAGCGGTTCAGCCAAATTTGGCCGAGAGGTTCAACCAAACCTTGCTGAGCCGTTCCGCCAAACCTGTCTTAGCGGTTCAGCCAACTTGGTCCGGCTAGGCCAAATTTGGCCTAACTCCTCAAATTTGGGAGCGACATCGTATCGGCTGCTTTGTCGTTACCGAGTGTTCTTCTCGGGGGAGGGACTTCCGACCCCAACAGTTAGCCCCCCACCCCGTTAGTATGATAATAGTAGCGGGGCAGTAACTTGTCTAAGTAAAGCGAATAATAGTTATAAATTTTTACCAGAGTAAATACTTTGAAGAGACAGATGTGATGTTTTGACCGGGGTCCCGTTCCGTCTGATGAATATTTCCAGTGTTTCCAAACATAAAATACACTGAGATTCTTGAAATGTACTGGCTTTCACGCTTCCCGAGGTGAAACAGTTTCTTCTATAAAACCAATTTTTCTCTTCTCGCGTTTACTCCATCATTCACTCCTCTTTTCTCTCTCCACAAGGTACTCTCTCTCTCCTTCCCTTCTCTCTTGACTTTGCATTTGTGATTTTTTTTTTTTGGGTTGATACTTATTTGGCTGAGCGGCAAACTCGTCGAGAGAGTCCCGGTCTTGGTCTCGGGGAAGATTTTACCGAGGACCATTTGTTGCCAAAGGACGACCGGACCGGTTTCGCCGAGGAGCGTCCGGGTCGGCGAAAAATTGGTTCGGTTTTGCCGAAGGGAATTTTCGAGTCGAGGGGAGGTTTTCGCCTAGCCAGATTTCGCCAAAGGGAGGTTTTCGCCGAGGGGAAGTTTTGAGGCGGATTTCGCCAAACCGGGTCATTTTCGCCTAGGGGAAGATTTGAGGCGGATTTCGCCGAACTGGGTCTCGAACCGGTTTTCGCCGAAGGGAAGTTTTGAGGCGGATTTCGCCGAACCGGGTCTCAATTTTTCGCCGAGCTTGTTGAAGTATTTATCCAAACTGGTTGAGAAGTTTTGGCTGAACCAGTCCACACCTTTTGGCCGAACTGGTTTGAGGAGTCTTGGCCGAACCGGTTGTGGATTTTTCGCCGAACCGGTTGGTGGAGTTTTCGCCGAAGGGACGTTGAAGTCAGCTTTTGGCCGAACCGGTTGAGGATTTCGCCGACGGAGCCTCTTGGATGGATCCTTACCCCAATTTACCAGAGTTTGACGAGATTCCTTTCGTAGTTAAGTCTTACGAGTGGCCTGCGGAAGCAATCTTGACTCAAGAACAAGAGGAAAAATTTCTCCACGTCTTTTCCGCAGAGAAGAAAGCGCGTCGAGAGCGACAAGGAATGAAGTATAAGAAGCGGGGGAATCCTGGTCCCCCAGGTTCCACCTTATGCGCAGCAGAATCGTTAGACAAATTCAGGACCGAGTTCAAAGTTCCCAACGAAGTTGAGTTTAATGTCCCAAGGTCCTCTGATCGAGCCGACGATCCTCCCCCTGGCTACTTTACTAGGTATGAGAATTCTCTCTAGGAATGCTTTCTCACTTTCCCTATCCCACCGGTGATCCTTGACTATTTTTGGAGACACAAGATAGCCCTCGCTCAAGCGACCCCTCGAGGTATTCGACACTTGGTAGGAATATTGGTTCGGGGCAGAGAATGTCACCAAGAAGTCACCGTCTACCATTACCTGAATTTATTGAAGATTGGTAGCAAGGGTATGGTTGGGAATGATATGATCGTTGCCATTGGAGCTCAGGTTGGTTGTCTGGTTATCGATGATCATCCTACCAAGGACAGGCATTGGATCAACTACTTCTTCTATGTCAAGATTTCCGAGGCGTCTGTGGGTGATCAGTGGCTTGAGAAAGTAGTTACGCGATGGAGATATCGCGGTAGCTAGTTGTTTTCCGTCTTAGTCTAGGACTTTTTTCCTGCTTGGCGACTTTTTTTCTAGTAACCGATTAAAGTATAACCTTGATTTTCGTCCATGTTTCTTGCAGGTTTGTCCGGGTTTCCATCCTGCCCAGACGTTTGTTCACGGATTTCCTCTCTACGGTTAGATTTGAGCGGCACCTCTGTTTTAAGGAAAGGACTTTCCATTTTCAAAGAGTCAAACGAGCGATGGGATACTTGTCTTTTCGTGAGGAGATGGCAGCCCAGGAGCGTGCGCAGGCTGAGAATTTGGCAGCCGGCGTCGAAACGAACCCTGCTGGAGGGCAAGAAGGTGGAGTCCAAGACCAGCCGATTTTTAGCGGTGAGATCTTCGAGGTTCCCCAGGAGAAGCTGAAGAAAAGTAGGCGTTCAAAGAAACCCCCAAGGGTCCCTGTTTCCGACGGAGTCATCCCCTCCTCTGAGGCAGGAGCTTCCGCTTCAGGCACTGCTCTTGAGCAAGACGGGGAGTCTCACAGTGCTCGGCAAAAGAAAAAGAGATCCCGTCGAAGTTCGAGCATTGGCCAGGTTCACAGCCCTGTTCGTGCGGTCCTCACCGATGGGATTTCGGAGAGTGTGATTGATGACTCGAAGACGGCCGCGTGGTTTGCGAATATCCAGTATCACGGTAATGATGGACCTCTCCCCGCCGAGCTAGTCGCAGATCCCGACTTTGGGTTGATGTCTCGTCATGGATCCAAAGTATGCCCGTAACATTCTTCTTCCTTATTGTTTCACGAAATTTTTCTAAGTGTTTAAAGCCTTTCTCTTTGGTTCCTCAGCACTTTGCCGCCGCGAACAGGTTAGCCCGGAAGCTTTACGATCGTGGAGAGCTTTCCAGGAAATCGTGCTCAGATGCTCAGATGCTCAGACTCGATTAGGAATCGAAATGGAGCATATGAAGAGTGTGGAGTCCGAGTTGCAGGCCTATCAGCGGAGGTGTGTTGAAGCAGAAGAGGGTGCCGTTGAGGAAAGTGCTAAGGCATCGATACTCCAGCGGCAACTAGCTGACGAGAAGACCGGCATAACTTCCAGGATCAAGCGTGCGACTAAGGCCACGATGCGCGCTTTTGCCACCAAGTTCCAAGGTAATATCGACCGTGCAAAAGAGAAGATCAGGACCCTTGGCGGGAATCCAAAGAAGAAGCTAGTGCAGCTTGCTCAAGTCGAGGCGAACATTGAATTTGCTAGAATTCTGCGCGAGGCCCCCGACTCGTTTGACGCTGAGGCAGCCAAAACTGAGGCTTGGTTACCAAATGTTGCTGGCGGCGATGTGGAATTTGACAGTCTTTTTGCTGGATTAGACTCTGACTTGGTCATATCGCCTATCTCTTCTCACTCATCGGGTACTGCTCGGGACAATGTGTCACTCGAGACTTTGGCCACAGATGTGGGTGTCCGGGCTTTTGATGGATCGATGATAGATGAGGTTGGAGTGAATCATGATGATGATGAGTATGTTAACATTGACAACTAGGGCTTCGCAGGATGAGTTATCTCTTGTTTCTTTTTCGGCTTTGCTTTCCTTTCCCTAAAACTGCCCTTGTGGAAATGTCTTTGCTTCTATTTTAGTTTGTGTGTATTTTGCCTTGCGTCGTGTCTTGACGTAAGATAATCTATGTACGAGACTTTCATGACATGTTATCTTCTGGTTTACGATTTAGACCTATGTATTCCTGATATTCTGCGGAATGGTTTAGTTTGTAAACTTTTGGTTTTGTGGTCTCTTGATGCTTTAGCTTTAGAAGCTTGCTTGGTGGTGTTTTCTGAACACGTCTGTCCAAAAATGATCACACCTTTTGACTTGACTAACGTGTTGTTGGGTTTTCTAAATGATTATTCGGTGTATAACCCTAAGTAATCATTGGCAGCTGCTTTTTACCAACGGTGCTGTTGGGTTTTTGAATGAATGTTCGTGGTCATAAGACCAGGAACTGAACATTAGAACCAGGCATAGTCAAAAGCCCTGAAACTGATCGTTATAACTTATATAGCGCGCTTAGGATCCGATGATAGATGTCAATGCGTTCAGGTTCACACATTTTTGCTGTGGCCAGCAGCAACGACAGTGGATCGAACTTGCTTAAAAAGGCTTCGAATAATCCATAGAGGATGTAGCTGATGAAGTCCATGAGACTTGCGTCAAGTGCCTGTTACTTGAAGCAAAGAGCTTGATAGAAAATGGGAGTATACGAGTATACATACCCCACTCCCCCCCCCTTTTGACGAAGGAGGGCAATTGAACTCGTCCGAAGACAAGCTGCCTACGTACCCTTTGCAGGGATCAAGTTGCCTCGTAGTTCGTTAAAGCACTTACTCCTCCCCCTTTTGATGGAGGAGGGAACTGAACTCGTCCGAAGACAAGCTGCCTACGTACCCTTTGCAGGGATCAAGTCACCTCATAGTTCGAGGCAGGAGCCTTAGGAGAGGACTAATGATAGTACCTCTTCAAGTGTTTCGCGTTCTACGAATGGAGTATTGGCTTGCCGGCCATGGTGACGAGCTCATAGACGCTGGGACGGACCACGGTGGTGACTCTGTAAGGTCCTTCCCAATTAGCTCTAAGTTTTTCCGCGTTTCGCTATGCTGTGTTTTGGAAAACTTCGCGTAAGACCAAGTCGCCTTCGCGGAAACATCTGATTCGAATTTCGAGTTGTAGTATCGTGCGGCCGCGTTTTGATAGTTGGCTATCCTGATGAGTGCTTGACCACGCCTCTCGTTAAGGAAGTCCAATTCATTGAACAAAAGCGAATCGTTGAGATCTTCATGTTCTGGTAAGAGACGGCGTCGTGGTCCTGGAGAAGTGACCTCATTCAGTGCCATAGACAAGTGCAAAAGGAGTTTTGCCTGTTGCACGTCGAGGAGTGGTGCGGTGGGACCATAAAAAGCCATCTAGCTCGTCTGCCCAGCGTCCTTTCTTTGCATCTAAGCGTTTCTTAAGGCCATCGAGAATCGTTTTGTTGATTGCTTATGCCTGACCGTTACCTTGGGGATGACGAGGAGTAGACTTGCTAAGTCGAATCTTCCACTTTCCACAGAAGGTCTCGAACCTGTTGGAGATGTACTGGGAACCGTTGTCAGTAACAATTTCGAATGGAAGTCCGTGACGACATATGATGTTTCTCCAGACGAAACTTTCAACTTGGGCATCCTTGATACTTGCGTAGGCCTCCGCTTTAACCCACTTCGAAAAATAGTCTGTTAGAACAAGTAGAAAATGCTTCTATTTTGATGCGTGCATGGGTCCAACGATGTCCATGGCCCATCTCATGAATAGGTAAGGAGAGGAGACTGAGGAAAGCATCTCCGTTGGTTGATGAATCTTTGGAGCATGTCGTTGACACCTCTCGCATTTGGCTGAAAACTTTACGCAATCGTTTACAATAGACGGCCAGATATGGCCGTGTCGCTTGATCTTGATTGCTAAGGCTTTGCCCCCTGAATGATTGCCGCAGGATCCGCTGTGTACTTCTTCCATAACTTGGCTGGCCTCTTGCCCTTCTACGCAGGTGAGTAGAGGGCCAAAGAATCCCCATCTGTAGATGTTTCCATCTAACAGGACGTATCGAGCAGCTTGCTTCTGTACTTTGCGGGCTGCCCACTTGTTGCTAGGCAGCTCTCCACTAACGATGTAAGCACGAATTTGGTCCATCCAGGGCTTTCGCATCCGTACTCAGGTTCTCCATCAGTCTCCGTCGGGACAGATGTGTTTTGGTCATGATCTTTCAGCGAGAGGTTATCAGCATCCGGGGCATTCTCAGCCTCAGTCATAGGCGTTGTCATTGGCAGATGCGTGGGCTCTGTTTCTTCTGCTGCTTCTGTCATCTCCATGTCTTTGGGACTCGTCTCGAGTGATTCAGCAATGGCTTTTGCTTGTCTCGCGATCTGAAACCGTGTTGAAATAGCGAGCGCTGTACCTTGTTGGATGCTGGGAAATTCGATGAACTCCACGAGGATTACCCGCTTCAAAGCCGGATCTTTTGGAGGAGCTGAAGCGGAGGCAAGGTTTGCCAATGCGTCAGCGTTGACGTTTTCCCATCGAGGAATTCGTGTTAGCGTAAACTCTTTGAATGTCGAGGCAAGGTTCTTGACTATCTTTACGTAGGCTTTCATCTGTTCGTCTTTTGTTGCATACTCGCCGCTGAATTGGCTAGTAACTAGCTGTAAATCGCAGAAAGCGTGAACGTGCTCGATGTTGAGTCCTTGAGCGAGCCTCATTCCAGCGATGATGGCTTCATACTCTACTTCGTTGTTGGAGGCTTTGAAGCCTATACGAAAAGATTGTTCAAGGATCTCGCCTATTGGCGATGCTAGGCGTATTCCTACTCCAGATCCATTTTTGGATGACGAGCCGTCGACGTGTAGTTCCCAGATACCCGGTCGGACCTCCTTTAGTATTTGATCTTCAGGGAGTTCGATGAGGAAGTCTGCCAATACTTGTGACTTGTTGTACGTCCGTCCTTTGTATTCGATGTCGTACTCGCTGAGTTCTATTGCCCATTTGTCTAACCTACCAGATTAACTTGGGCTATGCAAAACCGAGCGCAAAGGGAGGTGCTGAGCTTGGAAGTAGGGCCTTAGCTTTCGTGATGCCATGACGACGGAAAGTGCAAGCTTCTCCAATTGAGGATATCTTGTTTTAGCATCGGTGAGAGTCTTGCTGACGTAGAAGATGGGTTTTTACTCGCCTTATTCCTCACGCACTAACACAGCACTAACGGCTGTTTCAGAGATAGCGATGTAGAGGAAAAGAGGTTCTCCAGTTACTGGTTTAGCGAGAATAGGTGGCGTTGCTGAATACTCTTTAAGCTGCCTGAAAGCGTCTTCACACTTGTCTAACCATTCAAACTATTTGTTTCCTCACAGTGTGTTGTAGAAAGGCAAGCATTTGTCAGTTGGCCGTGTGATAAACCGGTTGAGTGCAGCCACTCGCCCAATTACTCTCTGTACTTCACGTTTGTTTCTCGGAGATGCCATTTGGATTAGCGCGTCAATCTGCTTTGGATTTGCTTCGATGCCGCGATGAGTGACCAAGTATCCTAGGAATTCTCCAGAGGTAACTGCAAATCTGTACTTCGTCGGGTTTAGTTTCATGTCGTAAAGATTGAGCTGGTTGAAGCACGCTTCCAGGTGTGAGATGTGATCCTTTTCCTCAAGAGATTTCACGAGCATATCGTCTATATACACCTCCATTATTTTGCCTAACTGGTCCTGAAACATCTTGTTGACGAGTCTTTGATATGTTGCTCCAGCCTTTTTCAGGCCGAAAGGCATAACCTTGTAACAGTAGCATCCGCGGTCGGTTATGAAGGCAGTCTTTTCTCTATCTTCAGGATGCATTAGGATCTGGTTATAGCTTGAGAAGGCGTCCATGAATGTCAACAGTTTGTTCCCTGCCGTTGCTTCCACTAACCGATCGATGTGAGGCAGAGGGAAACTGTCTTTAGGGCATGCTTTGTTCAGATCCGTGAAATCCACGCAGACACGCCACTTACCGTTCTTCTTTTTTACCACGACTGGGTTCGCGAGCCAATCGGGGTATTTGACTTCGGTGATTGATCCGACGCGTAATAGCCTTTCGAATTCGTCGTTTACCGCTTTTGCTCGTTCGGGGCCGAGCTTCCTCCTTTTCTGTTTTATTGGTTTGAACTTCGGATCGACGTTGAGTTCGTGGCTGGCGACGTTGATGTCTATCCCTGGCATGTCTTCTGCTGCCCAGCCGAAAGTGTTGATATTTTTCTGGCGGAAAGCCACGAGCTTCTTCTTAAGGTCTTCATCAAGTGTGGCCCTGATCTCTACACATTTGTCGGGGTGTTGTTCGTCGATGCATACAGATATCACAGGTCCGCAGGTGAGTCGTTCATCTTCTACGCGACCTTCTGCAATCTGTAATTGCTATAAGAGGTCAGTCAGGTTCTTGACCTGCTCGGAGCTGGTCCTCGCCCTTTTTCATGATTCTTGAGGTTCGGGGTCGTCCTTCTTTTTCTCAATGTTTCGCATCTTATGCTCGGCCAGAAAACAAGTACGGGAATCTTTCTGATTTCCCCATATTATTTTTATGCCGATGGGAGTTGGGAATTTGAGGCATAAGTGATATGTTGAAGGTATAACTCTCATTAGGTTGAGCCAAGGAGTTCCCATGATTACGTTGTAGATCGCTGGATGATCGGAGACAGTGAAGTCGACCATTTTCTTAACATTGCCAGCTTGGACGGGAAGGCGAATCGTTCCCAACGTCATGGTTGTCACGCCGGAGAAACCTGTTATGGGTTTAGGTCTTCCTTTGATCGTGGATAGATCGATCTTCATTCGCTCGAGTGTTTTTTTGAAGACGACGTCCACAGAACTCTCTGTATCAATAAGGACACGAGCGATATTGAAGTCGTAAACAGTTAAGTTGATTACCAAGCGGTTTCGTTGTCAGCACAGTACTGCGAGCCGCCCATTATCATATTGATTACTTCGTGCTGCTCTCCGTTTTCCACGCCATCATCGCGACGGTGGCATCTGGGAGTATCCACTTGTTGTTCGGCCTCGGTAGGAGCTTTCTCCTCTGGCTTGAAGTCTGATAAGCTGTTGTTGTTCTTCAAGGTGCCTTCCGTGAGTTTGGCTATGAGCTGTCGACCTAACTCGCGACACCTTGCGGTAGAGTGTCCACTTGATTTGTGGAAATCGCAATACAGCTTTTCGTCATAGTCCTTTGACTCTCTTGTCCATGTGTTGTTCCAGGTTCCTCTGCCGCGACCGCGCCCACGGCCTCTTCCACGTCCGCGACCTGATGACTCTACTTGATAGTTGTGAGCCCCTCCGGATCCTCCTTCGTATTCGACGTAGGTAGGATTGTTTTTCTTAGGTGCAGCGACTTTGGCTGGTTCGCTTGCTTGTTTGGTCTTTCTGCCCTTCATGGCTTGGACTTCCTCTTCTGTTCGGGCGAAGTCGGCTGCGCGGTGGAGAGCGTCTTGAATCGTTATCGGCGTGTTGAGGCTCATCTCTTGCATGGAGATGGGCACCGAAGTGTCCCTCGCAAGGCTTCCAGGGCTGACTTGTTGCTGATACCTTCAACCTTTGAAAGCGTGTTTTTGAACCCTGTCATGATAGATCGAAGACTCTCGTTCTCGCCTTGCTTGTTATTCCATAGTTCCGAGTCGTAGATCTTCCGTTCCATGAAGATGTTGTAATGTTAAACGAACAAATCGGAAAGCTAAAGAAAGGTGTGAACTGAGTTGTTCTCCAGCTTGTAGAACCATTGTAGCGCAGGCCCCTTGAGACTTTCTACGAACAGCTTGCAGTAGACGATGTCTTTTTCCGTTTCCTTGAAGTTCGCTCTCCCTAAGGCAATTTCGAATTCCATTAGATGATCCGAAGGGTCAGTGGTTCCTTCGTAGATGGGTAACTTGATCCTTCCAGGATCGGAGATTTTCGTTTTCGCGATTCGTTCGTCGAAGGGTGTGTTCCTCACCTTTTCTAGTACCTGAGCGATGGCAGGAGCCTTTTCTGTTCCATGGTGTATCTGCGATTGGGTACGCTTTAGGTTTGAAGTTACCCGATCCATCTCAACCTTTACTGCAGCGAGCTCTGATGCGTAGGATCGTTTGAATGCTCTACGCTCTTGTTCCTTCTTGTATCGCTCTTCACTGGAGTAGTTGGTGTACTCCGATGTGTCTTTTAAAATCTCTGTTTTGGAAGAGCTTGACGTACTTTGGGTGTCTGGGGCGCGCGGTTTTGGTCGGCCTCCTTCTGCACCTTTCGTGTGTGTACGCTTTATGGGAGCTGGTTCTTCTTCGTCAGAGACGTCTACGACGCGTTCGGAAGACTTGTCCGTTTCTTGACGCGGCGGCGGTTGTGGTAGATCCTCTGGGTTTCCCCGATAGTGCGAGGCGCTGAGAAGTCGAGGCGTTGAGGATTGACGCGCGCTCTGAGTCTCGTTGTGCTGGGTCTTTCGCGTTTTCTTCGCGAAAGAGCTTTCAGTTCCTTCGAGTTTTCTTCGATCATCTTGGCTTGCTTCTTCTGCTCAATGAGGAAGTCTTCTAGCATCTTCTTCACGTCGGTTAGGTCACCATGAGCAGGGTTTTTGGTAGCAGTAGGCTCGATCGAAGGTTCTCTTTCCCGGTTGTCTCTGCGGGAAGTGTTTTCTTCGCCGCTTACCACCTTTGAGTTGTTACGTAACTTTTTTGGTGTAAGAAATTTTCTAATTCCCCTTGGTCGGCGCCAAATTGTGGAAGCCGGAATTCGCACAATTAGATTTGTAAGGGTTTCAAGAGGAAGCAGAGATTTCTGAGTTAAGCTAGGAAGTAGAAAACGATGAGCAAAGAAAAATAGGGTTTGTAATTGCTTTGTATTGCTTTTGTGAATAAAGTTGCGGATCCCTTTCTCAAAGGATGTACATCGATATATATACTCGACTAGGTCGGTTTAGAGTTACAACGAGATAAAGGAAATTATCCTAATTCTTTGCCTAGGCAGTTTGGCCGGCAGATTTCGCATAAGCAGTTCTGCTTGCTCGGCCAAACTGAATCGTGGAGCTCGGCCAAACTAGTCTGGGTAGCTCGGCCAAACTGGTCTGAGTGGTTTGGCCAAACTGGACTGAGCGGTTCGGCCAAACTGGACTGACCGGTTTGGCCAAACCCGTCTGACCGGTTAGGCCAAACCCGTCTGAGCGGTTCGGCCAAACTTGGCTGAGCGGTTCGGCCAAACTGGACTGAGCGGTTCGGCCAAACCCGTCTGAGCGGTTTGGCCAAACCCGTCTGAGCGGTTCGGCCAAATTTAGCCGAGACGTTCGACCAAACCTTGCTGAGCCGTTCGGACAAATCTGTCTTAGCGGTTCGGCCAACTTGGTCCGGCTAGGCCAAATTTGGCCTAACTACTCAAATTTGGGAGCGACATCGTACTCGGCTGCTTGGCTGACGAATCAACCATATCACCGCGCTTTTTGTCGTTACCGAGTGTTGTTCTCGGGGGAGGGAATTCCGACCCCAACAATTCATAAAGCTTAATCCTAGGACATGAAACACTCAAACAAGATTAATCAATTCCCATGGTACTAATCACTTTGTTAATTACTTAATTAATCTAAACTTCCAGCGAGAGCGAGCTCGCTTCTCCCCGAGTTGTTGCAAAAGATGAGCGCGACGCTGGACGCTCCACAGGAAAGCGCCGAGCGGCAAAACCGAACCAACGGGACAATAACCGACGAGCTCAGGTCTGTTCAGAAAACCAGCAGGGCCAATCGATCTAGTGGCACTCAACTTGGCCACACCAGGAGGGTCGTCGAGCCGACCTCGGCACCAGAATCCATCAATCTACGCAAATGACGGACGATCCGCTCTTTTAGCTAAGGCACGACGTGAGAAAGCAAATTTCGACGACGAGCCGATAGACCTCGACAACAACGACAAGAATCTGGCTAGAAGAGTCGTTCCTAAAACGATCTTCACTGAGTCAGCAAGATATCGGTAGGGAATAACCAAAGCAAAGAAAGATGATCCTCGACACATAGCTTCACAGCAATTCTCCACCATCGGAGACGATGGCCCCTTGAGGAGAGTCGCACGCAAAGCTGATCTCCCAGAAAAAGAAGTGGCACAGCGAACCACTACAAGGCAAAAGCGTGCCGACCCACAAAGAATGACCCAACAACATTTCTCCGCTTTCAATGACGAGATCGATAATGGATATGCCAGACATGTTTCGGAAGAGGAGGAAAACGTTGAGTGGGTGAAACAGGCAGAGGACGCTGAAGCGAAACAAGCTGCGTTTCAAGCCCAGTATGACCAGATGGCCGAATTTCGAGCTGCGTTAAGTAGGACTACAGCCGAACTGAAGACTTATTCGTTCACAGATGCATCGTGCCACTAGCAAGGCACCACAACTCGATTTGATCTTGGAACAAGCTCAGCACACTCCTTTCTCGGCACGCATCACTAAAGCTCGAGTATCAGACCCAGGCAAAATTAGGGTGCCAACCTACGACGGAACTGAAGACCTCGCTGACCACCTCAACGAGTTCAGCGTGGCTATGAGAAGATCGAATTTCAAAGAGGAAGAGATGGACGTCGGACAGTGCTTGCTTTTCGTGGAAAACCAGAAAGGACCAGCTCTCAAATGGTATGAAGGGCTCGAAAATAATTCCATCGATACTTTCAAACAGCTGACAGAGGCCTTCATCAAGCCCTACTCCATCGTCATTAAGACTCAAACGTCTGGCGCTGATTTATGGTCCATGAACCCAGGACCAACCGAGCCTCTCAAAACTTTCATCGAACGATTCAAGCTAGTACTGTCACAAGTGAAAGGGATAGAGGACTCGGACGCACTTCTAGCGCTGAAAAGAGCCATATGGCACGAATCTGACTTCTGGAAGGAGATGTCTCTCAACGAGCCTTCAACTATCCAGGATGCTCTACATCGAGCGAGGAACTTTGCCAAAAGCGAAGAAGAAGCAAAGAAACTTGCAAAGAAGTATGGAAAGTCAAAATAGAAAAATGACAGCGACCACCAACCGAGTCAGTCGCAAAAAACACACGGAAGAGGTTATATCCAGCACGAGGGTGGCTTAAAAGGAGCCCACAATTATCAAGTGGATTCACCCGGCTTTGGCCGAGGAAGAGGTTTTCCCAATGAGTGGACGGGAAACTCAACCTACGACGGATCACTGTACTGTGACATTCACCGCACCCACGGACACTTAACAGTAAACTACTGATCCCTCGGCTCGGCCCTAGCCCAGAGGCTGCTGGACGGCAAACTAAAGGAGGACCTCAAACTCGAATATTTTGAAATCAAAACAGATCAGGCACATGCACTTTAGGTTGCACCTACCGATGAGGAACCACCCAAACGTGGTAGACAAAATGAGAACACTACTCAAGGTGGCCCAAGAAGGAAATTACTCATGATAATGGGATGATCCCACTACTGCTCAGACATGATTTTCTCGATTAAAGTATTTCAGCGCCGAGCTGAAGCTAGCATCAACTGGTCTACCCCGTCTAATTTCCCTAATGACACAATCACTTTTGAAGAAAGAGAAACGATCGGAATCGACAAACCACATGACGATCCACTTGTCATCGAAATCGCTATCAGCAACATTGACGTGTCTCGGGTCTTGATCGACACGGGAAGCACCGTCGATGTAATTTTCAAAGATACACTGAAGCGGATAGATATTAGCTTTGACAAAATCAACGAACAACCAAAGCCCTTAACCAGATTCTCAGGAGAGACCACGATGACGCTTGGAGTAATCAGGTTGCCCGTCGAAGCTGGAGGAATTGTCAAAGTAGTCAAATTTTCAGTAGCGGATCACCCAGCGATATACAATGTCATCTTGGACCTATGCGTGAAGTTTCCAACAAAACAAGGCATCAAGGCGATCTACGGAAGTCAGAAGGAGTCTCGTGTATGCACTCTTACCGAACACAAAATTTGGAATCCCGTTACTGACCCGATCTCGAAAGCTGAACGAAAGAAGATGAAGAAAAATAGAGACCCGGTCAAAGAGATTTCCGAGAAGTTGTAGCAATTACAAATTAAAGAGAACCTCGAGTTGGGAGCGGTGCCTACCTGCGAACCAGTTGTAACGGTTTGCATCAACGACGAGAATCCAGAACGGTGCGTCAAGATCGGCGCTAAGTGGAACAATACAATCAAGAAGAGACTAGTCACGTTTCTAAAGCAGAACATAGGCACCTTCGATTGGGCAGCCGACGACATGCCCGGTATCGATATCAGCATGGCCTATCACGAATTGAATGTCGATCCGTCATTCAAACCAATTGGCTGGAAGAGCAAAGGCAGTTAACGACGAAGTCGAGAGACTCCTGAAAGTGGGATCGATAATGGAAGTCAAGTACCCCGATTGGCTGGCAAATCCAGTCGTGGTCAAGAAGAAAAATGGCAAGTGGAGGACTTGCGTAGATTTCACAGATCTAAACAAAGTCTGCCCCAAACATAGCTTTCCCCTCCCACACATCGACCGGCTCGTCGAGGCAACAGCAGGAAATAAACTCATGTTGTTCATGGATGCTTTTTCTGGCTACAACCAGACTCTAATGAACCCAGCTGACCGTGAGAAGACGGCGTTTATAACGGATCGCGGCATATATGTTTACAAAGTCATGCCTTTTGGCTTGAAGAATGCCAGAGCCACTCATCAGCGCCTAGTAAACAAGATGTTTGCCAACGAGCACGGCAAAACCATGGAAGTTTATATCGACGATATGGTGGTCAAATCATTAGACGAAGAAGACCACGTAGTCCACCTGGAAGACTTTTTCAAATGCCTGAACAAACACAATATGAAGTTGAATCCAACTAAGTGTAGGTTCGGAGTAACCTCCGGGAAGTTCCTCGGATACCTAGTCACCCATCGCGGCATCGAGGCAAATCCAAAACAGATCGACGCACTCATCCAGATGTCCTCGCTGAAGTCAAAGCGAGAGGTCCAACCACTCACTGGGCGATTAGCCGCACTAAACAGATATATCTCACGATCCACTGACAAATGCCTTCCATTCTAGGACACGTTACGAAAGAATAAGAATTTTGAATGGACGGAAAAACGTGAAGACGCCTTCCGATAGTTAAAAAAGTACCTGGCCAGCCCTCTGGTATTAGCAAAGCCAGTCCACGGCGAAACAGCTGTCAGCGGAAACCTGGTCCGAGAAGAAAGAAACGAGCGGAAGCCCATCTTCTACATCAGCAAATCACTGACAGACGCTGAGACTATATACCCTATCATGGAGAAGGTGGCACTATCCGTCATCACAGCCGCAAGAAAGCTGAGACCCTACTTTCAATCACATCTGAAAGTAGTTCTTAGCACTTTCCCTCTGCGGTCAGTACCACACAGTCCGAGTCAGTTAGGACGACTAGCGAAATGGGCCATAGAGCTGAGCGAATATGACATTGAGTATCGAGGCCGCACCAGCACAAAGTCACAAGTCATGGCAGACTTCCTTATAGAGCTACAAGATGAAATAAAAGAAGTCGAAGGTCCTAGCCTCCCTTGGCTGCTTCACGTCGATGGCGCATCATCAAAAAGCGGTTCAGGCGTAAGAATACGATTAACTTCACCAACAAACGAAGTACTCGAACAATCTTTTCGCGTGGGTTTCGACGCCTCGAACAATGAGGAAGAGTATGAAGCGCTCCTAGCAGGACTAAGACTCGCCACAGGATTGGAAATCAAGAAAGTCTCAGTGTTTTGCGATTCTCAACTAGTCGTGAATCTGTTTAATGGGGAGTACGCCACTAAGGATGAGCGAATGAAGGCCTATCCTCAAGTTGCAAAGGACTTAGCAGAGCAGTTCGAAGAGTGCACAGTAACACGTATTCCTAGAGAAGAGAATACAGACACCGACGCCCTAGCAGTCGTCGCCTCTAAAACGTACGAAGATGTACGCAGAGCATCCCCGTTGAGTTTATCAAGAAACCAAGCATTCGCTTGCACAACTCGGTAAACGTGGTAACCCGATCCCAGGTAGCTAAGCATAAAGCACATGGAGACTTGACAGAACCTGTTCACCTCGAACCTGCTAAGGCAGCCCGTCCAAGAAAGAAGGCTCACGGCACCTAAGCGGAGGTAAGTGATCCCGAACCAGTTGAGCCAGCGTGCTCTCCTCCGATCGTGATGACACCATCTGAGGCAGCTCACCCCAAAAATCCCTTGCCAAAGTTAGCTCGGCCTAAACTCAAGGAGACACCCAGCACTGGAACTGATATGCCATCCAGTCCGAAATCAACATCACCAGGAGACGCAACTCTAAATAGGCAGATTGAACAGACCCACTCTGAAACGGTTATAGCAACCCCGACTCCAAAAGACGGCCCACTACCTATGGAGACGAGTACATCAGGTGCTGCCTTATCAGAGACGGCCTGTTCTGAGATTGAAGAAGTAACATGTATTCCACCTTTACCAGCATGCCCCTCTACGCCGGCCAAAACGGCCAATACCGAACCAGCAAAAGAGGCTGATCGTCCCACTCAAATCGAGAAAGAAATCACAACCGAGGGAGAAATGATAATAAAGAATACGGCTGCGACACACCATGGATGGACCAAATCCGAGGATACATAGCCGATGGCGAGTTACCAAAGGATAAGTGGGCACCTCTTAAACTGCGAGCGCAAGCAGCTCGTTATGTTTTCAAATGGCGATTTTCTGGGCTTCTACTCTTTTGCATTGAAGGAAAAGAGGCTACGCAAGTAATGGAAGAAATTCACGGCGGTTCTTGCGGCAACCATTCTGGAGGCCGAGAACTAGCAATCTGAATCAAACGCCATGGTTACTTTTGGCCCACTATGATCCAAGATTGTGAGAAGTTCTCCTCACACTGCGAAAAATGCAAGCGACACGCCCCAATGATTCTTCATCCCACGGAGCTGCTCTCATCCATTACTACGCCTTATCTGTTTATGCGCTGGGCCATGGACATTGTCGGGCCTCTCCACCCTTCGCGACAGAAGCGTTATCTCTTGGTGCTGACAGACTACTTCTCCAAGTGGGTCGAGGCAGAGTCATACTCTAGCATCAAGGATCGAGAAGTGGAAAAGTTCATCTGGAAGAACATCATTTGCCGGCATGGCGTACCTTACGAAATCGTCACTGACAACGGATCACAGTTCATCTCCGCCAAGTTCGACCTTTTCTGCGATAAGTGGAAGATCCGCCTGAGCAAATCTACGCCACGATGCCCTCAGGCAAACGGACAAGCCGAGTCCACTAATAAAACTCTTCTTGCATGACTCAAAAAGCGTTTGGACGAAAAGAAAGGACGTTGGGCAGACGAACTCGAAGGAATCCTATGGTCTTATCGAACAACACCGCAACGAGCTACAGGTGAAACCCCGTTCGCCCTCGTCTACGGGACATAATGCGTCATCCCACCGGAAGTACACATTCTGGGAGTCCGCCGCAGGCTTCTCGCCGAACAAGAAGGACTCAACCACCTACTGCTCCTAGATGAGCTGGACCTAGTCAACGAACGGTGCGACCGAGCATTACTTAGCATCACTCGCTACCAGTTGGCTGCGTCCAAGTATTACAATTCGAAGGTCCGCACCCGGCGATTTTACGAAGGAGACCTGGTCTTACGAGAAGTTTTCCAAAACACAGCCGAGCAGAATGCCGGTAAACTCGGAGCACATTGGGAGGGGCCATACGTCGTCACCAAGGTTGTCTGACCGGGCATATACAAACTCGCAAATATGGAAGGAAGAGCTATCCCACGATCGTGGAACGCACGACACCTCAAGAAGTACTACCACTAAGCTTCGTCTCGCTACCTCAAAAATCATCACCACACTCAATCATCCATACATCAACAACTTACCATGAACTACGGGTGACTTGATCCCTGTAAAGGGTACGTAGGCAGCTCATTTTTGGATAGGTTCAGTTGCCCCCCTCCAAAAGGGGGGGGGGAGTGGGGTACGTATACTCGTATACTCCCACCTCTCTATGTAGCAAATCTTTATGAGAATAAACATCCGCTACAAAGATTTATCAAAACAACTATCTCTATCACATCCGTTACTGATAACTTAAGGTCTAAACTTAAACGACCATCTCAAACCGCCGCTGTTGACCACAGCGACGACTTCTCACAAAAATTCTACATAATAAATACAACAACATCCACCATTGGATAAAGCGCGCTATATAAATAAAAGTGGTTCATTATAGGAGCAGGTGCGTTTAAAGAGAAGCGCACATGTAACCGAAGTGACCAGTCCAAAACCCAACAACATCGTTGGTGAAAAGCGACGATCGTCACAGGCGCGGTCATGATCGAAAGAGCGAACATGATCGTAAACCAAGTCGTTAGTTCATGAAACCCAGTTATACTTACACTAGTAACAACCACGATAAAAGGAATTCATGTTCGGATGGTCAAACATCTACAACAAAGTACGGTTCGTCGTTACTAAGATTTTCACTGAAAGACTAAGCAAAAAATGTTGGGAAGAAGATCATCGATAAGCTAAAACCGCATTCATTATCATCTTGCAAAATACAAGGTAAAATCATCCATGGATAAAACCCGTCCAGACGGTAAAACATCAAATCCAAAAAAACTTGAAGCCGAAGAACATAAGGCAGCCTCCTAGGCGCAAAATCAAAGTCAATATCTAAAACGTAAGCAATAAAAGCGCTAACAGATGCGCAAAACACAACTAACGAACGACCTCCTCGTCAACTCCTGGAGGAGCAACCTAAGCGACCGGCACCCCCTCGGCCTCCGTCTCTCCAAAGACGTCGTCGAGCCTCGAATCCTCTGTAAACGCATCGATCCTCGGCCCCACCGAATCCTCATCCGTCCTCATCTCTATGGGAGCCTCAATAGTCCTAGCACCCTTGGCGACGTCGCCAATCCTGCTCTTGGTCACCTCCGCCCCAACTCCGCCGATTAGGGAGAACTTCCCATCTACATCAACTATTGCGGCCTTGCAAGGGCCGGTGCCTCCAAGGAGCTACCCCAAAGGATCGGCTATGCCGACACTCGCCGCGTACGTCTCGAGTGTCCGATCATAGGCGACCATGGAGGGCGCCTTAACCTATAAAAAGGGAAGGAAATCCGACTGTGAAAAAGAGAAATAATTACATCTATCCGAGGGAGCAACTACATTTATAAAGGAAAAACCACTAACCTGCGGATCAAGAACATGCAAAAGTCCGTGGAAACTCTTCATCAGCCGCTCGAAAAGCTCCTCGTCCCCAGCGTGCTCCGCTACGTCGGCGGTAAGGAAAGAGAGCTCGTCCTCGAGCTTGGGAGGCTATTGACCGTCGAGTAGGCCAAACAACAATTGGGCGAAGTCGAGGTTGGCTACCCTCTCCACTTGGTAGACCATGTTGCCCCGCGGATCTCCCCGGAGCACATAAAATTTATCCCTGGCACGAGTAAACTTTCTCTCGAGACTCTGGATGTGCACGTCCGCTTTCCACAGCCTCTCCACAACCGTAGCAAGCTCACCGTCACGCTTCGCTAAGATGGCAGCCGAGCACTGCTCCCTCTCCTCCGCGGCGGCAAGAGCCATCGCGGATCTCTCTGCCTCGGTAAGAAGCGCCTTTGAAGACTTCCGCGCCTCGGCCTAGAGCGAGGTTATCTCTCTGGCCTGGTCCGTAAGCTCATTATTCTTCTTGTCTATCGACGCCCAGGCCGCGTGACGCTCGACTCAGAAAACCTCGACTGCAGTGCGCGGGTTCTCTGTACGATGCGTCTCATCCTCAAGCTTCCTCTTCAAGTTCTCGACCTCAGCCTCAAGTTCGTGTCCCACCTTATTCACAAGGGCGAGAAACTGCAATGAATAAGAGATAGAAAGATGTCAAAAATAAGGAAAAAATACTAAGTGTTAAAAGGCAATGAATAAAAGGAAAGGAAACACTCTTTCAGTCCCAGGCGCATCATGTCTCCAGAAGACTCTGTGTTGATCGGAGCCACGACGTCGTTGTGGAAAACAAGAGTAGAGAAGAGGCTGCTAGCGGAAACCTTGCTCTGAAAGACGCTCTTAGACACGCGACGAGGAGGGGAAGCGGATCTCGCCCGAGCCCTCTACGTCTCTCGATCCACGTTAGTCGCATAATCCCTGTCAGATGATCTCTTACGGTCATCGCCCTCGTGACCCTTATCTTTTCCGCTTTCTTTGCGTCGTAGTCGAAAGGAAGAGGAGCGGACAGAGCAGGCAGAGCGGGAACAATCTTGGTCCTAGTCGCAGAAGGGAGACGTGACCCCTTAGCATTAGTGGTGGTTTTCTTGGCAGAAGAAGTGTCACGTGGCTCAGAAGGAGGCACAGTAGTCGACTTGGCAAGAGTCGGCGCAGTAGTCGGCTTGGCAGAGGCTAGCGCAGTAGTCGGCTTTTTAGGAGATGGCGCAGTAGTCGGCCTGGCAAAACCTGGCGCCGTTGTCGGCCTGGCAGAAGCGGTGCAGTGGTGGGCTCGGCCAGAGTAGGTACAGCAGTCGGCGCCGCAGAAATGGTCGCAGTAGTCGGCGTCGGAGGCTTGCCGCTCCCCATAATCCTGTGCGCTAAACTTCTGAAAGTTCGTGGATGCTCCATCTAGGACTGAATGTCGCCTGAACAATCCGAAAAGCGAAAACTCGAGACCGAAGAAGCCCCAAGGAAAGCTCTCGCTTTTTCGACAAGTCGCAATGAGAAGTCCTTCTTCCCGTTGTACCCTCGAACTCTGAGCAAGTCCCAAACTGTCTTCTAATTGCTCAGAACCTTCGGTGTTGGGCCTGTCACTGCAAAAAAGACATAGGCAAAACAAGAGGTTAGAATCAATACGAAAAAGATAAACACGTCACGAACAATAAAAGTAAAGCTAGCCAACTCCCAAAGATAGATAACGGGGCTGGCTACCCTTTGTAAGCCACTTCGATTGGATTAGGCTTAGTCCATCTCCTAAAGTCTCTTCACATATCAGCATGAAAAAGAATAAATCCATCCATTGCCCATCTTTGCTGCCAAACCCGTGAATAAGTCTAAGGTTCTTTCGGTTTACCGCGAAGTATACAAGTTTAGAGAAGGGAGAGGACCGCCGAATATCCATAAAGCGCATTAAATGATGAACACTTAAAGTTTCCCCGCACTCATAACTCCGAACGAGGGTTCCCACTAAGTGACGAATTCCTCGAGGGGTGATTTGTGAAATTGAAAGCCTATACTTTGCTAGAAGCTCGAGAATCACATACGGAACGGGAAACCACAGGAAGCACGCCTCGAGAAAGCTCTCGTACAAAGTCAGATACCCCTCCGGAGGATCTTCAGCTCGTTCATTAGGCTTCGGAACCACCAGCTCTATTTCATCAGGAATGTTAAGTTTCTTTCTCAAAAGAGAAAGTGACCTTTCCGTTGATAGAGTGGAGCCTGGTGGATCCGGAGGTCTAAATTTTCTAGCACGACGCTTTCCACGAGTCGAAGATGTTTGCTTTTGGAGAAACAAAGCTAAGTCGAATCTTTCGTTTATCTCGTCCTCGTCCTGTTCCACCTTTACATCCGAGGAGTTACGTGTATCGATGATTTGCTAATCGATAAGAGACAGACTTTGTGCATTCGCCGCATCACTCACATCTGAGACTAGGACTCGAGTCACTTCTCTATCTTTACAAGGACGGAGCTAGGAGCTAGATTCTGCGTCGGTGCAGTTTATTTCGAGGCTTGGTCCAAGGCTCTCCAAACTGGAGGTCCTCAGCTTCGAAATGGACTCCATAAATTTTTCAAAAGATGGCGTCGGGAATACTAAAGTATCAAAGTCACGTCTTAGAACCCGAGAGTCCACGTCACGGTTTAAAATGCACAACGGGTTATCAAGTCATCATGATCACGATAAGTCTTTGGAAAAGTTCAAGTCCTCGACGTCACAATCTATTATAGATTCTTAAAACGCAAAATTTCTCCACAATACAAGCTTCACCACATCGTCACGGCAAAGTTTCCAATAACCCCGGTCGAGATCTCCACCATACCTTATCGCCACACCTCATCACTAATAAGCACTCAACACCGCATCCGCGTTGACACAATCCAAGAAGTCGGTATTATCACTGTCTCAACAACGAAACCGATTCGAACTCTCAAGGACGACCGGTCTCAACAACCTCAGAGCCAGCAATATTGAAGTCGACGATGGTGGGTTTGGTTTGAAGAACGATGCCTTCTCGTCAAGAACAAATCTCTTCGAAATGACAAACGCTAAGGATTCGACCCAACCGCACCGGAGTGACGGCAGTGACAAGCTCAAAGCTCAACCAAGCTCAGGTTCAGTCTCGTCTAATTCGGCTTGGAAGACTCTCGGCAACGACGAATCTCACCAGAAAAGATGGGAACAACGATGGAGTCTCCGGTAAGGTCGTCAGATACAGTAGCCTTGAAACTGATGGGCGGTCACAGACTGACGACGACGAACGAAGACAAGATCCCGGCTTCAACCCAGTCACGACGGAAGCGGAATAGAGACGAACTTCTCAGCCACAGAGGAGATCTCGGCTTGACAAACTTCTCAACCACAGAGGAGATCTCGGCTCTACGACGACGAGTTCTCACCGGAGGACAGGGGAACAACAACGACGACGTTACGACCTGGACAGAATGGAAAACTCACCGAAAAAAATGATGACGACCGAAGATGAAACTTGCAATGATGACGAGGTGAGCTTCCCTCTGTCCCTCGGTGACCAATTGTAACGACGAGCTTACCTCTTGACCAGAAACGACAGAATCTAGCTTGGACGGAGACGGGATCTGGAGGACGACGACTCCTCTCGACCTTCAAATTTCAGCTTGGAACCACAGTAACGAAGAGGAAGGGACGAGCAAAAATCTTCAACGAGGACTCGTCGGCTTAGTGAACGGCGGTGGGAGTGAGAGCTCGTCGGAAAAAGTGAGGAAGTGGTCGGAGAAGATAAAGGGGAAGGTGACGGCGGCAAACCAAACAAATAAAATAAAAAATCTTTTTTTTCCAAAATCCTAGATCTAAATTAGAAAATAGAGAGAGAAGAGAGACTACCTTTCTTTTGGTGGAGTGAAGTTGTGGAGGAAAGAAAAGGGGAAAGAGTATTTATAATGTTACTGTCAAAACTTTGGAATGACACGTTTCAGTATTCGGCGAGAACAATTCCGATTTCTGAAAGGAACCAAATTTCTCATTTCCAATAGGAATTAACGATTCCAGTTTCTAACGGAAATTTAAATTTCTAATTTTCAACGGGAATTAAATTTTTGGCTTCCGGGAAAAACAGTATCTTTACTAAGTCCGGAAAGCAACTAAACAGAAACATAACGTCCAACTCAGCATTAACGTGAACATGTGAGAGTTGGGCAAGATAAACAAGTTTTACGAGCTTTAACGAGTACAAGTTTTACAAACTTTACAGGACCAGTTCCTCTAAACTTTATAACACAAATTCAGAAATACAAGTCTATTGAAAATCCTTATTGGGCTATGCATTGAACATGAACACAAAAGCTCAGTAACATCGGCAAGTCCTCAAAACAAGTTTTCACAATCTCGTCTCGTCAGACGCAGGCCAAGCAGTACATTTTCTTGAAAACCTCACTACGACTCTTTTACCTCGGCATCATCATAACTGATACAACCGAGTTGGGGGGCTAACTGTTGGGGTCAGATCTCACTCTGGTAGAGATCGACAAGAAAATGACTAAGTACCAGAGGTAGGCGCGCAGTTATCTGGACCAGCTCTGTTTCAGAGACCGGCTCTCCAGAATAACTAGAACTAGGACTTTGGCACCTTTCCAGTACGACGTTTGTAGTAGTCATTTAGACTCCGAGAGACCTTTGTGACCATTTCACTCCAAGACAGGGAATGGGCCGAGGTCAGAAGGCCCACATTGGAAAGAACGAGTCGGGAGCCCACGAGTAACAAGTCACGCCGACCTCTACTATAAGACTGGGCTTAGAAGACGAGCTCTAGGATTTGGGCCCATGATGAGGACAAGGTCAAGACCTAAAGGCGGCCGCCGACTACGCTGAGAGAGAATCCCGAAGATTCAGAGATTCGACCTTATCTCTTTAGGATTAGACCTGGGCCAACTTAGACTTGTATAAATAGACCTAGGATACCACCAAAAAGGGGATCCGCAATTTTACACAGAAACTACTTGTAATATTTGCAAAAGCTTAATAAACAAACTCCCTTGATATCTTCGCCAGGTGTTTCTCATCTTAGAGCTTTCAGACCTAGACCAATGACTATTTCAACTGTGCAGGTTTCCACCACCACAAAGACTCAATGCTAAACATGATGAAGAACAAATAAAAACACAAACAAAATAGAAATATAATGATAAAAGATAGAGTTGAAGAATCCTTATCTAAAGTGGTAGATGAGATGAAGATCAATCCATAACATCAAGAGGAGTGTTTTGATCTAAATCCAACTCTAGAGGAGAGGAAACTTAGGTTTTTACAAGTCTAAAAAGCATATTTATAGTCAATAAAATCAGAACCGGGTTGACCCAAAATAAACCAAGTCGGACTCGGCTCAAACCGAAAAGTCAACAAAAATGAGAAAAGTCAATGCATGAAGTGTGGGAATTTTGACCCAACTAGGTCGAAATACGGGTTGATCATGATGTCTTCTGAAAACGCCTCTCTGGTGCTATTTGAGCGAGGTGGATTTCAACTTGTTGGGTTGAAATTTTACTTTGATCGATCTCGATTTCAAGCCTACTAGGTTGAAATTTGCTTCCTCCGACTTTATACACATTTCTTGACTTCTTCCTTCATGTAACTTTGACTCTCTTAATGTTTTGCTCCACACTGAATTTCATACTTCCTTCCACCCATTTTAACTCATCAATGTCTCCTTCATGTTACTCCAAAGTACCTATAAGTAAAGATAAAATGCACAAACAAATGCAAAGACATGGATCCTAAACTCCAAATGCATCTTAAAAGGCAAAACGTTGAAAATGGCAAAATGATGCAGTTGTTATCTAATTGTGGATGTAAAATTTTGGAAAATCATTCTAAAAAGATGTAAAAATACTAAACATCATAGCTCAAACTGGATATGATCGCTTAATCCATCATTAAACTGGTTCATGATGTTCTCGTCTCTGATATGCTCAAATTTACCTTGAGCTACTCTTTCAAATTAAGAGATCAATTGTAGTGCTTAGGGGTTAAATCACTAGGAATCGTAATCACACGATGTAATTTTAACTTCGAATTAAGCTAAGCAAAAATGTATGAATGCAGAAAAACAATGTAAATAAACTTGAAAGGGATTTGTGTTTTAAACTTCTATTCGACAAAGAGCTAGGCTTTCGGAAAATTCGCAGAAAAAGATAAATTGCAGAATAAAAGACTGTCAGGATTTTAATGAAGATTCGTTCTCGAACTTGAAACTCTAATGTAAAATTAAACGACTTCCATTGAATTAATTATATACGCATAAACCCTAGAAACCAAAATTCCTTTGTGAGTTCTAACAATCTAAGCAAGCATTAAAGTTTAAGTTTCAATTGTTCACAAAATCCCTAAACCAAATTCGTCTGAGAACAGGTGATTTTGCTCATCTAAGATTCTAGTCAGGTTATCAATTGATGCTTCCGCTTCTAATTAATCAACCTAGGATGTCTAATTTAGGGTGATCAATCCTAAATCAGAATTAATGCAATCTAGATGAAGAACCATAAGATCCTAACATGAATTCAATTCTAACAATTCATCACAAATCCTTTGAAAAACCCTAAACCTAACAAGTAGATTACTCAGACATGGATGCAGATAACATGATGACTGAATAATATTGCATTAAATAAAGATACAAAAAGAGATACAGAAGGGTTTGAAGAAATCTAAAACGTCTGAAACTTGTCTCCCTAACTCTTAAAATCTCTCTGAATCTCTAAGTCTTTGCATAAAAGAAAGCTTAATGAATACAAAAAAAAAACTGAGTATTTGTAGGTTAAGATTCGTGCTAGGCTTTATTTGTAAACTTTTGGAACTTCTTGGGCGAAAAAGAAAACTTCAGAATTGGAAAATCCTTCTTTTCTTCGCATCACAACTTCTCAGTCGATCGTTGCACAAGGCCTTGCGTCGATCGACGCGTCAAACTGACGGCAATTGGAAATCCGTCCTCGCGTCTTAAGCTCCTCTTTTCACAATGCTCCAAATTGCTCCATAATCACCAAGCTTGACACATACACAAACCTGCAAAGACTCTAAAACACTACAAAAACACCGAAAAGAGTCGATAAAATCGAGTTAAATATGGTCAAAAACATGTAAAAACCATGAAATAGCAGTCTCTTACTCGAGGATTGAGCCGAATACAAAAATACATGAACTTCTATGATAATCCATGACTGTTTCACTGCCTTGATGAAGAGTAAAAAACTGTTTTGGAATTTCTTGATACTCATCTCAATGAATGTATTGCCTCTCCATCAAATTTCGCATCTCAAACCAAGTTAGCTATCGAGAAAAAAAAAAATATTTTTCCTCGTTTATTACTTGGTTCCAATAGTATTGAGCTTGTTCGATGAGTTGGGCAGCTGCAATAAACACCTTCTCAAACTCTTGGACGACGTCGCATAAGGTGAAGAATTGATTCATCGTATTCTCCCACTCAAAGTAAACGTTAGGGTCTGATGATCCTGCAAAATAGTAACCCTTTAGTTTTAAAAGACTCCATGGCTTGTTCCTCATGTCCTTATTGTAGATCTGGGTGTTGTTTGTATCTTCTACTGGATTGTTGGCCATTGTTCATAAGGTGCAGTGATTAGAATGACGAGAGATGAGCCAGAAAGAGCAAGAGTGAATACAAAAGGAATATAAGAGTAGACCACGAAATGGTGTTTTGTAATATGGTAGATATTCCTGAGGAAAATTGTATCAGTATAAACCAAAACAAAACAAAAGAAATCAAGAAAGCAAATAAAATTTCTGGTTTTTTTTCTTTTGGATAGTTGAAAAAGAAATAAAACGGAAAGAGAGTTCTTGTGCGTTTTTTGTTTTTGTTTTTATGATTTAAGAAGAAAAAAATGGAGCAGAACGTGAAGGATAGATAAGGCTCTGATACCAAATGATATAAGACTCAGCATCGCACCAAATCTTATTGTCATACGATTTCAAAACCTACGGCTTAAATGGATTGAAGTTCGCCACGCAAAGGTGCGGAATGCCTTTGTGATAAGAACACGAATCAATATCTATGTGAATCTTACACAAAGAAACGGATCCTACTTGCTTTCTAAAGGAATCACATGCATTAGAAAAGAAAAGCAAAAACAAAGCCTAAGCTTTAAAAGTGAGAAAACTCCCTTTCATTTTTCCAAAAAATATATAGATTACAATAAAACAATGGAGCTTTTTATAGCTCTTACAAGGTAATTTTTATAATGAATGACATCAAAATAAATTAATTATAATTTAAACAAAAGCAGGAAAATTAGCTAAATCAAATAATCTTCTTCCACTAATTTATTCATTTAGATTGAATGAGAATCCTTGACTTTTTTGTGAAGTTATGATAATGAGATTCTCATAATAAATCCATGAAGATCTTTTTTTTTTTTTTGATATTGCATCAGCTCCTCTAGACTGTGAAAATTGAAGCTTGGGACCAATGGATTTTTCAGCATTTGCTTTAAGCAATAATGGATACTCCGTAACGATGTTGGAGATTATAGTTGAAGACTATAAGAAACCCAAACTTAATATGGTATCAGAGTCACCCCGATTGTTGGGCCACCCCGTTGATGTTTGATCCCACAATTGCCTACGCTTCAGATGGTCGAGCGTGAGGGAGGGAGGGGGGGGGATGTGTGTGTGTTAAGTAATGTTGTCCCACATCGGTAGTTGGAAAAATAACATAGTAAAATATATAGGGTTAAGAACAGTCAAGAAATTTATAGCATAACTAGATAAGATTAATAGTGACGCGTAAAGTGAAGATGATTGATTTTGACCCAATTAAAAACAAGGAATAAAGACTTCTTTAAAGCATTGGTCCGCTTTGATGTTTTGCCTTCTGTAAAATGTGCTAAGGTGTTCCAATTCCCTGATGGTACGGAGGCTAATCTTGATTTTGAAGGGATCCATAAGCAATGTTACAATTGTTAGAAAATGACACATGAAAACACCAAGTGTCATTAACCAAAACAGATTATAGTGATTCAGGGGACAGAACTACGTGGTGCTAAGGATAATTTGGCTCTGGTTCCAGTTATAGAGATAGTAAGTAATGACCCGCTGATTGGAGTTCTCACAAGTGCACAACTTGGAATTGATCCAAGCACCGGTAAAGCAAGGATTCACCTAGCGGTCCTACTTGAGATGAGACATCATTTAATGGTTCAAGACATTGCAGAACGAAAAGCGACGGAGTTACGTATACAAAAACAAGTGTATGACTTGGAGAAATATCCAATAGCACGAAAGCAATACTTGTTGTTGGAAGGTGGAGATGCAATGCAAATGAGCAATAACGAGAAGAATATAGCGATACAGTGAGATAATCATGAGCAGAAGGTGGAGTGTTTAGCAGTAGTGAATAGCAAAGTACTTGGTGATTGCTCTAACGCTGCTTAGGCTATACAAGAGGAACATAAGCAAGAAGTATTGGCGGAGAATCTTAAGAGCGGTGATTTCATAGGAACTGTAGTAGCTAAGGATATATCAACATGCAATCCCTCGCATAGTACTCTAAAGGCGTCTCTGCTACCAATGAGAATGGAGGAATACTAACGGTGGCGCTATGGCAGCTGTAGTGCAACATGTTCATGTCAATGATCAAGTATATATATGGAAGAAGGATCGACTAGTTTACTCCTCCAATAACCCAAGTGAAGTTATGGTTCGAATTATTCAAAACAAATTAAGTGAATCTATTCTCTTAAACATAAACACGATGGTGAATATGCATACTATTGCAACATTAATTCCTATGATGATAAGTTTCAAAGTCAACTATCGTAGACTAGATTCACGCAACAAGTGTTAAAGACCAAGTTCAAGTGTTCATTCGATGCAAGTAAAATACTATCGCAAATACAAACATCAAATCTGCTAATATATCAATTCCTGATAATTCACTCAACATAACGGTAGTACAATTAAGGATATCTTAGATCAATTTCAAGGTGATCAATCCTAAAGCATGCAGCAAGAATAGATCTAAGCGAGAGAATTCCAAGAGAAATTCAAAGAATCACCATGGAATGTAATCCTATCTATCAAACCATAAAAACCCTTACAAAAGAACAACTCAAACATAATAGAGATGAAACAAATCATTCTCATTAAAACATCAAGATAGGATTTAGAAAATCTTCTGTAGTGGATAACAAGAGGTGAGATCTTCTTCTCCCTTACAAACCTAAATTGAAAGAACAAGAGTTTAGAAACGTAAAAGTGTTTTTGCCTTTGTATAGCTTCCTAACTAGCTTTGTAACAAGATGAGTCGAATGGTGGATGCTACTATCTACTCTATTTTTTCTCATTTTATAGTGGTAGAGTCGAGATAGGGTAAATCCCTTGAAGATTTGAAGAAGATACGAAGGATTCATAATATTTTCTTTTTTCTCGATGTGGTGATCGATCGTTCACCTTTTGTGATTAGTTGGTCACTGTGTAAAAGCGTTCGTCCGTCCATTCCAGAGAGTTGGTGATCGATCATTCACCCCCTGGGATCGATCGTTCACCAGTGGATATCGCAAAACCAACTTTGGCTGAGAATATTATGGAATAGTTCTCAGTATATTGTGATTATCTCAAGATCTAACCTTTGGATTTTGGTAAATGAATATTTTTGTGAATCTGAGATCCTCCTCTATCTTGTATTAAAATTTAGGCTAGATCCATTGATGGTATCATCTTCATATGGACCGCAACATTTGTTAGCTGAAATCTCACTTTCTGGGAAAACGCTTGAATTGCTTCATAAGGCCCAAAATGTTTTAATTTCATAATTAAAGTTAAAATCAACAAAAAAAACTAGAAGAACAATTTTACTTTTTACACTTGATTTATTATTAATAAAAAGTAATAAAATAGATATTGTAAAGAACATTCAAGGTATCATATACTGACACTTTAAAACCAAGATCCCGAACACGAATTAACTTGAGGACACATATATGGTGAAACGACCTGACCCGTTTTTTTTATAACGTTTAAACCTTGGCCTCGAATTAGCATTCCATAAATGCTATCCTCAACGATCAAGAAAAATACACAACACATTCACGGATAACAAATACTCAAACAATTCCAATAAAACTCAACCAAAGTCATAACGTCCAATTCAAAAGAATCCAATCCAAACAATAACCAATTCCACAATTCTAGAACTAAACCACAACCTAAGGCGATTCAAATGAAATAACAAAAACAAACACAAACAACCAAGATCCAAGATCATCCTCCTCTTCGTAGCCGTGATTCCACGATTACACTTTGCCTTTACCTGCATCCCATGGGAAAAAGAGATGCCTGAGTATTATCATAAATACCCAGTAAGACGGTCATCCCATCTACGACTGCGCACACAGGCACGATGGACCGCTTAGGCAAACACACAATTCACACAACAAACAAAACAGCTCAACTGCCATAAATCAGACGTGTGTCGATCGACACTACCACTAGGTGTTGATCGACACACCTCACTGGTGTCGATTGACACTCAACCGACCGGGTGTCGGTGTCGCTCGACACAACCACTAGGTGGGCGACACACCTCCCTCACTACGGATGTGTCCATCGACACACCCTCTAGGTGTCGATCGAAACGTCCCTTCGACATGGATGCGTCGATCGACATTCCTAATGTGTGTCGATCGACACACCCTACAGAATCATGGGAATCGATCGTTATCCTCTCAGATCGATCCCTCAACTGCTCGAATCAGCGAAACCTGCACAACACAACAATATCCACACGAAAAACACACAATCATAGCCACAGATGAATCAACAATGATCAAACAACGCATACAAACCTATCACCAAGCAACCCTAACGATCCATCGACTCAGAAGCCAAGGTCACGCACTCACCTTGAGTTTTCGGATAAAAACGATGGATTTTGAGACTAGGCACGAGATCAACCTTGATCACCACTAGAATCCACGAAATCTCACTCCTTTTCACACCAAAACACCACAAAAACGATTCCTCTCTACACTAATCGAACTCTTTTCACAAACCACACAAGGAACGATATAAACTCATTGGGAATCAGCTTTTTCTTTCTCTCCACGAAAGTACGGCCAAACTCCCTTTTATATCGAACCCTAGGGTTTTTTCAAACTGAACCGGTCAATCCGAACGATTAGATCGAACCACGAAACCGCTCATTTAAAACTGTCGATCGACACACACCACTTGTGTCGATCGACCCCCACTAAAATCCAACCGGCCTCAAACCAACAACACGCATGTGTCGATCGACTCACCTCACTTGTGTCAATCGACACCTGGATTCGTCCTCGGATCCTGAAACACAGCCATCATGGCTCACAACGTGGTCAACATGCTAGTAACACCGGAGACTACATTTTCCAGACCCTCTCGAGGCTCACATCCAAGTTACATGCAGATAGATCCGTCTCAGGCATTGATCGCTCATAACTCATAACCACACCATCTAACTCTCGGGATCGTCACCCCTCTAGCTCTCGGTGCCTCGTATCAACCCACTTTGGTCCGCGCAGTCCTAATGGTGTTTGATACCAACCATCTCCATACCCCTCAAACCATCAAGACACACAGTCTGTTAAGCTCTCGGTATGCAGGGAACTCACTATCCCCTGGAGAGACGCATCTCTCAAAGATCTGCCATAGATCACAATCTCCCAAAACTATCTTCATACCCTCACTCATCTCCAAGAAAGAACCAATGTCTATCTCTCTAAGTTATGCGAGGAAATCGACATCCCCGAACGAAATCAATTCTTAATGTCTATAATGCACCTCTGACCAGAACTACCTTCCAAAGTCTCAACATGATACTCCCAATCCGGAATACCATCACAACCATGATCATCACAGATCATCAGGACCACCCATCACACCGGGTGTCCTCGCAGAGTCCCTCCAGAACTAGACAGTTCTACCAGTGTAAAACTTCTATTCTGAGACTCTCTAAACACATAAACACACATAATCCGTTAGAGTTCCTCCAAAACTAGTAAGTTCTACTCACAATAAAACTTCCATTTCGAGGTTCTCTAACAACATACACATGACTATTAAAGTCAAAAACATAAGAAATATTCATCTTATTAAACTGGAAAATGTCATAATCATTACAACTCAAATGAAAATACATAATCCACAACCACAATCCTCACCACACACGGTGACTACAACACAAAACCGAAACTAGAAACAATAAAACAAGTTCAATCCTCGGCTTGCTTCTCAAACCACTTCTTGAACTTTGTTTTCATCTTAGCCTATGATTCCCAAGTCTCCTCGTGAATACACTCAGAGTCCCTCAAGACTGTCAGCAACGGCACTCTCTTCTGGCGCAGAACCTTGATATTCCTCTCAAGGATCCTCACCGGCCTCATCTCGACAGTGAAATCTGGGTGAATATCTGCAGGAATCGTCACTACTACCTCCTTGGACGCGTGCAAACACTTCCTGAGCTTTGACACATGAAACTCATCATGGAGCTTCTCCATGATCGGAGGCAGCTCCATATCCATAAGCAACTGGTCCCACACGTTCCACAACCCGGAACGGACCCATGTATCTCGTACTCAGCTTATCTTTAGATATAGACCTGTTCAGACCCTGCACCATAGCCATCTTCATATACACTCGATCTCCGACCGCGAACTTCATCCATCTGAAGATGATTAGTTGTACTCATATGCACCTTAGTGCCCATCTCAGCCTGAAAAGTTCTCTAAAGTACTGAAGCAAACCTCGGATCTCTATCCGACACAATACTCGTTAGAACTCCATGCAATCTCACAATCTCCTTCCCATTCTTCGTTGCCAAGACCTCAACTTCATTTGTCTTCTTAATGGCCAGAAAATGTGCTGACTTAGTCAGTCGATCCACAATCACCCAAATGGCATCGAAGGTCAGAGAAAACGGCAATCCTACCATAAAATCCATGGTAATCATGTCCCACTTCCACTTTGGAATGGGTAAACTTTGCAATAACCCACTCTTAACCTGATACTCAGCCTTCACCAGCTGACAAACGTTGCAAGCTGCAACCCAATCCGCCACATCTCTCTTCATCCCGACCCAATGATAATACCGTTTCAGATCACAGTACATCTTAGTTACTCCCGGATAAATCGAAAACTTGCTTGCATGAGCGTCTCTCATAATCTCCTGCCTCAAGTCCTCATCCTTAGGCACACAGACTCATCCATGCATTAAGACAGTCCCGTTAGCAGAAACCTGATACTCAGAACCAGCAGCCTTAGAAGAATCTATCAACACGTGATCCTTCTCCTGAGGTACTCGAATCCTGCTAAAATGATCTGCATGGTCCACTGCCTCCAACCCCAAAGCTCCTATGAGGTAACACACAACCTCAAGGTACAAATCATACTCACAAGAGCCTCCACATCCTGCTCCTGAGCTGAATCATACCGCCTCCAACTTAGAGCATCTACCACAGTTTATCCTTACTAGGATGGTAAACAATGTCCAAGTCATAATCTGCCAACAACTCCGACCATCGCCTCTATCGTACATTCAAATTATGTTGTGTAAAAATGTACTTCAGATTATGATGATTGGTGAACACCTGAACTCTGCCACCATACAGATAAGACCTCCAAATCTTCAAAGCAGAGATCAATGCAGACAACTCTAAATCAATCTTGGAGAACCAAGTAGCCCCTCTTAACTGATCCAACAACTCATCAATTTGCGGAAGAGGATACTTGTTCTTCACAGTGACTCGGTTAAGTCCTCAATAATCGATGCACAACCGGAAACAATAATCCTTCTTCTTCACAAACAACACCGGTGCTCCCCACCGGTGAAGTACTCGGTCGAATAAAACCCTTATCCAACAAATCCTCTAACTGCTTCTTCAGCTCTGCCAACTCTGCTGGAGCCATTCGGCAAGGTGCCTTAGATAATAGCGGCGTCCCGGGCTCTAACTCAATTGTGAAAGGATCAGACCGAGATGGTAGGAATCCCTGCAACGACTGAAAAAACATCCTCAAAGTCCCGAACAAACCAAATATCCCTCACAACAACCCCACCAACAGCCTCCGGCATCACAATTGTGGCCAAGTAAGCCTCGCAACCCCTCTCAATCATCGCCTCAGCCTGGACAAGTGAGATCACGAGACCACCTGAAGTCGGTCTCACTCCCTGATAAACCAACCTGCCACCATCACGCTCGAACAGAACTCGACCCCAGTGACAATCCAGATGAACTCTGTACCGATTCAACCAATCCATCCCCAGGATAACATCATACAGCTCCACTGGATTGATCACCAAGTCCGTTGGCATCAATTCACCAGCCAGTTTGAATATCCACGTCTCTCGCTCAGCCAAGAGTAACTAGAAACCGGTCATGTCCGCTCACCATCGTCACTCCAGATACCACTCCTCTCTGCGTGCTCTAAAGTAATGAAGCAATTCGATGCTCCAAAATCAAAGAACACGTGGGAGTCAAAACCTCGCACAAACAAGGTCCCTACACAAATCTCATGTGCTAAGAACCCCTACTTTTCCCATCACAGAATAAACAATCAAAAACAAACCACAAAATTCAACACTACCGTATTTCCCAAGTCTGAATTAGAGAGTTTACCTGTGATCGGCCTTGTGCTCGGCTCACCAGTCGCGGTAATAGCCGGCCAACGCTGTTAGAGAGTATTTCCCAAGTCTGAATTAGAGAGTTTACCCGCTATTTGAGCCATAGGTTGCACTGCCCCGTACTTAGCTACTGGTTGAACCACTACCACTGCCATCGGCTGCAACTTAGGACAGTTTGGCTGATGTCTCCTGACTCACCGCACTGATAACACACCCGAGCTGCTAGAGTCTCTCTCTGCTTAGGGCAACTCGCTCTCTTGTGGTCCTAACTCCCACAACCATAACATCCTCTGCCACTCTGTCCCGACCTCGAAGTGTCCTCCCACTTCCACTTATGTCCCTGCGCAGGCTTGCCGCCCTTGCTAAGACCCACCTACTGCTGAGGTCTCCTAGGCTGAACAGTTGGGCTAACCACCACAGCCTGCTCCCTCAGGTCCTCCTCAATCTGTGCAGCAGTCTCCACCAACTCTGCTCTAGACACAAACCTGATGCCTCTGCACCGAGTCCTCAAGTCTAGTCTAAGTTCCCTCAAGAACCTCCTAATCTGAGCCTGCTCATCCTCCTAGCTCCTACCAGCGTAACCTAAGAGACGGTTAAACTCCACATCGTACTCACGAACTAACATCGCTCCCTGAGCCAGCTCCAAAAACCTCGCCTGAAGACGATCCAACGCCTCCAGGGGAAAGAACTTGGGATTAAACTCTGCCACAAAGTCTGCCCCAGACATCACCATCTGAACCGTCTCGCTGCAACAACCCTCCACCAGAGATGTGCATCACCATCCAAATTATGGACTGTCAAATCAACCATTATCCCCCGGACACCTAATCGAGCGAAAATTACGCTCCAGTCCCATCTTCCACTCATCAGCCTCCTCAGGCTTAACACCTCCTGCAAACAAACCCGTACCGATCCTCTGCATCTGCTCCATCATTCGAATATACAACGAAACCTCATCCACAACCGCAGCCCTCGGCTGCACCTCTGCCACATGTGGCAACACTGGAGCCTGCACTGGCACCGCACCTGGTAACCGCTTTAACAACTACGTCAACAAATTAGCTAAACGATTATCTCCAGCCTGGGCTATACTTGCGGCCGCGACCGCACCCACACCGGCCCAACATGATCCACACCGGGCCCAACACTGACAGTCACACTGGTGGCCTGACCATCATGCAACGTCTGTTGACTTGTCGCAGGCCCATACGTGGAACTCTGAGTGTCACTCACAACTGGCTCCTCCACAAGTGTACGACATCTGCCTCGGCCTCCACGTCCACGCCCTCTAGTACCTCTAGTCATTTCACTGCACTTATCAAAGCACCCATCTAAGCACTAGAAAGACCAAAACAAAACACAAAACACACTTACCATGGAATCTCATCGAAGACTCGAAGAAAGATGATCTAGAACCCCCAAACCCGCATAATTGTCAATTTATCAAAATTACAATCCGAACAGTTCTACCCCGTCCTAAAACCATATGTGCTTTGATACCAAATTGAAACGACCCGACCAGTTTTTTTAAAAACATTTAAACTTTGTCCTCGAAATAGCATTCCCATAAATGATATCCTCAACGACCAAGAAAAATACACAGAACATTTAGCGGATAACAAATACTCAAACAATTCAAATAAAACTCAACCAAACTCATAACATCCAATTCAAAAGAATCCAATCCAAACAATAACCAATTCCAAAATTCAGGAACTAAACCACAACCTAAAGCAGTTCTAATGCAATAACAGAAACAAACGCAAACAATCAAGATCCCAGATCATCCTCCTCTTCGTAGCCGTGATTCCACGATTATACTTTGCCTTTACATGCATCCCATGAGAAAAGAGATGCGTGAGGATTATCATAAATACCCAGTGAGACTGTCATCCCATCTACAACTGCGCACTCAGGCACGATGGACCGCTCAGGCAAACACACAATTCACACAGCAAACAATACAGCTCAACAACCATAAATAAGACGTGTGTCGATCAACACTACCACTAGGTGTCGATCGACACACTGGTCCACACTTCTCTCGCTACAGATGTGTCAATCGACACGCCCCTTTGACATGGATGCGTCAATCGATACACCTCATGTGTGTCGATTGACACACCCTGCAGAATCATGGGAATCGATGGTCATCCTCTCGGATCGATCCCTCAACTGCTCGAATCGATCCCTCAACTGCTCGAATCAGCGAAACTTGCACAACACAGCAATATCCACACGAAAAAGACACAATCATAACCACAGATCAATCAACAATGATCAAACAACGCATACAAACCTATCACCAAGCAACCCTAACGATCTATCGACCCAGAAGCCATGATCACGCACTTACCTTGAGTTTTCGGATAAAAACGATGGATTTTGAGACTAGGTACAAGATCAGCCTTGATCAATGGCATAAGTTTTGATATCTTCATGTGTAATAAAACGTATTCAAATTACTAAAAAAAAAAAAATTACGTGTTTGTATTTTGATTCAGGATTTAATGCAAGAGCTTAGGGTTCAAGATCTATATATTGGTTGAAATGCCTTCATGTTTATAGGATTTTTAACATCGTTTAGATGTTGTAACAACCTAAAACGTTCACAATGACATTTGATTAATTAGTTATATACAAAAAATGCATTATGCATATGTCTAGTGAATGATTTTCGTTTCGAGTTAGAATTCGAAAACTACCTATTTAAAAACAATAGATCAAAATCTCCAATATGTTATTGATTGCAAATTTACTTCACCTACATTTGGGGAGTTTAAAAAAAAATTAACTGCACAAGTATTCCATTCGATCCTGATTCATGGACATTTTCATTCAAAGAGAAGATAAAATCTTCTAATTAATTTGTTGAGGCTTTTTTATTTCGTAGTTTCCAATTAATTTGATTTTTTAATTATTTTATAAGACAAATTTATGGTTCAGTTCTCCTATATATATACTCACTGGTGTCTTCCCTATGTTTTAGTTCTTTTATATGCATTTTATCGCTTTTAGTTGATGATGATGAGTGTAATAGGATAATTGCTATTGCGTGTTGTGTTATGGACCGTCTATGATGTAGCTTTGCTTTTTTAGGTTTTTTTGTTCATTATTTTTCTTCTATAACTAGCTTCAAGTCCGTCTTTTATATTTTATTTTATTTACCAAAATAAAATATATTATAGTTCCGATTAAGTTATGCAGATTATATGATTTGTTAATTAAAATCCTTAATTTTGTATCATATGTTTCTATCATATTTTTCACTAATGTATTGTTATGGATAATTTGAAAATATTTTTATCTATTGTTTTCAGTTGATGTATTATCTCGACTATATATACATAAATCTAAACATTGTAGTCCTTAAAGGTCATATGAATTACAATTGTTGTATTCTGATAAGAAACAAAAGTTGCTACGACCTTAATCGCTTCCCTATAAATATTATTGCTACAAGTCGCATTATGTGATTCATCGATTTTTTTTTGTTTTGTGTTAACACATATCTTTGTTGTAAATATTTAGTACCCTTTTTGTGATTATGTTTTGTGCTTTTGTTTTCAATGGATTTGTATCCAAATGATGGGGGTTATATTGTTCAACCTTAAATTTATAACCCTAGATAAAAACAGAAGAAACTGCAAGTGTACATCAAACGCAATAGTATTTAGGGGTCGAACCCAAATCAATCAATGGTGTACAAAGAACCTATATGATGCAGATTAAGTTAAGTCAAACTATATATTTGACTTTTAGGGTTTATGAAAACGTAAATAAAAGTGCAAGAGATAGATAATGAATGTTTAACTAGTTGCAATCATGGGAAACTATGCAACAAGTAAGATAACGAATTACGGTTTAGATGTAAGTTGTTCTGGAACTCAAACCACGAAGGTAGAATCTTTCCACTATCGTGACTATCGCAGGTTAATACAAGGTGAAAACATGCAATAACTAGTTCAAGGTTCAATTGACTAGCCTGAAGACACATGTTTGCTCCATTTTCTGTTCAATTGCTCCATTATGCTGTTACATCTCTGGGTCATGCAAAGAAGTATTGGTTGATCAATTTATATTTATGTTTTCTAATTATATAATATCATCCATTAGAGCATCCTCAATGTATCACACTATTTTGGTGTAAAATATGGTGTAACACCAAAATGGTGTTGAGTTTGATTCTAATGTATTACACCATTTTCTATACTAAATTGAATATTTTAAGTATATCTTTTTTCCTTTTTTTTTAATAATTCTTAATAATACACCATATTTTTAAATTCTGCAAATTCCTCCTAAGTGTTTTACTTTTTAAAAAATTTCCATAAGTCAATGCTATTTATCTTTAATTTCGGGTTTTGATGTATTTTTAAATTGATTATCAATTACCAAACATTGTGTAAAAATTGGTGTTATACCATTTGGTGTTGGAAATCGTGTTAGGTTGGAGATAATTTTACACCAAAACAAAATTTTGGGGTAGGGTTGGAGATGCTCTTACAACCTGAATTTGATTCAGATTTTACTATTTTCTACCGGAAAAAGTGAAAATGTAAATTAATATTTTTGTATAGACAACGAGAACATGTGTATTAGTTTCTTTCTTACCATCATAGTTTGAAGGGTTAATTTTGCTCAATAACAAAGAAAAAATTATAACTACAAAATTAACCAAAATAGACCCATGTGGCAAAATCATGACCATTTAACTTAGGGATTTTGGTTACTATTTTAGTTATAATTTTTTTATATGTTACTAGTGGATATCCCGGGCTACGTCCGGGTATGTTCTTTACATGTTTATGCAATTATAATAAGAAGTAAAATTTTAGGAAATATATTATGGGTATGAATGAAGGACTAAACTCTTCAAATATTTTACCAAATGTTTCTTGGTGTCTATAGAATATTCAGCAGTCTATATTTAGTTATTTTAAGTTTGAACATTACTGAATACTGACTATTAACAATTGAAAGTTTTTTGTGTCGAAGAATATAACTCCCGTCCTCTTTAGTTACGATTTCAATTTTGGTGATTGAGTCATATATTTATATGTTTAAACTTTAAAGGCTTTGATTTCTTTATATATTTCTATGTTTAAAGGCTATGACAAAAAAAGAGTTTTGATTTCTTCCCATTTTGCATGTAACAAATAATGAAAAACAAATAACATTAAATGTAAGTTAATCTTCTAAACTTCTACAAATGGTTGAGCAAGACACTCATTAACTCTTTTTTCCATTCCAATTTTTCTTATACGGTTTTCTACTCTCAAAGACCATGGACCCTGACTTGTCTATAGTTTTTTTTACTAGCATATTTGGCTCTGCTTCTTAGTACAATATGATGAAATTCAATGTCCAACTTCATTTTTCACTGTCAATCACTTTAAAAACTTATCTTGTTTTTGATTACGACAATATATGGAGCATGATTTAATTCAGAAAAATATATCATTGTTGAAACTGAACATACATCTTCATAATTGAAGAGTCAAAGAAGCTCTCACAAGAAAAGTATCAATGTCAAATGTTTGAAAAGTCCATTTGTCTCCAATTAGCCAGACTAAAAATGTTTGAAACTAAAAGTAATATGCAAAGAAACTTCACAAACGTACAATCCAACAATGCGTAGTATGACGAAAGTGTAGGAGAATGTAGAGAAAATTAGACAGTAAAAGCTATACGTATATTAAAAGAAAGGTAGTACAAAGAATGACATTAATTAACATAGGTAGGTGTATGTGTATATGTATACATTTTAAAAAAAGTAGTTACCTTCAAAACACCATATAACTATACCACATTACCATGATGGTCAATCTCAGTTATCATTGTTGTGTTCTCTATGAACTCTGAAATCTTAATCACAAAAACGTACCATGATCATTGATAAAGAGAAGTCTCCCTTTATCAAAAAATAAAAATAAAGAAAACTCTCTAGTTAAGTGAATAAATAGATTATAATCTCAAAATCATGATAATATAATATAACTCAATTCATATTATAGGATAGATCAATACAAAGATGATATTTTGGTAAACAAATTATGTAGCATTTTTTTGTGTTATCGAAAACAATGATACATGAGATGGCATAATCAATTATAACTATATAATCATCATATATATTTTCTGTTTAATGGACCATACAATTATTTTTCTAATTTTCATCAGAATCAGAATCACACTATCATAAGAATAGTGTTTTGAAAAATACTCTGATCCATTCTCCAACTTCGATATATTATGTTTGTTATCTTTCTTTTTCACCCCGGGTTCAAACCCCATTTGAGACGGAATGTTATTATTTAAATTAGAATATTTAGAGGCTAATTATGAGTACTGGAACTTACGAACTTAGATTTTCTGTTTAGTTATTAGGTTTTGTTTAATACTTTAGTTTTTAGAATAATTACAATACAATTTAAATTTTTGGAAACAAATTATATTCATATAAGTTATATTTTTTGTTTAATTTAGAATATGAATAATAACTTATCATATTATCCTTAGCATGTTAAAACCATTTATGATATGATGAATGATAACTTTTCATATTCTTTTCATAATGTTAAGAGCAAATGTATAATTAATATGTGTATTTAACTTAAAATTAGAAATATCATTGTAAAAATATGATGTGGTAATGATGTGGAAGGTGATGTGTCTTAAGGAGAAAAGAGAAAAGCTAACTTTATATATATAGATTAAGCAAATTACCCCTAGTTTGAATTAGAAACATGGTCTATCTTATTTTTGAAGATTTTTCTTTATAAAATTTAGTGTAAATTTTATGATGTTTCTTTTATAGTGATTACATAATTTTTTAATTAAGAATTCCATATATACATTGATACACATACTAATCTAGTATATTTATATTGCTTACTATATATTATTTATATAATTAGTATATAGAGTAGTATTTATTAGGTTTATGATAATAGGGTAAATATCAGATTTAAAACTGTTTTAAAAATATGTATCAACTTACCGATGATCATTTTTTATTGTTTAAGAAACTCTGAAACAAAAACCCTAAGCCTCTCTTTTCTCCCATGGCCGCCGCCGATGCCGCCGCCGGTTATTCCGTACCGGAACCACCAGATCCACTTGAGCCACCTGACATCGTCTCTTCTACAACACCGTTCTCTCCTGTTTTCCTTTCCACCACAAATCTTCCATTTGTTCCCACACCATCTTCCTCATTCACTTTTCCAAATCGAGATCTGGAAAGTACAAATCCAGAATCACCGTTTCTCTCTGAGTTAATCACTCATGACTTATCTCTGCAAAGTTATATCCCCTCTTTTGCCAATTTGAGCATGTTGTTACCGAGCTCATTAAATTATTTGTCCTCCACATCGAGACCAATCCTTCTGTTAGATTCGCTAACTTCTTCACAGGGTGCTCGTTTATCAATTGCGGCGACAAATTTCTTGGCTCCAGTGAGATCAGCCGCCGTTCTGTCACGGAGGATGGGCTTCGCTTCAACACAATCATTTCTCTTCCGTCACAAGTGTTGGGCTCAGATCTCACTCCGGTAGAGATCCTCAAGAAAATGACTAAGTACCAGAGGTAGGCACGCAGTTATCTGGACCAGCTCTGTCTCAGGGACCAGCTCTCCAAAGTGACTGGGACTAGGATCGGCACCTTTCCAGGACGACCTCTATAGTGGTGATTTAGACTCCAAGAGACCGTTGTGACCATTTCACTTCAAGACAGGGAATGGGCCGAGGTCAGAAGGCCCACATTGGAAAGGACGAGTCGGGAGCCCACGAGTAACAAGAAACGCCGATCTCTACCATAAGACTGGGCCTGGAAGACGAGCTCTGAGATTCAGGCCCATGACGAGGACAAAGTTAAGACCTAAAGGCGGGGCCGAATATGCTGAGGGAGAATCCCGGAGATTCAGGGATTCGACTCTATCTCTTTAGGCATAGACCTAGGCCGACTTAGACTTGTATAAATAGACCTAGGATACCTCCAAAAAGAGGATCCGCATTCTTACACAGAAACCACTTGTAAACTTTGCAAACACATTAATAAACAAACTCTCTTTAGATCTTCGCTAAGTGTTTCTCATCTCAGAGCTTTCAAATCTAAACCACTGACTATTTCAACTATGCAGGTTTCCACCACCACAGTTTGACACTAGAAGTAGGGGATTTTGAAAGCTTCTTACTCCGAAGAACCACCGCGAAGAGATCCAGAACACGATGACTGACAAACGACGTATCGCTGATCCGAAAGATGTTGCGCCGAGAGATCTGGAAGAGGGCGAGATCCAGGCTGAAGGAGGTACCAACGAAGTCCAGGCCGCTCATAACGATCCGCCACCAGCAGGCGCAGCTCGAGCCGATCTGCAAGGCGAGCAGTCGAAGGAAACCTCGACAGCGAGCTCGCTACGTCCTGAGTTGCTGCAGAAGATAAGCACGACACTGGACGCGTTGCTGGAAAGCGCCGAGTGGCAGAACAGAGCTAACGGGATAATATCCGACGAGCACAGAATGATAGGAGCAGACGTCCGCGCACGACCCCTCGAGCCAGGTCTATTCAGAAAACCAGCAGCCCGGATCGATCAGTAGCGCTCAACTTCATGATGCCAGGAGGGTCGTCAAACTGACCTCGGCACCAGAATTCGCCGACCGCCGCGAACGATGGACGATCCGCTCTCTTAGCCCAGGCACGGCGTGAGAAAGCGAAAGTCGGCGACGAGCTGATAGACCTTGACAATGACGGCGAGGACCTGGCTGGAAGAGTCGTCCCTGAAACGATCTTCATTGAGATAGCGAGAGATCAGCAAGGAAGGGCCAAGGCCAGGCACAATGATCCTCGACACATAGCTTCACAACAATTCTCCACCATCGGAGACGATGGCCCAGTAAGAAGAGTCGCACGCTACGCTGATCTCCCAGAAGAAGAAGTGGCACGGCGAACCACTACAAGGCAAAAGCGTGTCGACTCGCAAAAAGTGACCCAGCAACGTTTCTCCGACGAGATCGATAATGAATATGCCAGACATGTTTCAGAAGAGGAGGAAAACGTTGAGTGGGTGAGACTGGCAGAGGACGCTGAAGCGAAACAAGCTGCGTTTCAAGCCCAGCATGACCAGATGGCCGAATTTCGAGCTTCGTTAAGTAGGACGACTGCCGAGTTGAAGACGATTTGTTCACAGATACATCGAGCCACTAGCAAGGCACGAAAATCTGATCAGATCTTAGAACTGGCTCGCACGCATCACTAAAGCTCGAGTATCAAACCCAGGCAAGATTAGGGTGCCAACCTACGACGAACTGAAGACCCGTCTGACCATCTCAACGAGTTCAGCGTGACCATGACAAGATCGAATTTCAAAGAGGAAGAGATGGACGTCGGGAAGTGCTTACTTTTCGTGGAAAACCTCAAAGGACCAGCTCTCACATGGTTTAAAGGGCTCGAAAGTAATTCCATCAATACTTTCAAACAGCTGACAGAGGCCTTCATCAAGCACTACTCCATCTTCATTGAGACTCAAACGCCTGGCGCTGATTTATGGTCCATGAATGAAGGACCAACCGAATCTCTCAAAACTTTCATCGAACGTTTCAAACTAGTACTATCACAAGTGAAAGGGATAGAGGACTCGGACGCACTCCGAGCACTGAAAAGAGCCCTATGGCACGAATCTGACTTCTGGAAGGAGATGTCTCTCAACGAACCCTCGACTATCCAGGATGCTCTACATCGAGCGACGAACTTCGCCAAAAGCGAAGAAGAAGCAAAGAAACTTGCAAAGAAGTATAGGAAGTCAAAACAGAAAAATGACAGCGACCACCAGCCGAGTCAGTCGCAGAAAACCCACGGTAGAGGCTATGTCCAACACGAAGGGCGGCTCAAAAGGAGCCCACAATTATCAAGTGGACTCACCCGGCCTTGGCCGAGGAAGAGGTCGCGGTCGCGGCTGAGGAAGAGGTTTTCCTAATGTGTGGACCGGAAACTCAACCTACGACGGGTCACTATACTGTGACATTCATCGCACCCACGGGCACTCAACAGTAAACTGCCAATCCCTCGGCTCGGCCTTAGCCCAGAGACTGCTGGATGGCAAACTAAAGGAGGACCTCAAACTTAAAGATTTTGAAGTCAAAACAGATCAAGCACCTGCACCTGAGGCTACACCTACCAACGAGGAACCACCCAAACGCGGCATAGAAAACGAGAACACTACTCAAGGTGGCTCAAGAAGGAAATTAATCATGATATAGGGAGGATCCCACTACTGCTCAGATACGATTTCCTCGATAAAAGCATTCCAGCGCCGAGCTGAAGCTAGCATTAACTGGCCGACCCCATCTAGTTTCCCTAACGACATAATCACTTTTGAAGAAAGAGAAACGATCGGAATCGACAAACCACATGACGATTCGCTTGTCATCGAAATCGCTATCAGCAACATTGACGTGTTCCAGGTCTTAATCGACACAGGAAGCACCGTCGATGTAATTTTCAAAGATACGCTGAGGCGGATAGATATCAGCTTTAACGAAATCAAAGAATAACCGAAGCCCCTAACCGGTTTCTCAGGAGAGACCACGATGACACTTGGAGTAATCAGGTTGCCCATCGAAACTGGGGGGATCGTCAAGGTAGTCGAATTTTCAGTAGCGGATCACCCAGCGATATACAATGTCATCTTGGGAACCCCATGGCTCAACGCGATGCGTGTCGTGGCATCCACTTACCACCTATGCGTGAAGTTTCCAACAAAACAAGGAATTAAGACAATCTACGGAAGTTAGAACGAATCTCGCGTGTGCACTCTCACCGAACACAAAATTCGGAATCCCGTTACTGACCCGATCTCGAAAGCCGAACGAAAGAAGATAAAGAAAAATAGAGACCCGGTCAAAGAAATTTCTGAAAAGTTGTAGCAATTACAGATCGAGGAGGACCGCGATTTGAGAGCGGTGCCTACCTGCAAACCAGTTGTACCGGTTTGCATCGATGACGAGAAGCCGGAACGGTGCGTCGAGATTGGCGCTAAGTTGAATAATACGATCAAGAAGAGACTAGTCACATTTCTGAAGCAGAACATAGGCACCTTCGCTTGGGCAGCCGATGACATGCCCGATATCGATATCAACGTGGCCTGCCTCGAATTAAATGTCGATCCATCATTCAAACCAATTAGGCAGAAGCGAAGGAAACTAGGACCTAAAAGAGCAAAGGCGGTTAATGGACGTGGGATCGATAATGGACGTCAAGTACCCCGATTGGCTGGCAAATCCAGTCGTGGTCAAGAAGAAAAATGGCAAGTGGCGAACTTGCGTAGATTTCACATATCTAAACAAAGCCTGCCCCAAAGATAGCTTCCCCCTCCCACACATCGACCGGCTCGTCGAGGCAACAGCAGGAAATAGACTCTTGTCATTCATGGATGCTTTTTCTGGCTACAACCAGATTCTAATGAACCCAGCTGACCGCGAGAAGACGGTGTTTATAACGGATCGCGGCATATACTGTTACAAAGTCATGCCTTTTGGCTTGAAGAATGTCGGAGCCACTTATCAGCGCCTAGTAAACAAGATGTTTGCTAACCAGCTCGGCAGAACCATGGAAGTTTATATCGACGATATGCTGGTCAAATCTTTAGACAAAGAAGACCATGTAGTACACCTGGAAGACTGTTTTAAATGCCTGAACAAAGACAATATGAAGTTGAATCCAACCAAGTGCACGATCAGAGTAACCACCGGCGAGTTCCTCGAATACCTGGTCACCCATCGTGGCATCGAGGAAAATCCAAAACAGATTGACGCACTCATCCAGATGTCCTTGCCAAAGTCAAAGCGAGAGGTCCAACGACTCACTGGGCGAGTAGCCGCACTTAACAGATTTATCTCACGATCTACTGATAAATGCCTTCCGTTCGACGACACGTTACGAAAGAATAAGAATTTTGAATGGACAGAAAAATGCGAAGACGCCTTCCGACAGTTAAAAAAGTACCTGGCCAGCCCTCCGGTATTAGCAAAGCCAGTCCACGGCGAACCCTTGTTTTAGTACATAGCAGTCTCCGAAACAGCTATCAGCGGAGTCCTGGTCCGAGAAGAAAGAGGTAAGCAGAAGCCCATCTTCTATATCAGCAAATCACTGACAGCCAAGACTATATACCCTGTCATGGAGAAGCTGGCGCTATCCATCATTACAGCCGCAAGAAAGCTGAGACCCTACTTTCAATCACATCCGATAGTAGTCCTTAGCACTTTTCCGCTGTGGTCAGTACTTAACAGTCCTAATCAGTCAGGACGACTAGCAAAATGGGCAATAGAGCTGAGCGAATATGAAATTGAGTATAGAGGCCGCACCAGCGCAAAGTCACAAGTCCTGGCAGACTTCCTTATAGAGCTGCCAGACGAAATAAAAGAAGTCGAAGTTCCTAGCCTCAATTGGCTGCTTCACGTCGTCGCATCATCAAAAAGCGGTTCAGGCGTAGGGATACTATTAACTTCACCAACAAATGAAGTACTCGAACAATCTTTCCGCCTGGGTTTTGACGCCTCGAACAATGAGGCAGAGTATGAAGCGCTCCTAGCAGGACTAAAACTCGCCAAAGGACTGGAAATCGAGAAAGTTTCAGTGTTTTGTGACTCACAGCTAGTCGTGAATCAGTTTAACGGGGAGTACGCCACTAAGGATGAGCGAATGGAGGCCTATCTTCAAGCCGCCAAGGACTTAGTAGCACAGTTCAAGGAATGCACAGTAACACGTATTCCTAGAGAAGAGAACACAGATTCCGACGCTCTAGCGGTCGTCGCCTCTAAAATAGACGAAGATGTTCGCAGAGTCATCCCCGTTGAGTTCATCAAGAAACCAAGCATTTGCTTGCGCAGCTTGATAAACGTGGTAACACGATCCCAGACAGCTAAGCATAAAGCACAAGGAGACTTGACAGAACCTGTTCACCTCGAACTTACTAAGACAGCCCATCCCCGAAAAAAGGCTCGCGGCATTCAAGCGGAAGCGAACGCTCCCAAACTAGCCGAGCCAGCTTGCTCTCCTCCAATCGTGACGACTCCATCTGAGGCAACTCACCCCGAAAATCCCTTGCCATATTTAGCTCCGCTTGAACTCAAGGAAACACCTAACACAATAACTGATACACCATCCAATCCGGAAACAACATCACCAGCAGACGCAACTCTACATAGCCAGATAGAACAGACCTACTCTGAAACAGTTATAGCAACCCCGGCTCCAAAAGACGGCCCGCTACCTATGGAGACGAGTACATCAGGTCCTGCCCTTTCAGAAACGACCCGTTCTGAGATTGAAGAAGCATCACGTATTTCACCTTTACCAGCCTACCCCTCTACGCCGGCCGAAACGACCAATTCTGAACCAACAAAGGAGGTCGATCGTCCCACTCAAATCGACAAAGAACTCACAAAAGAGGGAGAAGAGGATAATAGAGAATACGGCTGCGACACGCCATGGCTGGACCAAATCTGGGGATACATAGGCGATGGCGAATTACCAAAGGATAAGTGGGCAGCTCGTAAGCTACGAACGTAAGCAGCTCGTTATGTTTTACTTGAAGGGAATGTCTTCAAATGGCGATTTTCTGGGGCTCTACTCTTTTGCGTCGAAGGAAAAGAAGCTAGGCAAGTGATGGAAGAAATTCACGGCGGTTCTTGCGGCAACCACTCTGGAGGCCGAGCACTAGCAATCCGAATCAAACGCCATGGTTACTTTTTGCCCACTATGATCCAGGATTGTGAGAAGTTTTCCTCACACTGCGAAAATTGCCAGCGATACGCCCCAATGATTCATCAGCCCACGCAGTTGCTCTCATCCATTACTTCACCTTATCCGTTTATGCGCTGGGCCATGGACATCGTCGGACCTCTCCACCCTTCACGACAGAAGCGTTATCTCTTGGTGCTGACAAACTACTTCTCCAAGTGGGTCGAGGCAGAGTCATACTCTAGCATCAAGGATCGACAAGTGGAAAATTTAATCTGGAAGAACATCATTTGCCGGCATGGCGTACCTTACGAAATCGTCACTGACAACGGATCACAGTTCATCTCCGCCAAGTTCGACCTTTTCTGCGATAAGTGGAAGATCCGCCTAAGCAAATCTACGCCACGATGCCCTCAGGGAAACGGACAAGCCGAGTCCACTAATAAAACTCTTCTTGCATGACTCAAAAAGCATTTTGACGAAAAGAAAGGACGCTGGGCAGACGAACTCAAAGGAATCTTATGGTCTTATCGAACAACACCGCGACGAGCTACAGGTGAAACCCCGTTCGCCCTCGTCTACGGGACATAATGCGTCATCCCACCGGAAGTACACATTCTGGGAGTCCGCCGCAGGCTTCTCGCCGAACAAGAAGGACTCAACAACCTACTGCTCCTAGATGAGCTGGACCTAGTCAACGAACGGCGCGACCGAGCATTACTTAGCATCACTCGCTACCAGTTGGCTGCGTCCAAGTATTACAATTCGAAGGTCCGCACCCGACGATTTTACGAAGGAGACCTGGTCTTACGAGAAGTTTTCCAAAACACAGCCGAGCAGAACGCCGGTAAACTCGGAGCACATTGGGAGGGGCCATACGTCGTCACCAAGGTTGTCTGACCGGGCATATACAAACTCGTAAATATGGAAGGAAGAGCTATCCCACGATCGTGGAACGCATGACACCTCAAGAAGTACTACCACTAAGCTTCGTCTCGCTACCTCAAAAATCACACTCAATCATCCATACATCAACAACTTACCATGAACTACGGGTGACTTCATCCCTGCAAAGGGTACGTAGGAAGCTCATTTTCGGATGGGTTCAGTTGCCCCCCTCCCAAAAAAAAGGGGGGAGTGGGGTACATATACTCGTATACTCCCACCTCTCTTTGTAACAAATCTTTATGAAAATAAACATCCGCTACAAATACTTATCAAAACAACCATCTCTATCACATCCTTTATGGATAACTTAAGGTCTAAACTTAAACGACCATCTCAAACCGCCGTTGCTGGCCACAGCGACGACTTCTCACAAAAATTATGCGGAATAAATACAACAACATCCACCATTGGATAAAGCGCGCTATAGAAATAAAAGTGGTTCATTATAGGAGCAGGTGCGTTTAGAGAGAAGTGCACATGTAACCGAAGTGGCCAGTCCAAAACCCAACAACATTGTTGGTCAAAATCAACGATCGTCACAGGAGCGGTCATGATCGAAAAAGCGAACATGATCGTAAACCAAGTCGTTTCGTTCAGGAAACCCAGTTACACTAACACCGGTAACAACCACGTTAGAAGAAATCCATGTTCGGGTGAGCGAACATCTACAACAAAGTACAATTCATCGTTACTAAGATTTCTCTTCAAAAGACTAAGGGGAAACGTTGAAAGGAAAATCATCAAAAAACTAAAACCGCATTCATTATCATCTTGCAAAAATACAAGGTAAAATCATCCATGGATAAAATCCGTCCAGACGGTAAAGCATCAAATCCGAAAAACTTAAAGCCGAAAAACAAAAGGCAGCCTCCTAGGCGCAAAATCAAAAGTCAATGTCTAAGACATAAGCAATAAAAGCGCTAACAGATGCGCAAAACACAACTAAAGCACAACAGCCTCGTCAACTCCTGGAGGAGCAACCTGAACGACTGGCACCCCCTCGGCCTCTGTCTCTCCAAAGACGTCATCGAGCCTCGGATCCTTGGTAAGCGCATCGATCCTCGGCCCCTGGGATTCCTTGTCCATCCTCATCTCCTCGGGAGCCTCAGCAGTCCCAGCACCCTCGGCGGCATCGTCAATCTTGTTGTTGGTCACCTCGGCCCTAACTCCGCCGATCAGGGAGAACTTCCCATCTACTCCAACTACTGCGGCCTTGCAAGAGCCAGCGCCTCCAAAGAGCGATCCCGAAGGTTTGGCTACACCGACACTCGCCGCGTACGTCTCAAGTGTCCGGTCCTGGGCAACCATGGTGGGCACCTTAACCTATGAAAAAAAAAGAGTGATCTGACTGTGAAAAAGAGAAATAGTTGCATATACCCGAGGGAGTAACTACATTTATAAAGGAAAGACCACTAACCCGCGGATCAAAAACGTGCAAAAGTCCGTGAAGGCTCTTCATCAGCCGCTCGAAACGCTCCTCGTCCCCGGCGTGCTCCGCTACGTCGGCGGTAAGAAAAATGAGCTCATCCTCAAGCTTGGGGGGCTTCTACCGTCAAGTAGGCCTAGCAACAATCTGGCAAAGTCGAGGTTGGCTACCCTTTACACCTGGTAGACCATGTTGCCCCGCGGATCGCCCTGGAGCTCGTCAAACTTATTTCTGGCACGAGTGAACTTTCTCTGGAGACTCTAGATGTGCTCGTCCGCTTGTTTCAGGTTCTCCACAACCGCAGTAAGCTCGCCATCACGCTTCGCCAAGATGGCGGCCGAGCATTGCTCTCTCTCTTCCGCGGCGGCAAGAGCCGGCACGGACCTCTCCGCCTCGGTAAGAAGGGCCTTCACAGACTTCTTCGCCACGGCCTTAAGCTGGACTATCTCTCTGGACTTGTCATCAAGATCGGCATTCTTCTTGTCTATCGATGCCCAGGCCGTAGCACACTCTGCTAGAAAACCCGAAGCTGTGGAACGCGCGGTCTCAGTACGACGCTTCTCGTCCTCCAGCTCCCTCTTTAAGTCTTCGACCTCGGCCTCAAGTTCGTGTCCCACCTTGTTTACAAGGGCTAGAAACTGCCAAAAAATAAGAGACAGAAAAGTGTCAAAAATAAGAAAAAACACTAAGTGTTAAAGGGCAATGAGCAGAAAGAAAGAATAATATACGTTCAGTCCCTAGCGCATCATGTCTCCGGAAGACTTCGTGTTGAACGGAGCCACGTCGTCGTCATGGAAAACCAGAGTAGAGAAGAGGCTTCTAGTGGAAGCCTTGCTCTCAAAGACGCTACTGGACACACGACGGGGAGGTGAAGCAGATCTCGCCCGAGCCCTCTTCGGCTCTCGGTTCACGTCAATCACGTCGTCCCTGTCAGATGATCTCTTGCGGTCATCGCCCGCATGACCCTTCCCTTTGGCCGCCTTCTTGGCATCATAGTCGGGAGGAAGAGGAGCGGACAGAGCAGGCAAAGCGGCTACAACCTCAGTCCTAGTCGAAGAAGGGAGACGCGATCCCTTAGTGGCACTGGTGGTCTTCCCAGCAGAAGCGATGTGCGGCTCGGAAGAAGGCATGGTAGTCGGCCTAGCAGAAGCGGGCGCGGTAGTCAACTTGGTAGGAGACGGCGCAGTAGTCGGCCTGGCAGAAGCCGGCGCCGTAGTCGGCGTAGCAGGAAGAGGTGCAGTAGTAGGCGCGGTCAGAACTGGCACAGTAGTCGGCACCGCAAAAGTGGTCGCAGTAGTCGGCGTCGGAGGCTTGCCGCTCCCCGTAGTCTTACGCACTAAACTCTTGAAGGATCGTGGATGCTCCAACTCTGACTCAACGTCTCCTGAACAATCCGAAAAGCAGAAACTCGAGACCGAAGAACCCCCAAGGAAAGCTTTCGCTTTCTCGACACGTCGCAGAGAGAAGTCCTTCTTCCAATTGCACCCTCGAACGCTGAGCAAATCCCAAACTATCTTCCAGTTGCTCGGAACCTTCGGTGTTGGGCCTGTCACTGCAAAAAGACGTAAACAAAACAAGAGGTTAGAGTCAATACGAAAAAGACAAACACGTCACAAACAATAAAAGTAAAGCTAGCCGATTCCTAAAGATAGATAATGGGACCGGCTACCCTTTGTAAGCCACTTTGATTGGATTAGGCCTAGTCCATCTCCTAAAGTCTCTTCGCATATCGGCACAAAAAAAAAAGAAATCCATCCATTGCCGGTCTTTGCTTCCGAACCCCTGGATTAGTCTAAGGTTCTTCCGGTTTACCGCGAAGTATACTAGCTTAGAGAAGGGAGAGGACCGCCGAATATCCATAAAGCGCATCAAATGATGAACGCTTAAAGTTTCCCCGCATTCATAGCTCCGGACGAGGGTTCCTACTAAGTGACGAATTCTTCGAGGGGTGATTTGCGAAATTGAAAGTCTATACTTTGCCAGAAGCTCGAGAATAACGTACGGAACGGGGAACCACAAGAAGCACGCCTCGAGGAAACTCTCGTACAAGGTAAAATACCCCTCTGGAGGATCATCAGCTCGTTCGTGAGATTCCGGAACCACCAGCTCTATTTCATTAGGGATGTTAAGTTTCTTTCTCAAAAGATAAAGTGACCTTTCCGTTGATAGAGTGGATCCCGGCGGATCCGGAGGTCTGAACTTTCTCGTACGACGGTTTCCATGAGTCGAAGATTTTTGCTTTCGATGAAACAAAGCTAAGTCGAATCTCTCGTTTATCTCGTCCTTGTCCTGTTCCACCTGTACGTCTGGGGAATTACGGGTGTGGACGACTTGCTCACCAACGAGAGGTGGACTATGTGCATTCGCCGCATCACTTACATCCGGGACCACGACTTGAGTCACATCTCCATCTTTACGAGGACGAAGCCAGGCGCTAGACTCCGCATCAGAACAGTTTATTTCGAAGCTCGGTCCTCGGCTCTCCAGACTAGTCGTCCTCAGCTTCGAAATAGACTCCAAATTTTTTTCGAAAGATGGTGTGGGACTTAACATCGAAGCGATGTTCGGGAATGCTTAAGTGTCAAAGCCACGTCTTAAAACTCGGGAACCCTCGTCACAATTGGAAATTTGCACCAAGTTATCGAGCCGACGCGACCACGGTAAAATGTAGCGTCACCATTCCAAATGAAGACAAGCTTCTTGTCCAAATTTGTTGCGGTACCCAAACATACACAACAAATCCAGCTTCGAGTCTGACCAAAAACAATAAGTGAGCTCGTCACTAGTTTGGTTGTCGGCTCGTCACGGGTTTCGCGCAAAAGTCAAGGCTTTAGTTCACAACCATCTCTGCAAATTCAGTCGACCACCTCAAATCAAAGCTCGATCGCTCTGTTTTTCTAGCGACAAACCCTCAAAACGGTGACAAATACGAGTGAGGCAGAGCAACAGCAAAGGTCCGGTTCCACTGAAAACGAGCTCGGCCGGGAACAATGGCGGTTCTTGGTCTACAACGATGACAAAACCGTCTCCGAAAACGTCGCCGTCTTGACATTGTTCATGTTATATTGTTCCGTCTAGATCTTTATTATTTTTTATTTGTTATATTTTGTGGATATAAAGAGAAGAGAGAGTTGACCAAAAATAAAAATAAAATATAAAAAATAAGGAAGAGAGTGAAGAAGAACGTTTATTATCCCATTATTTGTCCCATTATTTATCAACATTATTTAAATATTAAAAAAGAAAAGATGAGTTAAAAAGAAAAGAAAAAGGGGTTGGGGATAAAAACATATAAGAAAAATGAAAAAGTGTGTCTAAAATGAAAAGTGTCTTACAGTGTAAACTTTTATAAATAAAGTGCATAGATGTAATTATTCTGAAACAATATGGGTGATGATACCTAATAAAAAATGTGAAGGAATATTTTTTCTTTGATATATATATATATATATATATATATATGTCAGATTTTATTATGTTTTTTTAATAAATTTAATTCAATAGCAATGATATTATTATCTCTGATTATACAATATTTCAAGAATGAAGAAATCAATGATATTCCTACTGATATATTCATTACTTGTTTACCACTCCGCTTGATCTTGAGACTTAACGTCTTTACTAAGCTTCGTTGATGTTTACCGATTGTCTCCTCCACGGCGTTGCGTCTCATCCATTTCAACGGTGCTTTCCTCCCCGCTATTGCGTCGGCCAACAACGCTTACGGATCTCTGCGCCCGGCCTTGCCTGCATTCGATCCTCAGCCTCTTGTATAGACTAAACCTTTTAACCTAATCGAGCACAAATATCTGGTGTTTCAAAGTGTCTTTTTTTTTTTGTTCTATGAAAGAAAAATATACATATTTCTTGTCTGTATGTTCTTGTTATAACATATGAAGAAAATGTATACATATTGAGAGGCAAGCATAATCCCGAGAGTTTCTCTTCCTCTGTTCTCAAGCCACATAACTTCAGATAATATCAATCAATCTGTTGGTTTCCAAATGGGATTGCATATTACAAGTAAATTGGGGTTAAATGGAGATAACAAAAGTTTTGAAATGGCTTTGAAACACTCATATTACTAGTCCTCTGTTTCCTAATGTCATCATCAAAAGATCCACAGGAAGCTACTAAAAAAAAAAAAAAAAAAGAACAATCCTTAACATTGCTCATTAAGTGAAAGACGGTCTCTGATAAAGATAGCCATCAACTCAGCCACAAGCTCCTTGTCATCGTGCATCCTCACATACCTTTCTAAGAACATTTGATCGCTACATGCCAAGACATACGATATCGAAGAGAGTTCACTTCCGAGCAACCCTTTGCACATGAGAGCTTTGATTACGTTACACGTTGGTACAATCCTCTTTTCCATGCTAAATCTAAAAACTTGAGGGTATAAACCAGGGCCTTTATTGGCCAATTCATCTTCTTCACCAGAAACTCAGTCTTCTTCTTCACCGTCTCCGCAGATAACCCAATGCACTGAGGAGAGCGCTTTAATATCATTGCAAACTCATCTCTTGTGAATCCTAGCCCTCAATTTTTTTCAATGGAGTCCAAAATATTCTTCTCCGAGAGTGCCAGAAAGGTTGGCCACTTCTTGAACTTTTCCCATACATCGCCCACAGGGAAGCCTAACTTTTTATAGACACTGACTTTTTCTTCTATTGCTTTGTTGTTGAGTCCGTAAACAGCACTCAGAGCTAGAAAAAACTTTGAGGTGGTTGGACTAAAACCCATATCAACAACCTTCTTGAGTGATTCTTCAAATCTTTCTTTTCCACAGAGAGGTTGGTAATTGCAGATGAGCAAGTGGAACAACAACCGCTGAGGGACGCCTAATTCTCGCAAAACCAATACATTTCTCATTTTGTTCTCCTGTGCACTACCCTCTTGTGGCAAAGAATGACATACCTTCTCATAGTTGTTACTCTTATCAGCTTTTATAATCTCTTTGACGAAATCATAGTATACACTTATAGCTTTGTCCTTTTTCATTCCAAAGATTTTAGGAACTTTTGAGAGAATCTCAGTGAGCCAGAGGTTGAAGCTCCTCTGGACTATAAAAACTGAAGCTTGGGACCAAGAGATTTCTCAGAATCTGATATAAGCAATTGTGGATAATCCGTAATGACATTAGAGAGCTATGAATCAGTGAACTCATGACTCCTAAGTAGACTCAAAACGGAATCTGGATTACTTTTGTCCCCAAAGCATATGCATTTTGCAATGAAACTCTCAAATGACGCCATTTCTGAAACCTTATTCCATAGTGAATCAGAGAATCATAGACATCTTGAGCTTGATCTACAGTCTTCATCATTCTCTTTCTAATCTTGTTTCGATTGATTCGTGATCTGTCATTGATTCTTGTTCCGTTGTTCGTTTGTCTAAATGATTTGATTTGATTCGTGATTCGTCATTGACCCTTATTCATTTGTTTAATTGCATTGGTTACATTGATATAGTTTTATACATTGACAAACTTAGATTGATAATTGTATTCTTAACTTATTTCATACTATATGATTGTTGTCTTGATAGATTGTTTGTGTTTCAGTTTCAAATGCATTTTAGAGGCTTTTCTTTAGATTTCGGGTATAAACACATCAAAAAACCTAGACTCGAACCTATATCTGGAAGGAACTTGTAAAATTTTGATATTTCAAAAGGTTTCATTAGTTGGAACATGGACCCGAACGTTGACCCGAACCTGTACTGGGAGGACCTGAACCTGAACCTGTATGGGTATGTAGTATACCCGATTGAACATGTACCCGTTAGAACCCGAACCTGTACCCGACCTGAATACATGTATGCCCAGGCCTAGTAGCATATATGTTTTCGGGTCGGGTACAGGACGGAATTAAACGGAACAGGGAATTAAAAACGGAATTAAAATTAAAACGGAATTAAAATAAAACGGAAATAATTAAAATATATTAATATATATGCTACTAGGCCTGGGCATACAGGTTTTTGGGTCGGGTGCAGGTTCGAGTCGAGTATATATAAGCTATATTCCAAATTGTAGAGTTTAGGGTTACAACTTACAATGTATTAAACCGTATACAATTATTCCCGGTTAACCTATCTCTTAAACCGGAAATCTAATGTATAAATGCTTTGTACCGAACTATTATTAAAGATAACATAATCATTAATTACATGTAACAATCTCTCTAACAACTTTCTTCTCTGAGTTCTTGAATCTAATATGGCATCAGAGCCAAGAATCAGATAGATTTGTTATCGATTTTGTATTCATCATCTTCATCTTTCGTTTCCGCATCTTTTTATGGACCAATCGCTTTTTATTCAGATTTGAAGTTTCTCTAATTTTCTTTGGTTTCTTATTGATTTTCTTCACGAATCAGTGATTCGTGGTGTTTTTTTCGGTTGATTTGTACGAATTTGGTGTTTTTTCTTCATCGATTGAGATTTTTCTGCAATGGTGACTCTCGATACATCGAGAAATCCACCGGATCTTCGAAATCCTAACTCTGGTAATTGTTCTACATCATCTGCTTCATTATCGGATCCGAATTCGAATCCGTTATATGTTCATAGTGCAGATCATGCTGGTATAAGGTCTTTAAGTTTTTAATGGGATTCCTTCACTGAAACTAGAGGACAAATTCTTATGATGGAACCTAAGCCTTCTATCTCTAAACTGTTTAACCTTATCTCTCAAGAAGAAAGGCAAAGATCCATGAAGAGAGGTTCCTCGGCTAGTCCAGTTGTTTTCCAAGCATCTCACACTGGAACCTCTTCAGAACCAGTTGTTGCAGCGTATGTGAATGGGTATCATAAGTCAAAGAATAGACCAATCTGCTCTTATTGTGGTTTAGCTGGACACACTGTTAACAGGTGTTACAAACTCCATGGTTATCCCCAAGGATATAAAGTTCCTACTTCAAATGTTTCGCCTAAACCACAATCCCAACAGCAGAATTACAGTGGTAATATGAACTCTAAGACACAACAACCATGGCCACCAAGGAAGAAGAATGTGGCAAACTTAGCTATTCAAGATAATAGTGTCATTTCTATGCACAATCAACAGGGTGTTCATCTAGGGAATATTACATCAGATCAGGTCCGGCTTCTTCTAAGTGTTCTGAACACCTCTCAACCTGTTCTGAACAACTAATATCATGTCTCTGACAGTACATGTACTCTTGCATATGGGACAGCTTCTATCTCTAAACCCCAACCACATCTCATTCCTCAAACTCCATCCCCTTTAGGTACCACTTTTGAACCACTCCATATCATTTCAAATGTGGGAATTGAGACTGGCCTTATCTTTAATGCAAATTCTTGGGTAGTAGATACAGGAGCTAGTTGCCATATTTGTTTTGACCTGACTATGTTTACCAAGACTAACCCTATTAGTAATACCTCGGTTACTCTCCGTGATGGGACCCGTATTTCAGTAGAATTTTATGGCACCATTGTTCTCTCTGAGCATCTTATTCTAAATTTTATTCTGTATGTGCCTCATTTTCGATTTAATCTTCTAAGCATTAGTGCTCTTACCAAAAATAGCAATATTTCAGTCTTATTTTCTTCTTCTTCTTGTCACATCTTTCCTTACAATCATTTTATTCCTTAGGAGCATACTCCAGACTTGATGATTGGGAAGGGTAACCTCCACAACAATCTCTATGTTCTGGAGCCTCTTTCTCTTTCTACCACTTCTGATCCTCTTCTCATTTCATCCATTTCAAAAGATTCTTATATACTCCAAGTCTCCAATGATGTGTGGCATCAAAGACTTGGTCACCCATCTCACAATAAAGTTCAAGTTCTTTCTCAGTTTTTGAACATTCCGAGAGAGAAAACAGCTCATAGTACTCATTGTAATATCTGCCCTTTGACTAAACAAAAGAGATTATATTTTTCTCTTATAATAATCTTTCTACGAATCCTTTTGATTTGATTCATCTTGATGTTTGGGGACCACTGCATGTTCCCACATCAGAAGGTTTCAAATATTTTCTTACTCTAGTTGATGATTGTACTAGAGTAACTTGGATATATCTTTTGAAAAATAAAGATTCCGTTTCTGAAGTTTTTCCTGAGTTCATTCAAATGGTAGAAATTCAATATAATACCAAACTTAAAGCCATTCGCTCTGATAATGCCCTTGAATTGTCCTTCACTTCTCTCTTAAAATCAAAGGGCATTATTCACTATTTTTCTTGCATATACACCCCACAACAAAATTCTGTGGTGGAAAGAAAACATCAACACATTCTTAATGTGGCTAGAGCTCTTATGTTTCAATCAAATATTTCTCTTAAATACTGGGGAGATTGTGTCTTAACTTCAGTCTACCTTATTAATAGAACACCGTCTCCTCTTCTTCAGAACAAAACTCCTTACGAGTTACTTACTTCTAAAGTTCCTTCATATAATCATCTTAGAGTGTTTGGATGTTTTTGTTATGCTTGTACTTTACTAAAAGATAGACACAAACTTACACCAAGAGCTTCTCCTTGCGTGTTTCTTGGATATCCATCTGGTTATAAAGGATACAAAGTACTAGATATTGAAACAAGAGTTGTTTCCATCACACGGAATGTAATCTTTCATGAGGAAATGTTTCCTTTTACAAAATATGATCCTATTACCAACATCTTTGATCAATCTTTACTCCCTCTTCCAGTTCCTGATTCTATATTTCCAGCTTCTTTTGATATAAATCATGAATCTATATTTCCAGCTTCTTTTGATACAAATCCTGAATCTTCAGACCCTATTATCTCTATAGAAATTCCTATAGCATAATCAGCAACTTCTAATCCTGTACCATCATCAACTTCTTCTGATGATTCTAATACTACTGATTCTGCTTCTATAGATATTCCTTTTACTCCTACTCCTTCTTCATCAACTCCTACTGTTAATACGGAACCATCAGAGAACTCTATTCCAGTTAATGTTCCTAGAAACAAAAGACAGACTAACGTTCCTACTTACTTAGATCAGTACCATTGTTACCTCTTAAACCATAACCAGGAATTTCCTGCACATCCTACTCATACCACATCTTATCCAATATCTGCTTTTTTATCCTATGACAAGCTAGAACCTTCAGATGGAAACTTTGTTCTCTCCATTACTACCACAACCTTACCCAAAACCTTTCAAGAAGCTGTCAAATCTGTAGAGTTTACTGCTGCTGCCAAGACTGAAATGACTTCTCTAGAAGATACTGCTACTTGGTCCATATGTGAGCTTCCTTCTGATAAGCATCTGATTGGTTGTAAACGGGTTTTCACTATCAAATATCAACCTGATGGTAGTATTGAGAGACAGAAAGCTCGACTAGTTGCAAAAGGTTATACTCAACTGGAGGGATTAGACTATCTTGATACTTTCTCTCCAGTGGCTAAGATGGGAACTCTCATAATGGTGTTAAGTCTTGCTGGTATCAAGAACTAGTCTATCACCCAACTTGATACAATAAAAACTCTAGTAAGTAATATTCGATAAAGTAATAAATTTTGCTGGTCCCGAGTCGGGCCAGTGAAAAATTTAACACAAATTAATAAGATGATAAGATAATATTTTTTCCAAAAATCCTATACAAATAAATATATGGTCCCAATAATATTATAAAGTAATAATTGATATATATTTCTTTCCTTTCATAGTAAGTGATGTGTTAAAAGAAACAAATTGTTGAAAACATATTATATTTTCAACTTTTCATAGAAAATTAATTAATTTTTTATTGTTTTTAACCATTTATATTTAGTAAATTGTTTTACTTGTGGTTAAATTGTGTTTTATAATAAATTTATCAATTATTTTAATTTTTTTAATTTTTTTTAAGCATTACTCATAAAATAATAACTCTATAAAGTAATAAATTTTGGTGGTCCCAATATTATTATTTTATAGAGTTTTTACTGTATTAGTAATGCTTTTTTGAATGAAAATTTAGATGAAAAGATTTATATGACAATTCCTCCTGGATACACTCAATTAACAGGGAAATCATATCCTCCTAATTCAGTGTGTCGCCTCCATAAGTCTTTAAATGAACTTAAACAGGCTTCCCGTCAATAGAATCAGAAACTTTCACAAGTTATCTTGGTTGAGGGGTTTCGCCAAGAACATTCTGATCATTCCTTGTTTGTGAAACATTATTCTGGAGAGTATTTGATCATACTGGTTTATGTAGATGACATATTGGTTGTTGGTAATGATGATGCAGCAGTAGAAGATTTCAAAGAAGTGTTGAAAATAGCTTTTAAGCTTAGAGATCTTGGACCAGCAAGATATTTTTTAGGATTTGAGATTGCTAGAACGGAGAATGGAATTTCCATTAATCAGCGCAAATATGCTTTGGAGTTATTACAAGACTCAGACCTCTTAGGCTGCAAGCCACTATCTGTTCCTATGGAGCCAAATTTGAAGTTATTAGAAACAGATGGTGAGTTATTACAAGATCCATCAGTATATAGAAAGATTGTAGGACGTCTGCTATATTTGACTCATACACGACCTAACATCACTTACGCTGTACATAAATTGAGTCATTATATGTCAGCTCCTACATCTTCACACCTACAAGCAGGTAACAGAGTTCTTCGATATATCAAGAATGACCCTGGTCAATGCCTTTTCTATTCAGCATCCCCTGATATTCACTTAACTGCTTTATGTGATGTTGATTGGTCTTCTTGCCTTGATACAAGAAGGTCAGTGACTGGTTATTGTGTGTTTCTTGGGGATTCATTGATTTCATGGAGAGCTAAGAAGCAACCAACAGTTTCTCAAAGTAGCACTGAAGCAGAATATAGAGCTATGGCAGATGCTACTTGTGAATTGATATGGCTTACAAATCTACTTCAAGAATTGCATTGTGATCCATCATCTCCAGCAACTCTATTTTGTGACAATCAATCGGCAATGCGCATAGCTTCTAATCATGTGTTTCATGAAAGAAGAAACACATTGAGAATGATTGCCATATTGTTCGAGAGAGATTACAAAGTGGTTTTTTGAAGACACTACATATCAAGTCTGAACATCAACTTGTAGACATATTAACAAAGGCGGTACAACCTCAACTTTCAAGGCTTTAATATCCAAGATGGGCATAAATACCTTATACATGCCATCTTGAGGGGAGGGTATTAAACCGTATACAATTATTCCCGGTTAACCTATCTCTTAAACCGGAAACCTAATGTATAAATGTTTTGTACCGAACTATTGTTGAAGATAACAAAATCATTAATTACATGTAACAATCTCTCTAACAAATTTCTTCTTTGAGTTCATCACAGGATTTTTGAATCTAATACAATGAAACAAACAAATAAACATTCGTTACAAATTTAAAACTCCTTACAAAAAAATCCCCAAAAACTTAATGATAATGATCCTAAAATCGATGTGCGAAGATGATACATCAAAAAATGCGTTAGAAGAAGCACGTTCATCCAAACACAAGCTAACCAAACGAGACTTAAAGGTTGGAAAGCAACTAATTAAATATTAGAATTTTGACCAGTTCTTGAAATCTTAACAATATGCGGTGAAAATTGTAATAGCTAAAAATCAGTTGATTTCTTTTCAAAAGTTAACAGTTTTATTATTAATTCCACATATACATATATCCTAATTAGAAAAATTCCTGAAAAATAGTCGAACTTAATTTAATTTGTTGAACAAATATACAAAGTTTTTTGGTTTCCTCATTAATACATCAATTATTTAACATTGTCTTTTAAATACTCTAACATAAAAGATTGTTGGTTTTACTACATCGACGTTAACGATGTTAATCTGACTAACACAGTTTATAAAAATTGTTAACTTTTAATTAAGACGTGGTAACAATTATAATAAATAACAGTTGTACTTTTCTACTTTTTTCTTTCCCAAATTGATTTGGGATTCAAAACCCTAATGCTTTTTTAACCAAAATTGATTTCAGATATGAAGTGATTAAACATGATTATTATGCTATGAAAAGAGAAGAAAACAAATGGTGATGGCTTTGTCGCCTTTAACCCACCCAAACAAAATTTGTGTTTCTCAAAATTTCAGATTTGATTCAAGTTTTCTTCTTCTTCGTTTTTGTTTTTGATAAAAATTTCTCGATTCTGGAATCACTCAATTCGAAGTTCCTTCTCTATGCAATCTGTTTCAATCTTGTTAAAAGTCCGTTTCACAATTATTTAAAGATCACACATCTCTGATATGTCACTGAACTTGGTTTGTGTCTTGAATTCGCACTCAATCTAACCTTTAGCTTCATTTCAACTTCATAGAGAAAACTTGTATTGATGTGTAACAAAGAAGAGAAACAAAATCGGGATTTTGGATTTTAGAATTCTTAAGTTTGAAATTGATTGGAGAAGAATATGAAAGAAGAAAACTCATTTGTATTACTGTAGCACGTTAACAGAATTTGTAAACCTCTGTTAATCAGATTAACTTCATAATCTTTCATAAATAGATAAGGAAATAAATTCAAAAATTATATACTTTATCTTCTTTGACTCAAACAAAAAACATTTTAAATTATGTTTGTGCTACTACTTTATATATTATCAGTCCAAGTAAATTGAAATCATTAAAAAATAAAAGAATATCATGATAATGACTATCACTTTTAAAAATTTTATGGTTTGTGTTTTCACTTTCCTCTTCATCACATCTTTTGTTCATAGCTACATGGAACCTGCTCGTAGTCCTCATAGTCTTCGTACTGGTATATTATGATACCCTAGTTTTTATTTATGAACATGCTTTTGTTATTATTTTTATTCTTTTTATTCTTATACCCAGTTTTTATATTTTTGCTTATTATATTTTATTATTGAATGTCAAAGTGGTTTAATGAATCTAAATAATAAATAGGTAAGGTGCTATGCTTTCCTCCAACACAATGTGAAAAAGGAGGGAGTGAGGAGTGTCATAAATATTGTCAGTCAAATTGGCTTTGCCCTGGCTTTTGTACTATTAATCAATGTTATTGTAACTTTTAAACATAACTATGCATCAATAATGAAATAATTTAATCATATGTATTGGTCTATTATTATAAATCAAATAGTTCTCAAATCATACATTATAAATATCTACACAGAAGGTCTCGAGCATAATAATTAAACTTTACCAAATCAAAATTAGTTTGATTTAATGCAAACATTAGTTGGAATATCTCACATTTTCTTGTAGTATAATATTTGGTAAAAACAACGGATTTTTGATCAAATCTTGTTGTCAAGAAACGGTGGTTGGTAATGACCTATTCGTCAAAAAGTTGTCAAAATATGTTGACCAATACAAGTTGGTCTAAACAAGGTCAAACTCTTCTGATCAAATAAACAGTCAATCAATTCTGACGAGAAATAATGTTCAAAAATTTACGACCAAAATTGATGGTCAATAATTTTTGATCAAATCTAAAGGTCTAAATAATTCTAATCAATTAATGTTCTAAAATTCAGATGGCCCGCCCAAACGGCAATTAGCCTATAATCGCCTTGATTTTAATCTAATCGGTTAAATTGTTTGACCCCTTACGAATTAGAGGCCATTAAGCTTTATATTTTGGTTTAAATTATTTAAAATTACTACTATTTGACCAAAACCATAAATGTTTGGTTGGGCCTAGGCTTTCAATAAAACATTTTAACTCCATAATATGTAAGGCAAACATAATCTATATACAGAGAAGCTATTGGCTCTCTTCTCTATCCTAACCGATGAGGACTCTCTTCATTTCTTATTTCTTTTGCTAAAAAATAAATAAAACGTGCAACTAATGATATTTCAAACTCCTTCCCACTGACTACCACACTTAGGGTCCAAATGGTGAAAGAGTATCAAACGGTGCGGACCAAACAGACCAGGCGGACCGAGCGGACCAGGTGGACCAAGCGGATCAGGCGGACCGAGCGGATCAAATAGAATAAAAGCGGAACAAGCGGATCAAGCAGTACAAATGCGTATCAAGCGGATCTAGCGGTACAAATCGTATATTTGAATGTAAAACCGGATAAAAAACGGTCTAAAATACTATACACAATTATTGTGGTCTTTTTAAAATTAGAATTATTGTTTCTGCATAACTAAAATTAATTATTTTTAAAAAAAAATTGTAAATGCAAGAAATATAAGTATGAATAGTTATACTTTAAACATGATACATAAAATAAATTTTTTTAATAAACAACACACTCGTTAAATGTATATAAATCATTTGTTTTAGAAGAAATCTTATATATATAAAACATATTTTTGGTTATAAAATATGAAATAAATTTGACACATTAATATACTATTGGATCATGCATGTCGACATTTTTTGAATCCATGAGATATAATTTTTGTTTTCATATAATTTCTATAATTCTTTTGTAGTTTTTGTTCAAACATATTAATCTGAATAGCATTATTAGGTTTTTCTTACCTAATATAAGTATATGGACGAAAAGATTAAGGAAATTGCAATGTGTAATATCTTTTGTACCTAAAATCTAGTATCTAATATAATATAAGATAAAACATAATTTAGTAAATAACATTCTGACCACTCAATTATACCCTTAGTAAAGAGGAAGATGGTATAGGTGGAGAAGAAAAAGATAGTCAACTATTTACCGTAAACAAGCACGAAATAGTTGGCTTTATTACAACTATCACAGTGAATTTTGAAATAAAGTGAAATAGTTCACTATCATATTATAACTATCAGAGAAATAATTCACTGTAATTACATTATTTTCTACCCGTATAATTCACTGTAACTACAATGATGAAGTATATGTCAATGTGTTTGTAAAGTGAAATAATCAAATTTAGATTTTCAACTATCACATAAATCATTCACTATATTACATTATTTTCTACCCGTGTAATGAACTACAATGATGAACTATAGGTCTATGTTTTGTAAGTGAAATAGTTCACTACCATATTACAACTATCACAAAAATAATTCACCGTATTACATTCCGTTTCAACCTTGTTACTCACCTAATTATAAATACCAACGATATTATTAGCCTAATTAACCCTATAATAACGTGATCTCAATGTTTAGAGTTATTAGTGTTCTTTTGTTTTTTAGTATTTAAAATTCTACAAATTTATGATTTAATATCATTTTTATAAATAAATATTTAAAATAAGTACACCGTTCAATAACTCCTAGGCTTTGCCCAATTAATTGATTTAGGCCCTAGAGCCTGTCAAGTGCTTAGAGGCCACCTAACTTTTTAAAAATTATTAATTTATGATCAAAAGTAATGGTTGGAATATTTCAGACCAAAAAATTGGTAGAAATATAAGTTGACTAATTTGTAACTAACTTAAGTATTACATTAAAATTTTATTTTTTAAAATATTAAAAGTATTAAATTAAAATAATAATTTGAATTGGTTAGAATTTGATTGAAACATTTTGACTATCTTTCGACCATTGTAAATGAGTTATTTATATTATATTAGTTGATATTTGATCGATAATGTTTTGACCACTTTATATGAAGTTGTGTATGTCAAAAACTACTCACTAATTTTTGACCAAATATTTGTTTAATCGATATTTGGTCAAAATGTTTTGACCATTTTATTTTATGGTAAATAGTGTTCGTCAAAAACTATTGATTAATTTCGGTATAACTAATAATTTTATATTTATATCGTTGACGCAACAATATTAAATTATAGAGTTTTTACTGTATTCCTAAATATGATCTGAAACACCGATTATGCGTGGAGTGAGAGAAAACCGACTCTTTGGTATGTGGGAATAATATACCTCCAAGCTGATTACATAACTAAATCACATTGTAAGTCAAAGAAAAAGGACCAGAAACAAAAGAAAGATGAATTCAAAACAACAAAAAATAAGAACAGAGCAAGCACTTAAACCCAATATTTTAGTTTTTTTTTTTATTGATGTAGTCTTTATCTTGACCAAATATACTAGGTGATTTAGTGAGTTTCTTTTGGGTTTTTTTTTTGGTTTTTACTTGGTTACACTATGACGTATGGTTGGGTTGGTCAATCGGGAAAACAATGGTCTAACTTATTTTAGATAAAGATTTGTCTTTAATTTTGGATAGATGATAAGAGCATGTGAATTAGTTTCCTTCATTTTATCATAGTCTGAATTAGAAACATCATCAAATCTTATTTGTCATCATATTCAAAATAACAAGGTTTGCATGGAGAAAGGTCGTAGAATATTTCGTTATTTCGGTTTAGATTATGATTTATAATCTAATTATTAAACATAATGTATATTAATTAAAAAATTAATATCCCTAAATAAATACTTTAATTGTTAATAAATACCTAAAGCTATGAAGTTTGATGAAATTTCATAATTAATAAGTGATATTTATAATCCTTTAAAATTTATTTTGCAAGTTTGCATTACTTATCTTAAATATATATTTTAGTGGTAAAAAGTCTTTAATTTATTTTTAGATTCAATTAAAACTGATTAATAATACGAATTAATTCAAAATTTACAACATAGGTTTGAAATTTTAAAAAGAAATTCAACATTACTATATCTTCCTTAAAAAAAGTTCCAATAAATAAAAATTGTGAAACAAAATACGAGATTATAAAGTAAAACTAAAAAAAAAAGATGAAGAAAATGTAGAAAATATTAAAATATTTTATCTCAAATTTCAAAAGAAATCGACATTCTCATATCTTCCTAAAAACAATTCCAATTAAAACAAATTGTAAAACAAAATACGAGATTATAAAGTAAAAGAAAAAGAAAAAGATGAAGAAATTGTAGAAAATTTTAGAATATTTATTTTCGCGTATAACGCGATAAGTTACCTAATAAAATATATATTTAGAAAGTGTGATTAACTCGCACCATAAGCACTATCAGGAACACTAGTAGAACAAAGAACATGTGATATGGATAGTTCCAAAAAAACATGTGATATGGAAAAGAGGAAAATAAAAACAAAAGTGATTATAATTAATATTTTCGTTTTGTAAAACATCATAATTCTAATAAATTAATGTCGCTTTTTTCTTTCTCAATTAAAGGAATTTTAAAGCCCTTAAACTGGTTTTTTATCTATGTACAAATTCAAAAACCTCAATACTTAACCCATAGTATTCAAATTCATTTTTCTAATGGTTGAATCAAAAAAGAAAAAAAAAGGAAAGAGATTGAAATTTTTGCCATGTCACATTTGACATGGCCTTTTTTAGTCTAACATCGAAGGACAATGAGACAAATAAGCAATTTTATAAGAATCACCTCCCTAATAATATTTAGGGAATGGTAAATGTTCAGAAATATGAACAGTAAGCAAAGAAAAGTATGTAACTTATTTATAAAGATTTTTCTATTAATAAATAATAAATTTGATCGCAATAAATTGCCAAAACCTTACATACATTTATTTGTTCAATAAAAGTAATATTTACCCGTGAAATGATCTGTTATGTAGGTAAAGTTTTTGTTTAGAATTGTTTTAGAAGATAACCATATATTATACCTATTTTGAACAAGTCGTGTTTTCTTTGACTTTCATTGTTCACGCCAGTATTACACTTGATAGTAAATGTCCTAAAATATGTACTATAAGAGCATGTGCATTGGAGATCTTATTATTGGATCTAAAACACAAAAAGTTATTAAAACCACATTTTGGAGATCCAAAACCCATTGAAAGTGTCTTATATTGGATCCATTTTGTGTGATTAGACACCTTGGCCCAGTAAAAATTAATTAAATTTAATTAGAAAATCTTTTAGACATTTATCGCAAGTTCTCTAATGCACATGCTCTAAGCAAACAAAGTATGCAAGTTATTAATGGCATCGAAAGTAATTTTGACTTTCAATATGAGTTTAGGTCTTGAAAATCATAATAGCGTTAGGTCTTGAAGAAAGAAAAAAGAACATAGAGTTTTTCAGATAAATTACTCTATATAACAAAAGATCAAAAAATTAATTGGGTCAAAAATAGACCCTAAAAATAAAAATGAATAGATTATAACCATGAAAAAAAACTATCAAAATTTTGAGACAATTACACTTGTAAAGAAAGTGAGATGGAATGTCGATTATTTATAGAGAATTCTAGTATTGATTTATGGACATTTCATTTGAATCTTGGTTTATAATATTAGCAAAAAAAAAGAGATAACTAAGTCTTATATTCGGGTCAAAGAGAATGACACAAAAAATCGATTAATTCTCAATATAAACTATTTTGGATTGGTAAGAACAATATTTATAGGAGGGATTAATTTTATAGGGAATAATAAGGTTTAGCCGTTTATATATTTCCATGATTTCATTCAAATTTATTGCTCAATCATTTATGGAAATCTTTTGCATCGATTACTAAAATTATGTGATTCTGCAAATATGTAAGACACAACACAACATTGTCCAACTAAAAACACACTGATGATAGCTTACGCCTTCACTCTTTATCTCCAACGTGATAAGCATAACCTATAGTCTAAGTACCAGCTTCTCCAAATATTTTCAAAGCCGCATCTGCACTAACCACCACAAACCTCTATTAATGTCACTTTCTTCTATTGTCACAGACGAAAAAAATAACCATAAACATTAGAAATATAAAAGCTGGAGAATGTATTTTGAATGGTAGATGATCTCCATCGATTAATTACATGTTGGGTTCATTTGAATAATGGTGAATACCAGCACCCAAAACGCCAAGTAAGACTTAGGTAATGATGTACGGGAGGGAGACCTTCTCTTGTTATATCCCTTTGAAGCTTCTCTTTGCTGATAGAGAGAAAGAGAAAGTCATAGAACTTGAAACAAATGTGATGAACTTTATGCTAAAAAAAGAAACAAAGCTGTCTCGGAAAAATGACAGTGAGTGCTATTAGAGCTTCACAATGTGTGTTATTAGAGATTACCCAAAGAGTAGTTGATCCACCTGGAAGCTCATCTTTAAGAGTTTTGAGTTTTGACCAAACACAATAATAAGTAGAATTATTGTTCTTGTTCTCTTCTCAAACACAAATCAATGTAGACAAACAAAATCCAAAAATATGCAGAAAACAAAGAAGATAGAGAAGACTTACCTGGCAAAATGTAATAAATGGAGCTTAAGCGGTGAAACCCCTTCGTCCTGTGAGATACATAGTAGAGTAGAACACAAATTTACAAATGAAAAAATTCGGAATAAAGTTCCCTTTGTTGTCTTCTAGATTTAGTTCTAAGAGGACTATACTGTTGCAAAACAGATCACTAAAGCCCAAACTTAGATATCAAAAGCTTGCTGGAACTCTTATTCATCCTTCTCTACATGTTTCTAAACATATTTACCGTATAGTGCCCCTTTGCTTATGATATCCTTAGCGATGTTCAGAATTTTTCAATTCCATATCGACAACAGCGTTCATATAACTTAGTTCCTGACAAATATAAAGATTATTAAAAATCTCACAAGCGTGTCATATGACAACACAAAAGAGACTTATATATACATTCAAAAGCTTAAATTTAGGACGGCTATGGGAAATTAATTTTGCCAAGACCAGAAATAACTTATATAACAAACCATCTGTGATTTCACTTTGTACATGCAAAACAAAACTCAAGACTAAATTGTTATATATGTGTATATATATTCTAAGTGGGGAAATAACAAAACAGTGGCAAATTATATTCTCCAGAGAGTAGATACAAATCTTTATTTCTCTTTTGCCATCAAAAGGATCAATAGCTGTTTATGAGATGCATGAATGATGTTTTTAAGAAGAACAAACCGGAGATACGACTGCACTTATGAAGCGTGTTATGAGAAATCCAGAACACCATGTCTCTCCATTATACCCCTACTTCTCCTGTATCCATTTCCAGGCTACTTCACGTCCTTCCCAACTTACACTTGAAAGCCCATAAAGCGCATCTTGATTAGAGACTTGGAAAAAAAAGAACCCCGTTTCAACACCATATCTTTCAAGCCTAAAAATATGATTATCACTAACTCCACAAAATCCATATGTAACATACATCATCAGACCATAAAAATTTAAGAACATCTTGAACTATAATTGGGTATGGGCATCATGCTAAAGAACCTGCAAAACCACAAAGGATCAGTAATTAAATAACAATAAGAAGTTTTAAAATGATGAAAATTTGTAAATCATATTGAGGAATGGTATAACCAAATTTCTGTAACCCGACTTTTTAGCTCGTCGCTGTTAATCTTCCATCTTTGGCGTGTGTCCATTATTCGGAACCCTTCTCTTATACCAGAAGCTTCTTCATTTGATAAATGGTCAACAATAACCTATGGAGATAACATTAAAAAGACCAAAACAAACTATTATTAGGCTCTTTAGATCACAATAAATATATATACATGTTCGAATAGTATATGTAGGATATATATGTTACCCTGAGTGCTCGTTTCTTGTGCTTGTTGATGACAGTGAACTGCTTCAACTTTGCTCTCACAGTTTCACCAAACAATACATTAGGAGCTGTCTTTGCATCTTGTAACCACAAATGATCTGCGCGAAATGAAGCAAGATTGATTATTACTCTGTGTCAGAATCATATTCCAAAAGACAACACAAACAATTTACATCATTAGAAACAATAAAACTGTACCTAGCACTTGTTGAGCTGTGAGACGACGCTTTTGGTCAGGATCAAGCATTTTCCTGATAAGGTATTTTGGATTCTCGGACACCTTAGGCCATGGATCTTTCGAAAATCCAGTACAGACCAAACTTCACGCTTGTGCAGCTCAGTTTTATGCAACGTTTGGAGTATGATGAGATGACTATCGCTGAAAACTAGTGTAATTATTTCGAAGAAGTATTGTCGAGGAGAAGCGAATGTAACATCCATCGTTAAGTCAACAAAAGTTTCAAGTTTAATAGGTACTTGTGTAATTACTTCTCCACAGGAAACACTATTCTCTGTCTCTCGGACCAACCTAGAAACAAATTGACCATCAGCAGTTATTTTGGAATCCCAAATTAGACATAATAATGATATCATTATGCCAACAGAGTGGAGCTACTTACTGTGATGAATGATTCTGGGTCCAAATCACAGCCCTCTAGAAACGCATCTATTGCTCAAGGATTTTGGCTTGGAAGAAGCTCAACAACATAGCCAAGTTCATAATCGATAGTCTTAAAAGATGAGAAACTCAAAGAGGATAAGACTTCACCCTCAAAATTGATTGAACATTGACCTTAAAAGTAAGCAGTAGCAAAGTACTTACAGATGAAACAAACTGGAACACAAAGTGGCGGACATCCTTTGTGCTTCGAGCTTTCGTCAAGACTTCATTTCTGGTTTACATGATCCGAATGTTAAGGCAAGCTAAGGGAATAAATTCATATCACCTAAGGCTTAGCACAATAATGCAAACCAAAAGTCAGATATTTTAAGAAAACATGTTGACCATCAAGCAAACATCAAATCCACCAGATTCAGGGTAACAGAGCAATGGAATAGCATAACCCAGCGAGGTTGCATAGCATATTTTAAAGAAAAACTATGTTGGGCAACAGTCTGGTTTACTTTTGTCCTTGGATAATTTTCCAAGAGACATTCCACGGGCTCTTTGTATGAAGTCTGCCAAAACATAAGAGGCATATTATGCAAGAGGAATTCCCCAAAACAGGTAAAATAAAACCTTTTTCACGATGCAAGAGAAAATTACTTTCGAAATTCATTTTTACACTGACATTTCTAGCAATTACCATTAGCATAGCAAAAGTACACAGTTGACTGTTACGTAGCATAGCATAGTCGGATAGTCCTAAGTTAACATGATGAAGCAAAGTATCCACTAAATATTAACCACAAATTTCTATGCTCAAAACATGATGGGCGCAACAATTTCTCCTGAGTATGATACAGAATCCTATATTTAGGCTGATCAATTAATTAATTCATCATCACATATGGACCTTTAGGAAAGTATTTTGGGTTGATCTGATATAATGTAGTCCACAAAGACAGCATCCACAGATCAAGAGTTCCATCATACCTGAAAATAAAGAAAACACCAAATGTGAAACATAACAATCTCGTTCACTGGTCAAGATTTCCATTGTTTATTGAGGAGACCAAACAACAGTTGCAGTCCTTTGTGAAGTAAAAACCCTACTAGGTCAGTGAAAAGAAAATAAAAGGGGCAGAGTAAATAGTATGAGATGGAACCTCAACAACAATCAACGGCGGAACTGGAGAGTCATCCTTCTTCTTAACCTGTTATCCATTCAACAGCTTACGAACATGTCTGGATTTGTTCAGTGAAGAGAAACCACAAACTACTTTGTTTATCTGCAATTCAATTTACAGCCTTAATTTGAGCTATAAATCAATCCCACCCAAATCAAAAACCATAAACACGACATTGTAACTGGAACTATGAATTTCCATGGTCGAATATGCAACATTATGTATGTTAAATAAGAAGAAAAAGATTTTGATACAAATGGGAGTTGAACAAACTGATGAGAAAAAGAATAAACAATGAAGCTTATACATGTCTCAAACAAAATAGAGAAGAGGATTCGAAGCTAAAACTAATCTACAAAGGAAATCGAACAAACATTATGGATCATGATGCGGCGGAGAAGAAAAAAATATTATTATCTTTTATAAAATTTCAGTCTTTTAAGATACACATATTAAGAAAACACATTAATGTTTGACTAAAAGTGCATTGGTTTTTGTATTAAACAATTTTCCATAAGTTTGATCCAATGACAATCCAATAAAACCAATTAATATGTCTTGAAATCTACAATTTATCATTATTATTGCATAGAAAATATAAAAAATCAATCTTTAGAAAACAAAAAAAATTTCTGGAACATCAATCTTTAAATAACGGAGGGAGTAATATTTAGATGATCATATATCTAACAACGCCAACATATGAATAAAATGTACTAAATTTTGGTCAAAGATAAACAAAAAATCTCAATTAATTTATTAAAACAATATGTATTTTCTAAGTCAAAGATAAAAAATATTTTTTCATTTATTTTTTAATCTTAAGATAGTAAGTATTCTAAGATCATAATATAACTAATGGTAAAAATATTATTTCAAACTAAAAATAGGATAGTTTTCAAATTTTCAAACAAATTTAAGATAGTTATCCAAATCTCTCCAAAAAAAAAACGGGTCGTTTTACCAGCTCCGTTTGGTAGAAGGCCTCAAATCCATACTTATGCTTGGCCTCAGATTCGGTTCTGAGAGATGAAGTCTCTATGTTATAAGAAAATCTTAACGGAGATTCTTTTCTCAGATTCATACATGCATTTTTTGGTGTAAAATGGTCTCCACCCCAATACCATTTCCAATGCCAAAACTGTGTAACACACACCATATTTGGATCTATCATAAAATGTTCATAGAAGTCTACCATAATAATATAGGCAAACAAAGTTTTTGCCTACCATAATAATATAGGCAAAATCTTTTTCTCTTTTCTTCTTCTTTCCTTTCTCTTCCTCTCTTTCTCTCGTTCTTTCTATTGTGAAAATCAAACAAACAGATCTGATGATTTTGCGGTTAGGTTATAATAAAAGCGGTTGATCAAAACATTGACGGAGATGGTGATTCATGGCGGTTAAATTTTAATGTAGGCGGTCGATCGAAATAGTTGCGGTTACAGTTAATGGAAACAGTCGATCGAAGCAGCGGCGGATCCGGTGATTCATGGCGGCTAGGGTTAATGGAAGCGGTCGATCAAAACATCATCTGATGATTCATGGCAGTAGGGGTTAACAGAAACGATCGATCGAAAAACACCGACGATCCGCTAATTTATCTGTTAGCCGAGAAAGATAAAATGGGCAAATTGTAATTAACCTCTAACCACTTGTGTCGTTTACTTAATTTTCAACACATTTAGGTTGATTTCTTAAATACTCAATATTGTATGTATATTGAGTTAATTCACCATTTTGGAAACTAACCCATGTTTTTTAAATAGGGAAATTAGCTGGAATAATATGTTTTGACATTTAAATTAATAAAATAATAGGTGTAATTGACAAATTAGGTAACTAACAAAGAAAAATTAAATTTGACTAATTTACCAAATATAAATTCAATTAATGTTGTCAAATTTCATGAAACTTAATGCTAATGTTGTCAATTTCATCACACTTAATGTTAATTTATTTATAAAAATAAATTTAAAATTGACATAAGAAAAACAATTCGTTGAGAAAAATAATTTTTTTTCTACATTATACGTTTACTCAAAATATCCATAGTATATTTTACCTTTCAGAATAATTAATTATTGTTTGAAAAGATAAATTATATAGTAAAGTATATCACAAATTAGAAACTATTGAAATAAAAATTTTATATAGTTAAATTTTTTTTTTTTTATCGACAGCTTTATAAACTAAATTACGACCAGTTGGGTACCCAAGCTGGTGCTGACGAGTTTACAAAAGAAATATCATAATTAAAACTGCGTGCACCCTTCGCTAGCCTGTCGGCTTTGGAATTTTGTGTGCGCGGAATGAGCGAGAGCGAAAGTAGGAAAACTTCTCTTTTAGATTCATCAGGTCTTCGAGTTGTACGCCAAACGCCGGCCACTCCATCGGTGTAGACACCATCTTCACCAAATCAGAACAGTCTGTTGCAAATGCGACCTCCGTCTTGTGCATATAGAGCATGCATTGCATGACCCATATAAGTGCTTCTACCTCCGAGTGTAGTGGGGATATATACTCCGTCTTACATTATAGGCACCCATCATGAACGCTATGTCGTCTGTTTCAAAGGCATACCATCCGATCCCAGAAAAAGGATCAGTTTCCTTCCAAGAACCATCCATGTAACATTTCAAACCTGGAAAAGATGGAGCGCCACTGAGAATACTCACATCTGGTAAGATGGGGACTTTCCTCAGACTTTGCTTTCTCCCATGCCATAGCTTTGGCTTCCGCATTTTTAATGACTAAGTTTGGGGCCATATCGATTCCTCTAAAAACTTTATCATTTCGGGCCTTCCAAATATACCACATTATCCAAGGAAACATGTTATCTTGATACCCAGGTGGTATGCGCCAGAACAAAAAATCCATATTGGTGAAAACCGAAGAAGCCGGAAAAATACCAGCTGCTGTAGGAATAGCCGACAAGGCCCATGTCTGGAAAGCTGGTGGACATTCAAACAGAGCATGGTTTATCGTTTCTTCCATTCCACAGCGAGAGCAATGTGTATCACATCTGATTCCCCTATTATTCAAATTAGCAGTTACCGAGAGACATCCCGACAGAACCTGCCACATGAAATGCCTTAACTTTGGCGGGCATTGGATCTTCCACGAATGTGCTTGCAAAGATCTTAGAGTTGGGCCTAGATGAGAATCAACAAGGCGATTACTAGTCTCAATTTGGTAACCCGACCTGGCCGTGTATTTTCCTGATTTAGTATATTGCCAACCTACTATATCTGGGCTAAAGAAATGTCCTATAGGTATTCTACCGACAATATCCACATCTTCTGGAATTATGATTGCATTAATCAACCCCATATTCCAAGTCCTTGTGGCAGGATCAACCAAATGATTTACCGTAAGTGATGGATAATAGTTTACAGTTTTGCAAGTTGCTGCCCTTGGTTGTTGAGCTGGGATCCAAGGGTCTTTCCATACAGAGATAGAAGTTCCTGACCTAACTATATTAATTAGACCTTTTCTAACCAAGGATCTAGTCGAGACTATACTTCTCCAACCGTATGATGGAGAGTATGATGTACCCGAATCCATCGGATCGGACTTCCGATAGTAACGTCCCTTAAAGACTTTGGCAAACAGAGATTCCGGTCTGTCCATTAACGGCCAAAGTTGCTTTGCTAATAAAGCCGTATTGAAAGCTTCTATTGATCGAAAACCTAGGCCTCCTTCCTTTTTATCTTTGCACAATTTTTGCCAAGCAAGCCAGTGCATTCCTCTCTGACCCCCACTAGAACTCCACCAATATTGTGATATTGCACTTGTTAATTTTGTTGCAATGGTCTTAGGCAGCCTGAAGCAAGACATAACATATGTCGGTAGAGCTGCCGCCACCGACTTTATAAGCACCTCTTTTCCAGCTTGGATAGAAATTTGGATGTCCATCCATTTATACGAGTCTCGAGTCTATCTCGTACAAATGCAAAGACATGTGTCTTTGCACCTCCCAGACTCTCGGGAATACCTAAATATGTTCCCATCCCCCCGATTGTTGTAATGCCTGAGGCTTGGTGTATTTCTTCCCGAACTGCCGTATCCACCGAGTGTCCAAATTGTATTGAGGATTTGTCGAAATTGATTTGTTGTCCAGACACCTTCTCATACTTATGCAAAATACTTTGTAAAACCTGCCACTCTTCCGTAGTAGCCCTGCAGAAAAAAAGACTGTCATCGGCAAAAAGTAGATGCGAAATAGGTGGACTTGCCCGCGCTACTTTCAAACTCGTAAGTCTTTTGTCCTGTTCCGCCTAACGTACGTACGTTCGCTATTAATGCTTCCGTACAAAAGATAAATACACTAAGTAATTTTTTTTACAAACTGTTAACTATACTAATTATTTATGCGTGAATATTAGTATAGTTAACAGTTTGTAGAAAAATTAACTATGTATATAATTTATTCATAATTTCTAATTTGTGATATAGTTCACTATATAATTTATCTATTCAAATAATAATTAATTATTCCGATAAGTAAAAGACTATGGCTATTTTGAATAAATGATAATGTAGAGAAAAAAGAAAAAAAATGTTTTGTTTATATGTCAATTTCAAATTTTCTAGATGAATTTTTTTTTTATTTATTACAAATAAATTATCATTAAATGTGATGAAATTTGACACCTTTAATTGAATTTATTTTGGTAAATTAGTCAAATTTAATTTTCCCTTTGTTACTAAATTTTCATATTACACATGCTAGTTTATTAATTTAAATACTCAAACCTATTATTTCACAAATTAATGCTTAAAAGTAAGCGAGAGAGAGAATCCAAGAAACCTTTGAGGTTACATAACTTATACAACACTTTGTGCTCTAATTGAACATGATGGTCACTCAAAACCCCAAAAAGGGTCAAACTTTCAACGATGAAGATGAAACAAAGCTCACCCAACTTTAAACAATTGTTACAAACCAATGTTTTTAAAACCGGACCGGCGACCGAACCGGAATAGCTTTTGGGTCATGGGTCAATGTGGTCCGACCGGTTCGAACCGGGTCGAACCGGGTTTAATAGTATTTTTAAAAATAATAATATATATAGTTTTTGTATAATTATAATATCCAAATATATAATATAACCTTTAAATAAATATATTTCTAAATATTAGTCATGAGAAAAATCATTTTAATAACAAAAAAACTATTCAAAAACAAAATTTAATGAAAAATAATTAAGTTTATATGTAAAAAAAAATTTAAAACATTAAACCATAACAAAAATTAACTAAATTCAAAACTAGTATTTGTTTTTATAAATTTTAATTATAAAAATTAAATATGAAAAATGTTAAAAAATGTAAATTTTCAAAAAAAAAAAAAAAATAAATTGAACCCGGGTCAACCCAACCCGGGTAGTCGGCCGGTTCACGGTTGAACCCGGTCTGACCCCCGGTCCGATCCGGTTTTCAAAACATTGTTACAAACAAACAAACTAAACAGAGAGAAAACAGAACAAAACACTTTTTTGTGCATCCACCATTTTTAAACATACAGTAGTTTTTTCACATTTTAAACACAACCCTTCGTCTTGTTGCTGATAGTTTCTCTTTCGACTTCTCTCTGATTGAACGTTGCCAATGTTTTTTCCATTGAAACATTTTGCAGACTCACTTAGCAAACGGTTTTAAAGACATTGTAACGCACATGTAACCTATTAAATTTACACCAATAGTTAAACCTATTAAATTTTTAGGATAAGTAAAGAACAAATGGGATTAAAAAAGAAAAGAAACAGAGCTTCTAAGATATTCTTGGCTTAACTTCATGGAAACTCCATTTAATGACATTTCACGCTTCGGAATCGGGATCGGAATCTCTTGGAATCGTCGTGGAATCACGATTCCAAAAATTACCATTTTGGAAGCGTCCGATTCCAATTTGGAAACGCTTTGGAAGCGTCTGATTCCATTTTGGAATCGCGATGGAAACTTCTTTTCATTTTGGATGATAAAAATTAAATATTAAAAAACATAAAAAGTTTGATATTTTTACAACTTAGAGAGAAAAACCCCTAAAAGTATGAATCATCACATCCCTAGTCACTAAGAAGTAAGAACGATTATGATTTCGCTCACAATCTCTGTAGAAGGACTATTTAAGCTTCTAATGTATCTCTCGGCAATCTCGTAGACGAACATGATATATTTTATACTATATGTAATGAAACTATTCTTGAAAGATATGAGTTTGAAGATCTTTCCCTCGACAAACTAGAGTTAGGAAGCAATTTTATTTGATGGATCAAATGAAAACTAACATGAATATGATAGTCTGAATCCTTGATTTTAGTACTATGGGTTGTTTATTCTAATTAAGTTACTTAATACTTTTATGTATTAGATTTATGATCCAATTTGTAAACGAAGTTTTCAATTTGGTTTATTTTTTAATGTTAAAAAGTATTTATATATATATTTGATTTAGTTCTACGCTTCCAAAACGTACCCGCTTCCTAAATTTTTCAAAAAAATCGCTTTCGCGTTTCCAAATGTTTCGCTTCCACATACCCGTTTCCGATTCCATGCAATATAGTTTAGAGTAGTACTATTCAGCTTTAAGTATCTTTGTAAGTTTGTAACATAAGAGAATTTCATTTAACAATCAACGCATGTTTTTCATACAAACAAAAACCAAAACAATTTGACAGGAAAAGTATAATCAATAAGAGCATCAGTTACTGATCATCTATGCTCTTCCGCTTGTAAGGTTCGGCTTTGGTCGATAGGTTTTCCTCCATCTAATAGGCTTGTTGAAAGCCAGTTAAAGCTAACGGTATGTAGCTTTGACGAGAGAACTTGAGGCAGTTGAGGCGTTGTTAAGAGAAGATTGTAACGCACCCAGTTTTTAAGAAATTTGACGAAACGCGGTTGTCCTCTTTCTAGATTTGAGATTACCATAAAATTTATTGGTTTAACAGGGTGATTAGAATTATCATTTGCCCACCAAGCAATGTCGATAAACATAAGACGACATCTATGCTCTTTACTCCCTATATGTCATCAAAGTCAGATGTAGATTATTAGAGACATATATATATATCTACAATTTATAAGGAAAACAAATATTGGGCCACATAGTCATATATAATATGTAAGTGGGCTATTGATATAAAGTCTCTTAGGAACTAGGGTTTTAGAGATTAGAGTTTTAGATTAGGGTTAATCCCTTGCATAAATATGAGAGGTTTCTCTCAAAGATCAATAACACAAAACATACTTTTATCTTCTCCTATCAATATTTACATGGTTTCAAAGCGAAATTGATCCATTTTGATCTAGCAAAAGTTTTGTGTTCAATCATGGAGGTCGTCGATGGTGATGACGATGGTGATGATGGCGGCTGCGATGAAGAAAGTTGTGGTGAGGAAGATGACGTGCAGATCTGAGCCGGAGATGGATCACCGCCAGATCAAGTTTCGAAGGGGGCGAAAGTGGAGAAGGAGAAGAAGAAAGGAGATGTGGTACTGCGACCAGCCAAGTTGCGGGACGATTGCCCGATGATTCAGATTTTTTCATCCAACAGTTTTCATACCGATGCGTAGATATCTCAACCAGCTTTCCACAAAACCAAACAGATCTCGATTTCGAGGTAAACTCAAGAAGTTATGAGGGTTTCTTTCTGGTGAAGAAAGTGACCTAATCTGGAAATTTAGGTCAAGACTTTTTGTTACACATCAGAGGTCTGTTATGATTCAGAAACCTGTTATGAAATATTGTTATCTGTTTGGTGGTTTTTGTTTGCTGGATTTGTTATAGTTTGTTGTGGAAATAAGGATGTCTCGGATGAACCACAAGAGGGTGTGAGGAGACAAGGATGTCTCGGATAAACACGCCTCTGATGGATGACCACGCTTCTGTTGAATGAACAGAGCACTGGATGTGTTAAGAATGTTGAGTGATTGTTTTGGGGCTGCAACGGCAGCATATTTCAGAAGAAGAAGATGGATGTTTCGGTTCGCTTGATTATTGCGAATCAGGAGTTTGTGAAGTGAAGTTGTATTTGAGTATTTATCAACGGTCTGTGTGTACCTTGAAGACTATACAAGCAGCTGATTGTGGAAGCAACATTGGACCCTACAACAGAGTGTTGCGTTTGTTTACGACAGTAGCATTGGACCTTACAATGGGGTGTTACGGTCGATTTTGTTTAACCCTACAACAGGATATAAACGTTGATTTTTGAGCCTTAAGATAGGGTATTTATTTCAAGAACCGTTAGTTGGCTCCAAGATGGAGTATTACAACAATCGTTCGTTGGCCCTACGATAGGTTTTAGTATAGCCGATGTGGCACCTGTCTTTCTCTATGGTGGGGTACACCAGCCGTTTGTTAGCCCTAAGATGAGATATTTATTTTAAGAACTGTTTGTTGGCTCCAAGTTGGAGTATTACAACTGCCGTTCCTTGGCCCTACAGTGGGGTTTTAGAATAGCCGATGTGGCACCAGCCTTTTCCTACGGCGGGGTAAAAGAGCCGTTTGAAGAACTACACGAGTGTTTGTGATGACCAGCTAGTGTTTGTTCACCCTTCGGTGGGGTATAGCACCGTTTGTTCGCCCATCGGTGGGGTAAAATACTGTTTGAAGAACCACACAAGTGTCTGTGACGAGCAACTATATTAGTGATGGATACAGATGTCTGAGACAAAGAAGAATCTTGTTGAGTTGGCAGTTAAATAGTTCTTCTTTGTTCTCATTCAGATGAGTGATGGATACAACAACAACACAAGTGACTGTGACGAGCAGCTACATGAGTGATTGCGATACAGATGGCTGAGACAAAGAAGAATCCTGTTAAGTTTACAGTTGAATAGTTCTTCCCTTGTTCTCATCCATATAATTGATCGATATCTACACGAGGTAATTGAGTCAGTGCGAGAACATAACCTTGTTATGCCATACAGTTAAATTGTTCTTCTCTTGTTTTGATATCAATTACTGGATGAAAAGAGCTAGACAAAGATAGAGGCTTGAAGGAGGCGAAACAAAGGCCTGAAAGAGCCGACAAAAGCCTGAAGGAGGCGTTTGGTTCGCGGAAGCTTGAAGGCGACATGGATATTGGTTTTACTATTTATTCTTCAAGTTGGACATTTTGAGTTCTACATGTTCCAACTTAAGGGGGGGGTATTGGGCCATATGGCAATAGATATTATGTAAGTGGACTATTGATATAAAACCTCTTAAGAACTAGGGTTTTAGAGATTAGGGTTTTAGATAAGGGTTAATCCCTTGTATAAATATGAGAGGTTTCTCTTAAAGGTCAATAATACAAAACATACTTTTATCTTCCCCCATCCATCTTTACAACAAAAGTATAAGATTACCTTCGGGAAGGTAAATAATGGTGATTCCTGCGTTCTCATAAACCTCGCACAATTCATCGGAAAAGTTTCTTCATCAATATAACTCATGATTGACAATTCACCAGGAAACCCATCTTCTCGAGAATTGAACTCATATTCTGATAAATCAAAGCATGATCAACACCATTATGGAACGGGAAATCCATTACGTCCCAATATACATGTTTGCTAGGTCCTCGAAGTGAGTTTGAAAATACACGAAATACCATAAACTAAAAAATCAGAGAGAGACAGAGAGAGATCTGTACCGGTGAAGAAAGTTTCATCCGGAGAGAAAGATATGGTTTCGTCCGAAGAATATGACATGGTTTCGAGGGGAGAATCGGACATGGTTTCGAGAGAAAGAATAATAAAGAGATTCGAGAGAAAATCAAATCAAAGGTAAATTAGGGTTAGGGTTCAAAGGTGAATTAGGTTCACATTTGCTTCTCTCCACCCTCTCAAGGCCTGACTGGTTTAGCGGCAGCGGGTGCGGGAGTTTGCGGAAACGGGCGGTTGCGGTTTCAAGCGTTGTTAAGCGATTCAGACGACTGGTGCAGCGGTTGAAAGTTGTTGCGTTTGCGGAATATTTATGACTGGTTGATAAGCAAATGCGGTAGCGGGTAAACAATAAATTCACAATATAAAAACATTACTAAATTATAAAACATCAAAAACTATATAATAAAATATATAAAAATTGTTAATTCAATATAAATAATCATAGTAAACAATGATTATAACACATAAGTTTATTTTTTAATTTTTTTGAGTTTGTATTAACTTATAATTTTAGTAGAGAAAACTTTTTTATTTGGAGAGACTATATTAGATTTTTAAATTTTAAGTTGTTAGCTTTATATATATTAGTGATAGAAATATTTTTAGTTAAACTTTTTATTGAATATAAAATTATGATAGGTTATTATAAAATTATGATAAGTTATTAAATATTGGTTTGAGATGTCAAATTATGGATATATTTTATAATTCTAATACTTAAATCATGATTTTTAAAAATTATTACATATTCTGTTTTTAAATTAATTATTTTATTTTTAAAAATACTTTTATTTTTTAAATATCCAACCGCAACCGCCCGCAACGCTCGAGGGAAGAAACTTTTAAATTTGAGAGGTTTGGAGCGGTACGGAGCGGTAAAAAGTGTTTGTCATGATTGTTGTCAAATGCTACCAACCGCAAATGCAGCGTTTGCGGGTGGTAGCGGGTGAACTAATCAAGCTCTCAATTTACTTTATTTAATCAAAGCTATTATATATGGACATAATTGGCATGTCTTTTCCATATTTATCTGAAATTGTTTTTAATAAAATAAATAAGTGAGAACTTATTTGTTGTATCTATGTTTATGTTTAAGTTTTTTTGGACATAAGGAAATCATATATTTCTATTATATTTATTTTGGTTGAAAATATCGTGTAAATTTATTTGTAACATTAACTATTTTTTTATTGTTATTTGTACTAACTGACTCAAGATAGGCTTACTCGATGAGAACGCTGAGTCCTCTGCATTCAAAATCTTCAAGAACTCCGTCAAACATCAAGTCTCGAAAGGGTTTTGCGACTACCAAAAATTCTGATTGTATGACATCTTATCAATTTTTGAGAAACCATAATCTTCATGTATGAATTTGACACTCATACCCGACTTGGAATAGACATCCTTCAGTTCACTTGGAAACTTTCCCGCATCAACATAAGCAGTGATTGATTTAATGTCAAAATAACCCTTCTTCTCAACGGTTGATCTAATATACCGCGTCATCAATTTAGTATTGGATGGACAATCCTCTCCAAGCAACTAGAAGACATCTACCTGAGACCCTGAGATAGTTACACAAGACAAAACCGTTTAAGTGATTAGAATATCATGAATACAATTGATTAGATTACTATGAGAAAAAAAGTAAGAAGAGAGAAAGAAGATGTTACTACCAAGTTCTCGGCCCTCTGGGAGCTTCCGACCTTGTAACTTTACGCTATGGTTGATAAGCACTTTTCCATCTGGTACGCTTTTACAAATAAATGGTAGGGAGAACTCATCAGAGGGTCCTATAATGAGGTTGAAACCTCTGTGTTCTAAGGCTTTAATAACACTGTTGCACTTGGTGTCGGGTTTTGTGATGGACATGAAATTTTGTGGTATATCATCATTGTTTATCACCCATAAAAGAATGTCCAGTAACATCCTAGCAACTTTCGCATATTTATTCCCTGGAAAACATATATTGAGATTAAGAGACATATAGAAGGGGAAAAAACAAGAAAGGAGTGGAGGGTTTGTTTACACTCACCTTCGGTTACCACTCTGATTAGAGGGTCTACATCGTACATGAAACCAAAATCACGACTGCAATTTAGATGGTCTACCCAGTGCAACTTAAAATCCCTGTAATACTCATCGACATAAGGCCTTATTAACACTTAACATTTATAATTTTTTTATTTTTGAATTACCAGGAGGTTTTGGGCTGAAACCCATAATCCTCCCAGGCCCGAAACCACATCATGTAATATAAGTTTCGTCCCTTTTCGCGAATAGCAAGGCCGATTTCCGTATAACCTGTTGGGTAATGTTGGATGATATATCATGGTTTTTACCATCTTCTGGCCATGATTTAACCTGGTTTTATCGAGTCTTTTTAGTATTTTTCTAGTGTTTTAGAGTCTTGGCAGGTTCGTGGATGAATGGAGCTTAATTGGTGATTATGGAGCATTTTGGAGCATCAAGGAAAGAGCAGTCGAAGTCGCAAGCTTGATGCAGAAAAGTGCAGAATTTAAGCTCTCCGTCGATCGACGGAAGTGCATGTGCGTCGATCGACGGGGAAGTCTGTTTCGCGAAAGAAGAGGAATTTCCAATTTTGAAGATTTCCTTTTTATCCCAAAAGTTCCAAAAGTTAACAAAAAAAGCCCAGTCCGAAACCTACCCTATAAATACCTAGTTTTCTTTTAGGTTTTCATGAAGTTTTCTATTATCAAAAGAATTAGGGTTTTCAGAGAGATTTTGAGAGTTAGGGAGACAAGTTTTTAGACAATTCGATTTCTTCGAACCCTTTTGTAATTCTCTTTACCCTTTATATTATGCAGTATTATTCAGTTATTGTGATTTGCTTTGCATCCATGTCTGAGTAGTTTGCTTGTTAGGTTTAGGGTTTTTCAAAGGAATTAAGATGGATTGTTATAATTGAATTCATGTTAGGATTATCTATTGGTTCTTCATCTAGATTGTTATAACCCTGATTTAGGATTGATCACTCTGAATTGGCTATCTTAGGTTGATTAGTTAGAAGCGGAAGCATCAATTAATAACCTTACCATAATCTTAGATGAGCAAAATCACCTATTCTCAAAAGAATTTGGTTTAGGGATTTTGTGAACAAATTGAAACCTGAACTTTAATGCTTGCATAAATTGATTGATTTTACAAAGGAATTTGGATTTCTAGGGTTTATGCATAGATAATTAATTCAACGGAAGTCGAGAACGGTTATTTATTAAAATCCTGACAGTTTACTAATACTACAATTTATCTTCACCTGCAAATTTCCCGAAAACCTAGCTTTTGTTTAATTGAATTCTTAAAACCAACCACCTTTCTCTGCTTTGAATTGTTTCTTGTGTTTAGTTTACTTTATTTGCTTAGCTCAATTCGAAGTCATAAATCCTATCGTTTGATTTGACTCCTAGTGATTCGACCCCTACTACAATTGATCTCTTAATTTGAGAGAGTAGCTCAGGGTAAATTTGAGCATATCAAATTTTGGCGTCGTTGCCGGGGAGTCAAAATCTTCCATAGGATTTTGATTCTACAATTTTGACTAAGTTTTCTTTTTATTTTTGATTTTGTTTCTTTTATTTTTGGTGTTTCAGGTTTATGCCTTCTAGTATAACCAGAAGCAACAAGGAAAAACAGTTAGCAGACTTTGTTCCAGAGTTAGGTGTTTTGGAACGAGAAAACAGACGACAAGCAAAGCAAGCTAAGATGGTTAATCGAGCTGTAGTTAGGGCTGGGCATTCGGATATCCGATCGGGTTCGGGTCGGGTATTTCGGTAATGGGGTTTAGTACCCTATTGGGTATTTTATAAATTCGGGTCGGGTTCGGATAAAATGACTTCGGGTTCGGTTATATCCGATGTGCAATCTATTTAAAAATATACTTCAAATATGAATTTGAACAGAACTCAAATTGATCAAAAACTTCAAAACAAAAATTCAAATGAACATAGATATCGAAAAAGAAATTCGGTTTTATTAGGTTTTACATGAATTATCCAAAAAAACCCGAGAAAATATCAAAAACAAAATTTTAAAAATTCAAATAGTGTTGATAATTTAGTTATTTTTATCCGAATATAATCCATACTATTCAAATGAACCAAAAGTTATAGAAATTATCTAAAATACATGAACATATGTAACCTTAAATCCAATTATCTTTGGTTTAATTTATATTTGTGTTAGTTCGGATACCCGTTCGGTTATCGGTTCGGTCCGGGTTCGGATTCGGGTTTTCGGATTTAGAAACATATAACCCGATCGGGTATTTTATAAATTCGGGTCGGGTTCGGATCGGGTAATTTGAGTCGGGTTCGGTTCGGTAATTCGGAATGCTGAAGGAGAGAATGTTGACAGACATGGTAATCGGTACAACGATCTGGGAGACCCCATTGACGAAGCTGGTAACATCATCGAGGTTGAGGATTCCATTGCAGTCGAACGTGCTGAGTTTGATCGTCAACGGGTTGAATGGGAGCGCCAGCGCGCTGAGTTTGAGGGTCGGGCTCAAGCGAATGACAGACCTCAGGGGGTGGTAGTTAACCAACGCACTTTGGGAGACTACTACCGCTCTGGAGAACATTACGCCAACAGGGCAGCAATTCGACCTCCACGATTTGAGCGAAGAGATTTCGAGTTGAAGCCTGCGTACTTCTCTTTAGTGGCTCAACATCAGTTCCATGGGCACCCATCAGAGCACCCCATGGATCATCTTGAGATGTTTGAGGATCTTGCATCTAGCATTAAGGCTAACAACGTATCTGAGGATTACATCATGTGCAAGCTGTGTCCATTTTCTCTTTCTGGAGAGGCAGCCTCTTGGCTGAAGCAGTTGAAGCCAGGCTCACTGAATACTTGGAGTGATACCAAGAATGCTTTCCTAAGTCATTTCTACGATGAATCGCGCTCAGAGGATCTACGAGCTAAGATCTCCACGTTCGTGCAGAATTCGATAGAATCTTTCAAGGCTGCATGGGAAAGGTTCAAGGGATATCAGAGAGACTGTCCTCACCACGGGTTTACAGAGGTTCAGCTGCTGGGTATCTTCTACAGAGGATTGGATCTGAGACATCAAGTGACTCTAGATGCTTCGAGTAATGGAAACTTCAAAACTAGGTTTCCAGCTGACTGCCTTGAGCTCATCAAAAATGTGTCTACTAGCAATAGTACGAAGAAGATTGATGAAGAAAAGAGAAGAGAAGCTAGTCAATCAGGTGGAGCTGAGATTGTTTAGGTTAAAGCTAAGATAGATTCTATGCATAACCTTCTGGTGAACAAGAAGTCGGTTCATTTTGCACAGAAAGTTGACATTTTCTATCAAGATGAAGATAGGGAGCATGAAGATGTTAACTACATCAACCACAATGGCTACCAGAATCAGCGTTATGGGAATCAGTCAGAGAACAAGGGATACAACAACTACAATCAGAGGAGTTCGTTCTCTGGAACTCCTGGTTCTCCAAGCTATGCTCAGAAGTCGCAATTTCAGAAACCATTTTGCAGCAGCAGCAATCAGAGAACTTATGGATCTTCGTCATACAAGCCAATTCCGCCTAAATCTTCAGAGAATGACGTGAAGGGTATGTTCGAACAGCTTCTTGAGGGGCAGCAAACTGTGACAGTAAATCTCAATGGGAAGATTGACGGGCTTTACACTGATCTAAATGGAAAGATAGAAGCTCTCAATATTCACATGAAGAAGTTGGATACTCAAGTAGCTCAAACCGCAGAGAGTGTGAAGAGCCAAGAGGGTTTTCTTCCAGCGAGGACTGATGCAAACCCAAGACAACATGGTGTTGCTGCAATTACAACTAGAAGTGGGAAGGTTGTGCAGCCAAACCTGCGAAATCACTCAAATCAGCTGATTCACGAGCTGGAAGATGAAGAAGATGTAGAAAGTTTCGCACCAGACTCGCCGTCGATCGATGTTCAGGAGGAGCAACGATCGACGGGTGAGAAAACTACCAATTCTGTCCCGACGCTACCTCGACGAAACCTCGACGAAAATTGCTCACGTCGATCAACGCAAAGACACTGTCGTCGATCGACGGGAGACGCAGAATCTTGAAAATCTGCAAGTTCCTACTGATGTTGTTGATAAGGTTTGCCAACCTAAGATTCCTTATCCTAGGAACCAGAAGAGGTCTAAACAGGAGCTATAAGAGCTTAGATGCAAGGCTATCATGGATAAGCTATGCATTGAGATTCCATTCTTAGATGCAATGAAGCTTTCTCCTGTAATTCGAAGGTATGTGAAGAGGATGGTTACTAAGAGTTTGTGTCTTGAGGAAGGAGTTGATATGATCTCTGAACAGGTTAGTGCGATAATTCTGAACAAGGTTCCAGAGAAGCTCACAGACCCAGGAAGTTTAGTATTGGATTGTTTGATCTTCACAGACAGGTTTCCAAGGTCTCTTTGTTATTTGGGTTCAAGCATAAATTTGATGCCACTCTTAGTTGCTATCCGCCTTGGTATGACTGACTTCCAACCAATAAGGATCTCACTTATCCTTGCAGATAGATCAGTAAGGATCCCAGAGGGGATTTTGGAGGATGTCCCAATCAAGGTTGGAGATTGTTTGATCCCTACGGACTTTGTGGTTCTACAATATCATGAAGAACCCAAAGATCCTCTTATCTTGGGAAGACCATTCTTGGCTACAGCCGGAGCAATGATTGATGTCAAAGGGAGAAGGATTACTCTAAGTGTGGGTGATTTGGAGATGAAGTTTGATATGGATCAGCTGGTGAAGAAGCCCACGATTGATGGTCAGACCTACTATGTGGATACACTCACATACATTGCTCAAGAGGTCTTCAATGAGACACATCCTACTGATGCGTTGGAGAGAACTTTAATTCAATCTGTCGCTGAAACGGAAGAGTTAGATGAAGCTGCAATGGGTTATGCAAGGCTAATGGATAGCAATGAGAGAGTAACTAAGATGGTTGCTAACATGGAATTGAGTGAGGTTTTTGAAAAGATTGCAAAGAATGACGACTGGAGTGAGGAGAATGCTCCAAAGGTCGAACTCAAACAACTTCGAGCAAGATTAAGGTACGCTTTCATTGGCCCCAATTCTACTTATCCTGTCATTGTTAGTACTACTTTAAACAACGCATAACTCACGTTACTGCGAAACAGGCTGCGCAAAATTTGCAAGGCTCTTGGCTATTCTATTGATGATATTGTAGGAATATCCCCAGATTTGTGCATGCACATGATTCATCTTGAAGACGACGCAAAATCTTTGATTGAGCATCAGAGGAGATTGAATCCAAATCTACAGGAAGTTGTCAAGAAAGAGATCATGAAACTTATGGCAGCAGGGATCATCTATCCAATTTTAGACAGTCCTTGGATTAGTCTTGTTCATGTTGTGCCAAAGAAAGGAGGGGTTACTGTGGTGAAAAATGAGAAGAATGAGTTGATTCCTACAAGGACTGTGACTGGTCACATGATGTGCATCGATTACAGGAAGCTCAACGCAGCAACAAGGAAAGACCACTTTCCTTTGCCCTTCATTGATCAGATGCTGGAACGATTAGCAAATCATCCCTATTACTGCTTCCTTGATGGTTAATTGTGGATTCTTCCAAATCCCCATCCATCCAGTTGATCAGGAGAAGACTACATTTACATGTCCTTATGGCACTTTTGCATATCGCAGAATGCCATTTGGACTTTGTAATGCTCTTGCGACTTTTCAGCGGTGTATGATGTCTATCTTTACAGACATGATAGAGGATTACATGGAGGTCTTTATGGACGATTTCTCTATCTTTGGAGACTCTTTCAAAGGTTGTTTAGATAACCTGGAGAGAGTACTCGATAGATGCGTGGAGAAACACTTAGTTCTTAATTGGGAAAAATGTCACTTTATGGTCAAAGATGGCATTGTGCTAGGACATAAGGTTTCTGAAGCTGGGATTGAAGTGGATCGTGCTAAGATTGAGGTTATGACAAGTCTACAACCACCAGAAAACGTCAAAGCTGTTAGAGGTTTCCTCGGTCATGCTGGTTTTTACAGAAGATTCATCAAAGACTTCTCCAAAATCGCCCGTCCACTCACTTCCCTACTCTATAAGGATGTTAAATTTGCTTTTGATACTGATTGTCTATCCTCTTTTGAGCAGATTAAACAGGCTTTAGTGAGTGCCCCCATTGTGCAGCCTCCGGATTGGGATTTACCTTTTGAAGTGATGTGTGATGCTAGTGACTTTGCTGTTGGAGCTGTATTGGGACAGAAAAAGGATAAGAAACTGCTTGCTATCTATTATGCAAGCCGAACTCTTGATGAAGCACAACGAAATTATGCTACTACAGAGAAAGAGTTGTTAGTAGTTGTATTTCCTTTTGAGAAGTTTCGTCCTTACTTGATTGGATCCAAGGTAATAGTGCACACGGACCATTCAGCGCTGAAGAATTTAATGCAGAAAAAGGATGCTGAATCAATGTTGTTGAGGTGGATTCTTCTTCTCCAAGAGTTCGACATCGAGGTCAAAGATAAAAAGGGGGTTGAGAATGGAGTAGCGGATCATCTTTCGCGCATTCGGGTTGAGGACAATGTCCCTATCGATGATTTCTTCCCTGAGGAAGGTGTGAACTTCATTGAGAGTGAGTTCCAGGAGATTCAGGACGAAATTCTGCAAAATTCTCGGGTTGCAGGATTTCCGTCGATCGACGCGAATTGTGTGCGTCGATCAACGCTACCTGTTTCTTCACGTCGAGGAGACGTCGACGTCCCGACGAGCACGAGCATACCGTCGATCGACGCAGGTCCTAGCACCGATCGACGGGATTTCCAGAAATCCGAGTTTAACCTCTCTAGAATCCTCAACGACGTGTTCAGCAGTCCAATCTTTGCCGTTACTACATCCTCACGACCATGGTACGCATATATTACTAATTATCTTGCTGCAGATGATCCTCCTTCGGATTTAAAAGGGTATGAAAAGAAGAAGTTCATGAGGGAAATTAGAAGATACTATTGGGATGAGCCTTATGTCTATAAGTTTTGTTCATATGGTATATACAGAAGATGCATAGCTGAAGAGGAGACTCGGCGAGTGTTATTTCATTGTCATGGTTCTAAGTATGTTGGACACTTCGCTACTTTCAAGACTGCTTCCAAGGTTCTTCAAGCGGGGTTCTGGTGGCCCACACTATTCAAGGATGCTCACAGTTTCGTGGCAGAGTGCGACGCTTGTCAGAGAAGAGGCAAAATCAGCAGGCGACATGAGATGCCACAAAATTTCATCCTTGAGGTGGAGTTATTTGATTGTTGGAGTATTGATTTCATGGGTCCTTTTCCCTCATCTTATGGAAATAACTACATACTAGTTGCTGTGGATTACGTCTCTAAGTGGGTAGAAGCAATAGCGAGTCCTAAAAACAATGCTGGAGTAGTCGTTAAGTTGTTCAAGACCATCATTTTTCCTCGTTTTGGAATGCCTCGCATGGTTATTAGTGATGGTGGAACACACTTTGTCAACAAAGTGTTTGAACGATTACTAGCTAAGTATGGAGTTCATCATCGTGTGGCCAGCCCCTACCATCCTCAAACGAGTGGGCAGGTGGAAGTTTCTAACAGATAGATCAAGGAAATCCTAGAGAAAATGGTTAATTCTACAAGGAAAGACTGGTCTACTAAGCTAGATGATGTACTTTGGGTATACAGAACAGCATTCAAAACGCCATTGGGGACTACACCGTCTCATCTTCTTTATGGGAAAGCATGCCATCTTCCAGTGGAACTTGAGCACAAAGCAGCTTGGGCAGTGAAGAAGTACAACTTTGATATCAAACCAGCTGTAGAAAGGCGTAAGATACAGCTTAATGAGTTGGATGAAATCATATTCCATGTATATGAGAACTCTAAGCTGTACAAAGAGAGGACAAAGGCGTATCATGATACGCGCATCATCTCCAGGACATTCGAGCCAAACGATCAGGTACTTCTTTACAACTCTCGTTTGTCTTTGTTTCCAGGTAAGTTGCGATCTCGATGGTCCGGACTTTTCACTATCAAAGAGGTCCGACCACATGGTGCTGTAGTTCTTCTTACTCCAGATGGCAGCAGAGAATTCGTAGTCAACGGACAACGAATCAAGCATTATTGGGCAAGTGCTGAGATTCCAGATGGGCACATCGTGTCCTTACCAATTGCTCCAAACGCATAGATATCTGACAAAGTCAAGCTAATGACTGTAAACAAGCGCTTAGTGGGCGGCAACCCACTTGTAAGTGTAAATATTTCTTTTTCATTATTTCTTTTCAGTTAAAAAAAAAAAACGACGTTTTGGTCGCGTCGATCGACGGACAGGTGGACGTAGCCCTGGGCATAGTAGGTGTTCGGTTATATTCGGTTCGGTTATTTCGGTTATGGGTTATTTCGGTTTATAAATTTAAGATCCATATAGGTATTTATATATTTTTCGGTTTGGTTCGGTTCGGTATCTTTCGGTTCGGTTCGGTCTGGATATTTGGAAAAAAACCAATATGGAACCAAAATAACCTAAACTTATTTCAATGTTATTCAATCAACGTATCAAATATATGAAAAGCAACCAAGTTAGAGTACATCTATTTAAAAATAATAAATTCTAAATCCATAAGAGAAAAGAAGTTTAAAGAAGAAAATATTTAAATAGCAAAAGTCTAAAATCCGAAAATAAGAAACAGTCAAAGAGTAGAGAGTTACGTTGAACTAGAAAATAAGAAACAAAGAGCAAATAGTTGTTTGACCAAAAAAAAAGAGCACAGAGTTAAGTTGAGTTTGAAAATAAGAGTTAAGTTGAGTTTGATAAGATAGATTAGAGAAGAGTATTAAATATACATAAGCATTATTTTTTTCCGGATATTTGAGTGAGTGGGGTGAGTTGGGTTTGGTTAATAAGTAATTATTAACATTAATAACATTACTAATATATACATATATTAATGATTATCGGTTACCTAATAGGTATCGGTTAATAACCGAACCAAACCCATAACCATTGGACATGAAAACTAAAATCCATTAGTATATTTTCATATATCCAAATTCTAACCAAACCACATTTTTCGGTTCGGTATAGGTTCGGTTTTTCGGTTTCTGTTAAAATGCCCAGGGCTAGGTGGACGCGTCGATCGACGCTCGTTCAGTTTTCGCGAGATTAGTATTTAAACCCCGACTCTTTCATCTTCATCCTCCAAAACCCTAAAAATCGTATTCACCTTCTCAATTCTTCATCTCTCTCAAATTTTCACCAAATCAAGTGATTTTTGGTCCTAAATCCATTAGAATTTCATCCTCTATCCGTTTTTCATATACCCATTCTCGATCTACAAAGGTATGTACTTCGATTTCTCTCTTTTATGTCCATTTTTAGGGTTTGGAATTGAGACTCAACTTGAAGTATTTGGGTTTTTTGAATAGTTTAGGATGTTGTTTTCTGTGGTGTGAAGAGATTGTGATTGATTTGAACAAGATTTTCGACAGAAATCGATTTTTGTTCGACAACTGAATTTTTCCAGACCGTCGATCGACGCAGTCTGCTTCCGTCGATCGACAGGCTTCCCAGAAAGTCTGTTTTTCTGAAATTCAATTTTTGTGTGTTTTGTGGTTGTTTTGCAGATGAGTCGTGATAAGAGAGCCCGTACTGATGATGGTTCAGGTTCAGTCCCCATTCCACCACAACGGGTCGCCTCTCCTTGGCCATGACTCAAGGGAAGCAGGTTCCCAATTAAGAATAGGCACGGCAATCTCAAGACTGTTTTTGTTGATCCTGCGGTGACTAATAGGCCAATCAGCGAGACATGGTATGAATATGACATGTTGCTTTACAACGAGTGCCTCAACCTGACTTTGAAACCCACACGCGTTGCTGATGAGAAGGTACTGAGGGACTTTGGGATTTACGATGAGGTGAGGCGTTTCCTAGCACGCGCAGGACTTGGCAATATTGCTACCAGGGAGCACAGGTTACACCCAGATTTGGTACGACAGTTCTTTGCCTCGGTCCGCGTTTATTATGACGATGACGTTGAGACTGCTCAGACAGGTCACTTGACCTTCATGGCCAAAGGTATTCGATACAGAGTTTCTTTCTTGGACATTTGCCAGATCTTTGGGTTCCATTTTCATCGCACTGCTATAGCACTTCCCACCACTTTTGCTGATATGAGGACATTCTGGAACCTTTTCGCGCATGGCCATTATGACAGTTCTGGGACTTCACATACGGACATCAAACACCCTACTGTTCGTTATCTAGCTCGTCTCCTCGCCAACACCATCCTTTACAAAATCAAACGAGACCCAAGATGTATTGTCCCTTCTTACACTGAGATCTTTTCATGACCATCAGCCATAACAGTGACAACAGGAGCGATGTCTACATTAGACAACATCTCAAAACGACCTGTTAAGTGGTGCGACGCACCCGTATCCAATATCCAGTAAGGTAAAGAATTCGTACCCGTGAGAGTTTCGGTGGGAGTATTCTTGGTGCCATTCAAGAGATTAACAAGTGTGTAGCACTGATCATCCGACAGTCTAGCCACACCATCATGATCCTTATCCGTGACAACATAGTTAGCTTGCTCATAATTAATTCCCTTCAACAATGGGTGAGAGATCATTGCATCGGATATATCTGATGCGGTCGGATCGTATGGAGAGATGGTTTTCCTCATCTCGATATTCGTTAGATTCGCTTCAATTGTTGTCGGAGTTGTATTCGTCAGGTCGTATGGAGAGATGGTTCTCCTCATCTCCATGTTCGTTTGGTTCGCTTCAGTTGTTGTCGGAGTCGTGTTCTTCGGAGTTGTTCGTGATTCAGACATTATCGTGATTCGATATCAAAAATTTAAAAAAATTGTCAGGCTCTGATACCATAAAAGATAACAGAGGAAGAAGATGAACGAGAAGTTTTTCTATATATTCTCTCTTCTTGAATGTGTTACATATATGTACTTAGAATAGAAGAATCTACTTTCCTAAAGTGGTGACATCACCATTAATCATAGAATATTTACACCTTGGAGAAGAGGCAAATATCATTCATGTTCCACAATCATCAGTATACCTCATTTATGCCAATAGATACTAATATTGTTAAAACGCTAATCTACTCTCGTAAATAAATATTTGATGCTATGACTATAAACCCTAAATTTGGCTTCCATAAATATAAACCTAAAGTTTCAACATATATATATATATATTTATAAGTCATAATTTTACATATATTTCACAAATATTAAACCTAAAAACACCAATTTTATAACAATACTTGAAAGTTGAAAACCATATAATCATCTTCTTAACAAATAATCATCTTTTAAAAAAAATAAGATGTTACTTTTTCATGATGCATGCCAGCTAAATTCGAACCACACATTCCATCAAAAGCATTCAATACTAAGCCTCTTGTTATGTTTTGGAAGTTGCTTTAGTTTGTTCACTATCGCTTCTGTCTCCAACTTCTTGCTTGCAGGATTCGACGATGTCTTGATCATCAACTTCTTCTTTACCCTCCCTTGTGTCACCAAAATGAAAGCTAACGCCAATTCTTCCGTGTTTGAACCACTGAAGTTATACATTCTGACAATTTTCATGCGAAAATCAGCACTGAACAACCAACTTACTTTCTCCCAATTATTCTCTTGTTCTCCGCCAATAGAAGATTCACCTACACTGTTATGCTATAGATACAAGAACTCATGTATCAAATTTTATAGATATTATAAGGAAAAGTGTCAAAGAAAGAAAATTGGTTGACTCTATCTAACTAAAATCGAAGCATAAATGTACCTTAAAGAAAATGTCAAGATCTTTTATTTCTCCATTCCAAGCAACCAAGAATTTTTGTAGCATGAAAATTTCTTCGGGATTCCTTAAATCCACACTCACAGCCAAAGATGTAAAGCGTAACAAATAGTCAGTATGTTGGCTCACCACGAATCCATATCCAATGTTTTCTTCCTCCTTCAGTTCATACAAGTAAATTAAACATTTTAAACAATATAATAATAATTATAAAATATGTTCATCTAAATGTAATTGTTTGTGTTTGTACCTTAGCATTACATGAAATATTGTACCTCATGTAAGGAATCTTTCCGTCTCCAACCCAATAATTTTTGCTACACTAGCATAGTCTAGGAGCCGTGAGAACGAAATTATCTTCTGTAATAAAATAGTCAGTGGAGAAGATATCAAGAAGAGCCGCGGACACTTCAATGCCATCAATATAAGTGCAAGCCAGATACAACAACTTTAAATGGTCGTTATGGATCTTAAAACAACCAAATTGGTTGTACCAGTTGATGTCTAATACTAGTACTTTTAGGGAGGGGAAAGATGCAATAATTGTGTTCAACACACCAACAGCAACGCAAATGTTTTCAAGCTTGAGAACCAGTAGATTATGACAGCCGCTGAAAGCATGCGCAGTTTCTAAATTATATCGATTCATGTAGAGTGTTTCGAAGGTTGGATGTGAGAATATGTTTGGAGACGAGTTTATCACTCTAACTCTCTTACCATGACCAAGGTTTCGAAGTACGAGAGTTCTTGTATGTTTCACTTGAATCAGTGATTGAATCCAACTTTCAAGCATACCATTTTTAGATTGGTATGAGAAATGGTGGATTGTGCAGCACAATAGATGGCCATAGTGATTGTTTATAACCTTCAGAAAAAACACAAAAATGATGATTAAACAAAATATATCTATATACACTTATATAGTATCTATAAAAGCCCATTCTTTTGTATCTATCTTCGAAATTATGGAAAATAATTAACACATGTTATAGAGATGTCTATGCTTAAGTCTGGCTGATAAAGATTGAAAGAGATGGCTTATGGAATCTATAGTTTATCAATTGTTAAATTAAAATAAATGAAGTATAATTATATTCAGAGGTTATATTTTTCTAGATTCCATCTACTATATGAAAGGAGAATAACCCTCTCCATATGATGCTACATCAGCTCTCCTTATAATGCTACATGTACAAGAAAACAAACTTTTGACCTACCTCTGCAAACGTCTGATTCTCCTCTTCGTCTTCCTTCATGTACGAAGCATCAAACATCATCAATTAATTTTTGAAACCCATTGCTTTATATTTCTCCATCCTCGATTTCTGGCTGAAGAAACCCATTTGCTCGAGGGAGAAGCAGAGAAATTCAAGGTCAAGATCGTTCGGCAACATAACTTCTAATCTCTCGTTGAGCCCTTAGTTGGAGCAGATCGACGGTAAACTTCGTCACCATTAACGAGCCCTTGCGTATGCGTTCTCCTAATCTTTTCTCCCTTTTTCTATTTCTTATGCATGAATTTATTTGATTTCTCATTCCCTATCGTGATTACAAACTACTGTCATATGTTTGTGTATTGGAATTTTGATCTATCTTATTCTCTGTTGCACATATTTTCTCTTCAAATATTTTTGGAGTATCAATGGGATTAGAATTCTTTGATATTCTTTGATAATGTTGAGATATATAGGTTTTGCTAATGTTGAGATATATAAAGGGCTCATCCGGGAAAAAGTTGTTCAATTAAACGAAACATTTACCCTTCCCTTTGCATGCATGGTTTCCAGCAGAGGATTCAAATAGACAGGATGAGCTAACAGAGAAGATGAGAGAGTATAAAAGGTATTCTTCCATGTATGATTACGGTTTATAGCATCACTGTATTGTCATGTGACTAATTATGTAAGTCTCCGCAGCATTCTTGCCTAATGCATTTGATAGAATGTGCCCTTTTAGAATTGTAATGCTTACTCCTTTTTTTGGATATGGATAAGAATGTTGCCGAGAAGGGAAGATTATTGATATGATAAAATAAAGTTTCTCCCAAGAATCATTAATCTATATTTGCTTATTTAAAGTGTATTTTATATTATGTCAGGTTGGTCAAGGAATTCGATCTGGATTTGAAAGTTTAGGAAGCTAGAAATTGTACTCATGTAATAATCAATTGAATGACCTCAAGTGAGTTGTTATCCACAATCTTGAGTGCGTTTGTTAAATTCACTTCGACAAACAACAAGGTTTCCTTGAACATGGAATACCAGACAGCTCTGAGATGGTGGTAACGTTAATGCGAAAGATAAATCCAAGATTTGAATTTTTCTTACACTATTGAGAATGGTCCGTTGAATTGTTGTGCTGTTCTTGCAGGCTATGATAAATGAGGGAGGTCACTATCTTAATGCAATCACTATCGAACACTTCTTTCTCTATAATTCTAAAATATGTAAGCTCTTTGTTCTCTGGTCTCTTTCCTTTCTCTAGACTTGTAATTATCGTATTTATAAGTGATCTTTTTACTTCACACTTCTGCTTTGATTTATAGATTTCTCCTAACCAAATCGAACCGAATTTGGTTATTGGTTATTAGCTAGGTTAAAATTCCTCCTATTAACGTTTTAGTTCTTTACCCTAAATTATAATATAAGACACTCTTATTCTTTTCTTTGCCTCCAAGTATACCCTATCTTTTTTATCTATCTTCTCTTCTTCTAATTTTAGTTTAACACATGAGTTTTTAGTTTTTCACATGATGCTTTTTATTTAGTTTGAAGCTAAATTTTACGAATTTATATTTTAGGAATTTGCTTTTATACTATTGAAATGATTTTTTCTTTTTAAAAAACAAAAACTAAAACCAAACCGAATTTGGTTCCAGCTTCTTCACCCAACAGTAACGATCAAATCTATAGTCTCTCACTTTAGTCAAATTAGTAAAGTTACTAATTAGACTCATTCTGAATCTGTTTTTGTGTTTAGTTTGATTCAAGTTGGTGAATAGAGGATCTATTGGCGGTGTGAGGTCCACAATAATGGAATTGCCATTGAAGAAGATACCATTACCAATACCGCATCCAAATATCAGATCAAATAGAAGAAGCTCGTGGAAATAATCTCTTGAACCGGTCTTAAATTTCCATGTACACTCCTCTCTCTAGCTATTATCAACAGTCTTTGATGCATATTCTACAAAGGCGTGTTCAAAATTTTCGAAAAGGGACAACTTATTAAGAAACTATCAAAATTTTGCGTCTAATCTTGTTACCCAATGATGTTCATTTAGTTGATGGAATTTACTGTGGTGCTCTTTATATTTTAGTTTACACATTGATTTTTTTGTAAATCAAAGCTTATAGAACTTTTCATTGTTCATGTAGGAACCAGAAGCTATGGCTCACAAGTCACAACTATACGCTTATTTTAATGCAGTGATTAAAATGGATGCTTTGTGTGTGTGTGTATTTTGAATTTTATCATTTGGTCTTTTACTAATCGATTTCTAAAAGCAAGAGTCTAAATAATGTGCAGGTTCAAGGATGTATTTCATATATATAAGAATAGGGCTCAAGACATCAACAGGGTTCCCCAATGTATATATATATATATATATATATTCGTGTCTGACTGTTTTTTCTGCTTCTTTTACTATCGTAGTGAGTCTCTTGGATTACCCTGATCTTCGGAGAGTAACCCTCAGTTGCGCCATGCATGCAGAGAATGACTGTGTTTGTAACCTCTTTTCCATTGTTGCAATACAAATTAATTCACAAATTTGGAAGATGCGTATATTTTCATTATCTTGGTTCATCACTAAAAATTATGCAATGATAATGTTAAAAGGCTTTGGCATGTAGCTTAATCCCAATCTTTCAATGTAATGTTTTGGCAGGTGATGAAAATATTTAACTCCATTCTCCATATATGATAACTTGGTGAACGAAAATATATTTGTCAATATGTTTTCTTTCAGGACAATGTGTATATTAAATATTATTTACGCGAAATATTGTTATTTAGTTACCTCTTCGTAGTTTCATTAATAAATTGAAGGATAATTACGATATGAGATTATGTTTTCCTAGGTTGATATCATCTATAATATTAATACATTCACAATCTACTACATACTCGCGTAATACCGTTATTAGGTTTTCCGCGCGAAATATCGTTATTTTGTTACCTTCTCGAAATAATTGTTTAAAAACGGTAAGAAAGAAAATAATGAAAAAGAGAAAACCTTGGTGATCATTAGTTACTCCTTTCGTAAAAAGCAGTTTTTTTTCCCCAAAGAATCGTGTCTTTTCGTAAAATTAGTTATTTCCTAAGAGTTGTGTCTTTTTGTGAATAACTTATTTAAAAGAAATATTTAATATTATCGTAGAGTTATTTCCTTTCGTAAAAAACAGTTTTTTCCGAAGAGTCGTGTTCTTTCGAAAATAAAAGCGGTTATTTTTCGAAGAGTTATGTCTTTTCTTAAAAAAAAGTTTATATTTCTTAGAGACGCGTCTTTTCAAAAATAATTTGTAGCCATGTTTTTTTGAAAATAACCGCTTTGTGGTTATTTTGAAGAGTTTTGTTTTTAGAATTCGTAAAATCGTGTCTTTTCAAAATATTAGGTACAGTTGCGTCTTTTCAAAAATAACCGCTTTATGGTTATTTTGAATTTTGAAGAGTTGGATCTTTTCTCTTTTGTAAGGTCGCGTCTTTTCGAAAATAACCGTTTCATGGTTATTTTGAAGGATTGTGTCTTTTCGAATTTGTAAGGTCGCATCTTTTCAAAATATTTTTGTAGAATCGCGTCTTTTCAAAAATAACCGCTTTATGGTTATTTTAGAGGGTTGTATCTTTTGGAATTTGTAAGGTTGCGTCTTTTATAAAATATTTTGTAGTCGCGTCTTTTTCAATAATAACAATTGTTATGATTATTTTGAAGGGTGGTGTCTTTTCGAATTTGTAAGGTCGCGTCTTTTCAAAATATTTCGTAGAGTCTTGTTTTTTCGAAAATAAATATTTTATGGTTCTTTTGAAAGGTTGTTTATTTTCGAATTTATAGGGTCGCGTCTTTTCAAAAATATTTTATAGAGTTAAATCTTATCAAAAATATCCACTTTATAGTTATTTCGAACGGTTGTGTTTTTTTATTCTACATGATTTATTTTTTGTATTTGTTCAGTGTAATATGCTTCAAAACAAAAAATCAATTTAAATCTAAAGGATGGTTTTGTTTATGAAATAACACAAAAATAACAAATTAGCCAATTCGCTAATTCAAACAAAAGCTAGATGATGATAATTTTGTTCTTGAAAAAGTGTAGTCCAGAAATATTTCGAATCCCAACTGTCCGGATTAAACCAGAAAAAAAATCTCAAATAACCTCATAAACGTAACAAATCTCTAACTTTTGTTGACTTAGTGTTTTAAATCTCATATTTTAATTGACCAAATCAAATTAGACCCGTCATTGATTCGAGTAACTACGAATTAATTGATTGGGTTTCACAAATCAAAAGTCTTAGTTTGATTGATTGAATACAAAGTTTGTTTTTCTCTGCTTAGAGTACATATAAGAGCACAAAACAAAAGTCTTAGTTTGATTTTTATAACATCACCATATTTACTTGGAAGAAAAAGAATCTATCACAATTTTGTTAAATTGATGGAATTCAAGTCAATTACTAGAAAACTCTTAATTACAATTTACACTAGTTACGTTTTTGCGTTCGGTGTATTAAGGATTTAATTAGGACCCTACTTCTTATTTGGTAGTTTCGTTGATATTGGTATCTGTTTACTGAAAAGTGTATTGATTGATGTTCTTATTCGCAATTTGAAAAGACAAAAATTGAAATAAACAGCCTTTTATGCAGTTTCCGAGAAACTTTCATATGCTAATACATTATATTCCTAGCCACACTTTACTCACTAGTATTTATTGTTGTTTGGCCTTTTGTTAAAAAGGAAAACGATTTCAGTTTTGTTTGTTTGCAAATATTGGGAGACTTACAAGATCTGAATCTTGGTGTCGATGACGAACCGATTGCTCTTCTACCCGCTGTTGATCTCAAACTCGGGAAAGTACGTTCGTATATTGTGAGAGGCCGAAATATCTGTTAAGTAAAAATGGATACGATCGTAGAAAAGTGTGATGTTCGTATTTTAAGAGATTGTGACCAGATCGAAGGTATATGATCGTATTATGATTATACGAACATATAAAAGACAGCGATTGAATATGAAGGGTGATATATCATGGTTTTTACCATCTTTTGGCCATGATTTAACCCGGTTTTATCGAGTCTTTTTAGTATTTTTCTAGTGTTTTAGAGTCTTGGCAGGTTCGTGGATGAATGGAGCTTAATTGGTGATTATGGAGCATTTTGGAGCATCAAGGAAAGAGCAGTCGAAGTCGCATGCTTGATGCAGAAAATGCAGAGTTTCAACTTCTCCGTCGATCGACGGAGTCACTTGTGCGTCGATCGACGGAGGCACCTGTTTCGCGAAAGAAGAGGAATTTCCAATTCTGAAGATTTCCTTTTTACCCCAGAAGTTCCAGAAGTTAACAAATTAAGCCCAGTCCGTAACCTAGCCTATAAATACCTAGTTTTCTTTTAGTTTTCATTAAGTTTTCTTTTATCAAAAACCTAGAGATTCAGAGAGATTTTGAGAGTTAGGGAGACAAGTTTTCAGACCATTCAGATTGCTTCGAACCCTTCTGTAATTCTTTCTTACTATATTTTTATGCAGTATTATTCAGCTATTGTGATTTGCTTTGCATCCATGTCTGAGTAATCTACTTGTTAGGTTTAGGGTTTTTCAAAGGAATTAAGATGAATTGTTAGAATTGAATTCATGTTAGGATTATCTATTGGTTCTTCATCTAGATTGTTATAACCCTGATTTAGGATTGATCACTCTAAATTAGCTATCTTAGGTTGATTAGTTAGAAGCGGAAGCATCAATTAATAACCTGACCATAATCTTAGATGAGCAAAATCACCTATTCTCAAAGGAATTTGGTTTAGGGATTTTGTGAACAATTGAAACCTGAACTTTAATGCTTGCATAAATTGATTGATTTTACAAAGGAATTTGGATTTCTAGGGTTTATGCATAGATAATTAATTCAACGGAAGTCGTTTAATTTTACATTAGAGTTTCAAGTTCGAGAACGAATCTTCATTAAAATCCTGATAGTTTCTTAATTCTGCAATTTATCTATTCCTGCGAATTTCCCGAAAACCTAGCTTTTGTTTAATTGAATTCTTAAAAACCAACAATCTTTCTTGCTTTGAATTGTTTCTTGTTTTTATTTAACTTTATTTGCTTAGCTCAATTCGAAGTCATAAATCCTATCGTTTGATTTGACTCCCAGTGATTCGACCCCTACTACAATTGACCTCTTAATTTGAGGGAGTAGCTCAGGGTAAATTTGAGCATATCAAATTTTGGCGCCGTTGCCGGGGAGTCAAAATCTTCCATAGGATTTTGATTCTAGAATTCTGACTAAGTTTTCTTTTTATTTTTGATTTCGTTTTTTATTTTTGGTGTTTCAGGTTTATGCCTTCTAGCAGAACCATGAGCAACAAAGATCAAAAGTTAGCAGATTTTGTTCCGGAGTTAGGTGTTTTGGAACGAGAAAACAGACGACAAGCAAAGCAAGTTAAGATGGCTAATCGAGCTGTGGTAACTTTTCGGAATGATGAAGGGGAGAATGTTGACAGACATGGTAATCGGTACAACGATCTGGGTGATCCCATTGATGAAACTGGTAACATCATTGAGGTTATAGATCCAGTTGCAGCAGAGCGTGCTGAGCTAGATCGCCAAAGAGTTGAGTTGGAGCGCCAGCGCGCTGAGATTGAGCATCTGGCTCAGGCTAATCGTGTACCACGGGGAGCGGTAGTTAACCAACGTACTTTGGGGGACTACTACCGTCCTGAAGAGCACTATGCCAACAGGGCAGCGATTCGACCCCCTAGATTTGATCGCAGGGATTTTGAGTTGAAGCCTGCGTACTTCTCTTTAGTGGCTCAACATCAGTTCCATGGGCACCCATCAGAGCACCCCATGGATCATCTTGAGATGTTTGAGGATCTTGCGTCTAGCATTAAGGCTAACAACGTGTCTGAGGATTACATCATGTGCAAGCTATTTCCGTTTTCTCTTGCTGGAGAGGCAGCCTCTTGGCTGAAGCAGTTGGAGCCAGGCTCACTGACTAACTGGAGAGATACTAAGAGTGCTTTCTTGAGTCACTTCTATGATGAGTCTCGCTCAGAGGACCTACGAGCTAAGATCTCAACATTTGCTCAGAATCAGAAAGAATCTTTCAAAGCTGCGTGGGAAAGGTTCAAGGGATATCAGAGAGACTGTCCTCATCACGGGTTCACAGAGGTTCAGTTGCTGGGTATTTTCTACAGGGGTTTGGATTTGAGACATCAGGTCACTCTAGATGCTTCGAGCAATGGGAATTTCAAAACCAGATTTCCAGCTGATTGCTTTGAACTCATCAAGAACGTGTCTACTAGCAATAGTACAAAGAAGATCGATGAGGAAAGGAGAAGGGAAGCTGATAGATCAGGTGGAGCTGAGATAGCTGAGGTTAAAGCTAAGATAGATTCTGTGCATAACCTTCTGGTGAACAAGAAATCGGTTCATTTTGCACAGGAAGTTGATACCTTCTATCAAGATGAAGATAGAGAGCAAGAAGATGTTAACTACATCAACCAGAATGGCTACCAGAATCAGAGATATGGAAATCAGTCAGAGAATAAGGGCTACAACAATTACAATCAGAGGAGCTCATTCTCCGGGACTCCTGGTTCTCCAAGCTATGCTCAGAAATCACAGTTTCAGAAACCCTTTGGTAGCAACAACAACCAAAGGACTTATGGATCATCTTCTTACCAACCAATTCCCTCTAAACCTTCAGAAAATGACTCGAAGAGTACGCTCGAACAGATTCTTGAAGGCCAACAAAGTCTAGCAGTAAATGTCAATGGGAAGATTGACGGGCTTTACACTACTCTCAATGGAAAAATGGATGGGTTCTACACTGATCTCAATGGGAAGATTGAAGCTCTCAGTATTCACATGAAAAAATTGGATACTCAGGTAGCTCAAACCGCAGAGAATGTGAAAAGACAAGAGGGTTTTCTTCCAGCTAGAACAGATGCAAACCCGAGACAGCATGGTATTGCCGCAATTACAACTAGAAGTGGCAAGGTCGTGAAGCCAAACTTGCAGAAAAACCCCTCAGATCAGCTAATTCACGAGCTTGAAGATGAAGAAGATGCAGAGATTTTCGCACAGGACCCACCGTCGATCGACGCTCAGGAGGAGCAACGATCGACGGGTGAGAAAATTCCCGAATCTATCTCGACGCTACCTCGACGAAACATCGACGAAGGATTGACGAAAATTGCTCACGTCGATCGACGCAAAGACACTACCGTCGATCGACGGGATACGCAGGAAACTGAAACGCTGCAAACTCCTACTGATGTTGTTGAGAGGATTTATCAACCTAAGATTCCTTACCCCAGAGCCCAGAAGAGGTCTAAACAGGAGCTAGAAGAGCTTAGATGCAAGGCTATCATGGATAAGCTACGCATTGAGATTCCATTCTTAGATGCAATGAAGCTTTCTCTTGTAATTAGAAGGTATGTGAAGAGGATGGTTACTAAGAGTTTATGTGTTGAGGAAGGAGTTGTTATGATCTCTGAACAGGTTAGCGCGATAATTCTGAACAAGATTCCAGAGAAACTCACGGATCCAGGAAGTTTTGTGTTGGATTGTTTGATCTTCACGGACAGGTTTCCAAGGTCTCTTTGTGATTTGGGTTCAAGCATCAACTTGATGCCACTCTCAGTTGCTATCAGCCTGGGTATGACTGATTTCCAGCCAACAAGGATCTCACTTATCCTTGCAGATAGATCAGTAAGGATCCCAGAGGGAATTTTGGAAGATGTTCCAATCAAGGTCGGAGATTGTTTGATCCCTACGGACTTTGTGGTTTTACAATATCATGAAGAACCCAAAGATCCTCTTATCTTGGGAAGACCATTCTTGGCTACAGCTGGAGCAATGATCGATGTCAAAGGGAGAAGGATTACTCTAAGTGTGGGTGATTTGGAGATGAAGTTTGACATGGATCAGCTAGTAAAGAAGCCTACGATAGATGGTGAGACCTACTATGTGGATACACTCATAGACATCGCTCAAGAAGTTTTCAACGAGACACATCCTACTGATGCATTGGAGAGGACTCTGATTCGATCTATCGCTGAAACCGAGGAGCTAGATGAAGCTGCGATGGGCTATGCAAGGCTAATGGATAGCAATGAGAGAGTAACAAAGATGGTTGCTGATATATCATGGTTTTTACCCGTTTTTGACCATGATTTAACCCGGTTTTATCGAGTCTTTTCGGTGTATTTCGAGTGTTTTAGAGTCTTTGCAGGTTTTTGTACGTGTGGAGCTTAATTGATGATTATGGAACGTTTTAGAGCATTGTGGAAAGAGGAGCTGAAGTCGTTAGAACGGATTTTCAATTGCCGTCAGATTGGCGTGTCGATCGATCGACACAAAGGCACCGATCGATCGACAGCTACGTTACAATCTGTCGATCGACAGACACATAGACGATCGATCGACAGGCCTTCCCAGAAACCGACCTAATACGTTTTAAAGAAGGAAAATTGTTCCTTTTCGGGCTAGGAGTTACCAATAAACCGTCATAAAAGCCCACTACGAGTTTTACCTCTATAAATAGTTTATTTTAGGTTTTTAGATGAGAACTTCAGATTTTACTTAACAAAGTTTAGAGAGAGATTTTTAGGGTTTTTAGGGAGACAAGTTTACTTCATTACTTTGAGATTCTTCGAACCCTATTGTAATTCTTCTTTTACTCTTTCTTTATGCAATATTATTCAGCTATGATTTGCTTTGCCTCCATGTCAGAGTAGTTTGCTTATTAGGTTTAGGGTAGTTCGAATGGAATGATGATGAATTGTTAGGGTAAACTCACTTGTTAGGATTATCTGTTAGGTTCTTCACCTAGATTGCTTTAACTCTGATTTAGAATTGATCACTCTAAATTAGCTATCTTAGGGTGATAGATTGACACGAAAGTGTAATTGATTAGCCAGAACTAGATCTTAGGTGAGGAAAATTACTTATTCGCAAAGAAATTTGGTTTAGGGATTTTGTGAACAAATTGGACTTGAATTTAATGCTTGTTTAAATTGATTGAATTCGCAAAGAAATTTGGTTTTTTAGGGTTTAGACATAGTTAGTTTTCGCAACGACAGTTGGTTAATTATATTTTAGTGTTCCAAGTTCTAGAACGGTTCTTAATTAAATCCTGATTCTGTTTAACCTGCAATTCTGATTCATCCTGAGAATTACCCAAAAGCCTAGCACTTTGTTTAATTGGATTTTAAATCAACAATCTTTCCTGTTACCAATTGCTTTTGTTATTTATTTTACATTATTTTACTTAGCCGAATTTGAAGTCAATATTCCTATCGTTTGATTTAACTCCCAGTCATTCGACCCCTACTACGACGACCTCTTAATTTGAGAGAGTAGCTCAGGATAAATTTGAGCATATCAAATTTTGGCGCCGTTGCCGGGGAGTCAAAATCTTCCATAGGATTTTGATTCTAGAATTCTGACTAAGTTATTTTTGTTCGTTTTTACGCGTTTTCTTTTGTTTTTGTGTTTTAGTTGGCTAAGATGGCTAATCGAGGTGTACTAGTCTTTCGGAATACTGAAGGAGAGAATGTTGATCGAGATGGTAATCGATACAACAATCAGGGAGACCCCATTGATGAAGCTGGTAATATCATCGAGTTTGAGGATCCGATTGCAGCAGAGCGTGCTGAGCTAGATCGTCAAAGGGTTGAGTTGGAGCGCCAGCGCGCTGAGTTTGAGCATCTGGCTCAGGCGAATCGTAGACCTCAGGGGGCAGTAGTTAACCAACGCGCTTTAGGAGACTACTACCGTCCTGAAGAATATTACGCCAACAGGGCAGCGATTCGACCTCCTAGATTTGAGAGAAGGGATTTTGAGTTGAAGCCTGCGTACTTCTCTCTTGTGGCTCAACATCAGTTCCATGGGCACCCATCAGAGCACCCCATGGATCATCTTGAGATGTTTGAAGATCTTGCGTCTAGCATCAAGGCCAACAACGTGTCGGAAGACTACATTATGTGTAAGCTCTTCCCATTTTCTCTTGCTGGAGAGGCAGCCTCTTGGCTTAAGCAGTTGGAGCCAGGCTCACTGACTAACTGGAGTGATACTAAGAGTGCTTTCTTGAGTCACTTCTATGATGAGTCTCGCTCAGAGGACCTACGAGCTAAGATTTCAACATTCGCTCAGAATCAGAAAGAATCTTTCAAAGCTGCGTGGGAAAGGTTCAAGGGATATCAGAGAGACCGTCCTCATCACGGGTTTACAGAGGTTCAGTTGCTGGGTATTTTCTACAGGGGTTTGGATTTGAGACATCAGGTCACTCTAGATGCTTCGAGCAATGGGAACTTCAAAACCAGATTTCCAGCTGATTGCTTTGAACTCATCAAGAACGTGTCTACTAGCAATAGTACAAAGAAGATCGATGAGGAAAGGAGAAGGGAAGCTGATAGATCAGGTGGAGCTGAGATAGCTGAGGTTAAAGCTAAGATAGATTCTGTGCATAACCTTCTGGTGAACAAGAAATCGGTTCATTTTGCACAGGAAGTTGATACCTTCTATCAAGATGAAGATAGAGAGCAAGAAGATGTTAACTACATCAACCAGAATGGCTACCAGAATCAGCGATATGGAAATCAGTCAGAGAATAAGGGCTACAACAATTACAATCAGAGGAGCTCATTCTCTGGAACTCCTGGTTCTCCAAGCTATGCTCAAAAATTGCAGTTTCAGAAACCCTTTGGCAGCAACAATAACCAGAGGACTTATGGATCATCTTCTTACCAACCGATTCCCTCTAAACCTTCAGAAAATGACTCCAAGAGTACACTCGAACAGATTCTTGAAGGCCAACAAAGTCTAGCAGTAAATGTCAATGGGAAGATTGACGGGCTTTACACTACTCTCAATGGAAAAATGGATGGGTTCTACACTGATCTCAATGGGAAGATCGAGGCTCTCAATATTCACATGAGGAAGTTAGACACTCAGGTAGCTCAAACTGCTGAAAATGTGAAGAGACAAGAAGGTCATCTTCCAGGAAAGACGGATATGAACCCAAAGCACTTCTCCAACTCTATCACGTTGAAGAGTGAAGAACAAGTTATTCCAAATATTGAGGAGTATGAAGATGAGGATTGGCTCATGGTTCTAGAAAAAGACATGGAATTGGAGATTGCAAAGCGCCTGTCGATCGACAGGCCTTCTGCTGTCGATCGACACCAAGATCTGACGGCAATCGAAAAACAGACATTGTCGATCGATACACCATGCGGTTGTCGATCGACAGCTACAGAAAATTTCTGTACGAACTCGATTTCAGCAGCCCTGTCGATCGACACACCTGTTGAGTGTCGATCGACAGCACCGAAAAATGCAGAAAATTTCGAATGTCAGTCTGAAATTGCCATTGAACGTGTCTACAAGCCCAAGATTCCGTATCCAAGGAGTCTATACCCTTCATGCATCAACCCAGACAGTGACAAAGCACCTCAGGAGGAAGGGAAACAAGCTCCAACATCGTTGAGGACGATACCAAAGTTGTTGAATCCGGGAATGTTTGTGGTTCCGTGTTCGATCAATGGTGTAGAATTGAAGGATTCTCTATGTGACACAGGAGCTAATATGAATGTTATGTGTGAGGCTGTTGCAAAGAAGCTAGGAATCTTGGAGTTACAACCTTCAAGGACTTATATCAAGCTCATAGATAGATCATGTACAATTTCTAAAGGCTTCATTCCTGACGTGTTGATTCAAATAGGAGATTGTCTTGTTCCTACGGACTTCTACATCATTGAGAGAAATGATGATATCTGTAAACCATTGGTTCTTGGTGCACAGTTCCTTGCAACAGTAGGAGCAATGGTGGATTTTCCTAATAAGCGAATCTCCTTCTCGAACATTAACAATAATGTCTTCTATCCTTCGATTCTTGTCACATCAGCTTCATGTATGAGTGTCAATGTTGGAGATACGCTGGATTTTGAAGATGAGACGAAAAAGGTTCGAAACGTCCTCAAGCTGGCTCCTTCCACTCCACGTCGTGATGACAACTTTCCACCAAGTTCCAAGTGCCAAAAGATCCCCAAGGTGAAGCACAGAAAGACCTCTAAACCATTCTCCAAGTTCAGAATTGTCATTCCTTTGGAGTTGAGGGAAAAGGGAGAGGTAGTTGTCCAAGAAATGTTGGACAATACTATGAAGCTCCTTCCTGGTATTGTTCCTTGCAAGTCTGGGGGAGTGCATTTCAGTGATCCACCTCCAGCCTGAACGTCATCCGCAGTCAAGCTAAAGACTGAAAACAAGCGCTTGGTGGGAGGCAACCCACCTGTAAGTTTTTCTTTTCCTTTGAGTCATTTTTCTTTCCTTGAGTCAGTTTGTTATTTGCTTTGCCTTCTCACCAATCTCAGATTTAATAACACTGGGGACAGTGTTGTTTAAGTCTGGGGGAGGTAGTTACTAACATAGTTTTCTATTTTGGAGTCAAAAATTTGTTTTTATTGAGTCAAAATGTAGGGAATAATGATCTTTCTTAGGAATAAAGCTTAGTTTTTGAAACTTTTAGCTGTTGCGATGAAGCCTTTGGATGGAACGAATTCAAAACCAGATGATAGTACAGGTTCCCCTCTTATCGCAATTTACAGAACGAAGTAGATCAAACTCCAGACTAGCACACTTGATCTCCATCACGCTATATTCTCTTTGGTGATATCACGACAGTAAAACATTCAGGACTCCTTATTCTCTTTACCACTCTTTGTTGATCCTGAATGGCCAGCTCATTTTTAGTTGGTACCCAACCCCTAACCTTAACTTTTTGTTCAAACCTCATGCAGTCTTTTTTTCCTTTTGTTTTATGTGCAGGCATGTGTATAAACTCCGGAGAGAAAGAGGTCCGACGCAGTTTTTCATTCACAAAAATTGCACAGGAAAAGGATTTGGTAGGAGTACTTGAAAGAGAGCAGCAATGCTAAGCATTCCTTGGGACTTAATACACAACAATGGTAATTTTCGAGACTAATATCTTTGTAAAATCATTTCCCCCCTTAGAGTCCTAAAAAAAAAAAAAAAAAAAAAAAAAAAATCTTTTATTTCGAAAAATAAGTAAGGGAAAGGTAAATGATTATTTTAATAAGTCTCTAGCTTCAAAAGAAAATCTCAAGGAATGAAGAGGTTGGATGTGGATAGTGGAACATGTTATATAATGGTGTTTGGTTCCTGATTTCGATTTGGAGGAGAGTGCAATGTGAATGAGAAACTGTGGGCATCAACTGGACCCGTCTCTCTCTTGTGATTATGCATAATGTCTGCATCCACCAAGTTAAATCCGGTAACCCTAAACACTCTTTAGCTCCACTTAAACACAAAAGCCTTTAACATCACACCTAGCCTTTTACTTGGTTGATATCATTGGAGAGAATTCCATCATCACTTCGATTAAGTGTGCGACAGTTAGGGGAATGTGAAACTGATGGGTTTGCAGGTTAAGATTTGAGGCCCAACCTATGATGGTTGAGATTCGTGACCGCCAAAGGTATTTTGTTTACATACAGCGAAAGAGTCAAGAAAGCGAAAGCAATGTTCCCGAAGGTAAGTAAGTTCTCGCGATTTTCAAACCTCGACTTCAGTTTTAGTCTCTAGTTTGCTTGAGGGCAAGCAAAAGCTAAGTCTGGGGGAGTTGATATATCATGGTTTTTACCCGTTTTTGACCATGATTTAACCCGGTTTTATCGAGTCTTTTCGGTGTATTTCGAGTGTTTTAGAGTCTTTGCAGGTTTTTGTACGTGTGGAGCTTAATTGATGATTATGGAACGTTTTAGAGCATTGTGGAAAGAGGAGCTGAAGTCGTTAGAACGGATTTTCAATTGTCTTCAGATTGGCGTGTCGATCAATCGACACAAAGGCACCGATCGATCGACAGCTACGTTACAACCTGTCGATCGACAGACACATAGACGATCGATCGACAGGCCTTCCCAGAAACCGACCTAATACGTTTTAAAGAAGGAAAATTGTTCCTTTTCGGGCCAGGAGTTACCAATAAACCGTCATAAAAGCCCACTACGAGTTTTACCTCTATACATAGTTTATTTTAGGTTTTTAGATGAGAACTTCAAATTTTACTTAACAAAGTTTAGAGAGGATTTTTTGGGTTTTTAGGGAGACAAGTTTACTTCATTACTTTGAGATTCTTCGAACCCTATTGTAATTCTTCTTTTACTCTTTCTTTATGCAGTATTATTCAGCTATGATTTGCTTTGCCTCCATGTCTGAGTAGTTTGCTTATTAGGTTTAGGGTAGTTCGAATGGAATGATGATGAATTGTTAGGGTAAACTCACTTGTTAGGATTATCTGTTAGGTTCTTCACCTAGATTGCTTTAACTCTGATTTAGAATTGATCACTCTAAATTAGCTATCTTAGGGTGATAGATTGACACGAAAGTGTAATTGATTAGCCAGAACTAGATCTTAGGTGAGCAAAATTACTTATTCGCAAAGAAATTTGGTTTAGGGATTTTGTGAACAAATTGGACTTGAATTTAATGCTTGTTTAAATTGATTGAATTCGCAAAGAAATTTGGTTTTTTAGGGTTTAGACATAGTTAGTTTTCGCAACGACAGTTGGTTAATTATATTTTAGTGTTCCAAGTTCTAGAACGGTTCTTAATTAAATCCTGATTCTGTTTAACCTGCAATTCTGATTCATCCTGAGAATTACCCAAAAGCCTAGCACTTTGTTTAATTGGATTTTAAATCAACAATCTTTCCTGTTACCAATTGCTTTTGTTATTTATTTTACATTATTTTACTTAGCCGAATTTGAAGTCAATATTCCTATCGTTTGATTTAACTCCCAGTGATTCGACCCCTACTACGACGACCTCTTAATTTGAGAGAGTAGCTCAGGGTAAATTTGAGCATATCAGTTGCCAATATGGAATTGTGTGAAGTTTCTGAGAAGATTGCAAAGGATGACGACTGGAGTGAGGAGAATGCTCCAAAAGTCGAACTCAAACAACTTCCAGCAGGATTAAGGTACGCTTTCATTGGCCCCAATTCTACTTATCCTGTCATTGTTAGTGCATCTTTGAACAACGCAGAGCTCACGTTACTGCTAAGCAAGCTGCGCAAATTTCGCAAGGCTCTTGGCTATTCTCTTGATGATATTGCAGGAATATCCCCAGATTTGTGCATGCACAGGATTCATCTCGAAGACGACGCGAAATCTTCGATCGAGCATCAGAGGAGATTGAATCCAAACTTACAGGAAGTTGTCAAGAAAGAGATCATGAAACTTCTGGCAGCAGGAATCATTTATCCAATTTCAGACAGTCCTTGGATTAGTCCAGTTCACGTTGTACCAAAGAAAGGAGGGGTTACTGTTGTGAAAAGTGAGAAGAATGAGTTGATCCCTACAAGGACTGTAACTGGTCACAGGATGTGCATTGATTACAGGAAGCTCAACGCAGCAACAAGGAAAGACCACTTCCCTTTGCCTTTCATTGATCAAATGCTGGAACGATTAGCGAATCACCCCTATTACTGTTTCCTTGATGGTTATTCTGGATTCTTCCAAATCCCTATCCATCCCGATGATCAGGAGAAGACTACATTTACTTGTCCTTATGGCACTTTTGCATATCGCAGAATGCCATTTGGACTTTGTAATGCTCCTGCGACTTTTCAGCGGTGTATGATGTCCATCTTTACAGACATGATAGAAGATTACATGGAGGTCTTTATGGATGATTTCTCTGTCTTTGGAGACTCTTTCAAAGGTTGTTTAGATAACCTAGAGAAGGTGCTTGGTAGATGTGTGGAGAAACACTTGGTTCTTAATTGGGAGAAGTGTCACTTCATGGTCAAAGATGGCATTGTGCTGGGACATAAAGTTTCTGAAGCTGGGATTGAAGTGGATCGTGCTAAGATCGAGGTTATGACAAGTCTACAACCACCAGAAAACGTAAAAGCAGTTAGAAGTTTCCTTGGTCACGCTGGTTTCTACAGAAGATTCATCAAAGACTTCTCCAAAATCGCCCGTCCACTCACCTCCCTACTCTGTAAGGAAGTTAAATTTGCTTTTGATACTGATTGTCTATCTTCTTTTGAGCAGATTAAACAGGCTTTAGTGAGTGCCCCCGTTGTCCAACCTCCGGATTGGGATTCACCTTTCGAAGTAATGTGTGATGCTAGTGACTTTGCTGTTGGGGCTGTTTTGGGACAGAAAAAGGATAAGAAACTACATGCTATCTATTATGCGAGCCGAACTCTTGATGAAGCACAACGAAATTATGCTACTACAGAGAAAGAGTTGTTGGCAGTGGTATTTGCTTTTGAGAAGTTTCGTCCTTACTTGATTGGATCCAATGTAATAGTGCACACAGACCATTCGGCACTGAAGTACTTAATGCAGAAAAAGGATGCTAAACCAAGGTTATTAAGGTGGATTCTTCTTCTCCAAGAGTTTGACATTGAAGTCAAAGATAAAAAGGGGATTGAGAATGGAGTAGCAGATCATCTTTCGCGCATTCGGGTTGAGGACGATGTCCCTATAGATGATTTCTTCCCTGAAGAAGGTGTGAACTTCATTAAAAGCGAGTTGCAGGAAGAAATTCTTCAAAATTCTCGGGTTGCAGGACTTCCGTCGATCGACGTGGACTCAGCCCATCGATCGACGCTATCAAATTCACGTCGAGGAGACGTCAACATCTCGTCGAGCACTCAATCAAGTCTTCCGTCGATCGACGCATACCCTTGCACCGATCGACGGGATTTCCAGAAATCCGAGTTTGACTTCTCCAGAATCCTCAACGACGTGTTCAGTAGTCCAATTTTTGCTGTTTCTACATCCTCACGACCATGGTATGCAGATATTGCCAATTACCTTGCTGCAGATGATCCTCCTACAGATTTAAAAGGGTATGAAAAGAAGAAGTTTATGCGGGAAATTAGAAGATACTATTGGGATGAACCTTATCTCTATAAGTTCTGTTCAGATGGTGTATACAGAAGATGCATAGCTGGAGAGGATACTCGGCGAGTGTTATATCATTGTCATGGTTCTGAATATGCTGGACACTTTGCTACTTTCAAGACTGCTTCTAAAGTTCTTCAAGCTGGGTTCTGGTGGCCCACACTGTTCAAGGATGCTCACAGTTTCGTGTCAGAGTGCGATGCTTGTCAGAGAAGAGGCAAAATCAGCAGGCAACACGAGATGCCACAAAACTTCATCCTTGAGGTGGAGTTATTCGACTGTTGGGGTATTGATTTCATGGGTCCTTTCCCATCATCCTATGGGAACAACTACATACTGGTTGCTGTGGATTATGTCTCCAAGTGGGTAGAAGCAATCGCGAGCCCTAAGAACAATGCTGGAGTGGTTATTAAGCTATTCAAGACCATCATTTTCCCTCGTTTTGGAGTTCCTCGCGTGGTTATTAGTGATGGTGGAACACACTTTGTCAACAAAGTGTTTGATCGATTGCTTGCTAAGTATGGAGTTCATCATCGTGTAGCCAGCCCCTACCATCCTCAAACAAGTGGGCAGGTGGAAGTTTCTAATAGACAGATCAAGGAAATTCTAGAGAAGACGGTTAATTCTACAAGGAAAGATTGGTCTACTAAGCTAGATGATGCGCTTTGGGCATACAGAACTGCATTCAAAACGCCATTGGGAACTATGCCGTTTCATCTTCTTTATGGGAAAGCATGCCATCTTCCAGTGGAACTTGAGCACAAAGCAGCTTGGGCAGTGAAGAAGTACAACTTTGATATCAAACCAGCTGCAGAAAGGCGTAAGATACAGCTTAACGAGTTGGATGAAATCAGATTCCATGCATATGAGAACTCTAAGCTGTACAAAGAAAGGACAAAGGCTTATCATGATAAGCGCATCATCTCCAGGACATTCGAGCCAAACGATCAGGTACTTCTTTACAACTCTCGTTTGTCTCTTTTTCCAGGTAAGTTACGGTCTCGATGGTCCGGACCTTTCACTATCAAAGAGGTCCGACCACATGGTGCTGTAGTCCTCCTTCCTCCAGATGGCAACAGAGAATTCGTAGTCAATGGACAACGAATCAAGCATTATTGGGCAAATGCTGAGATTCCGGATGGGCACATCGTGTCCTTACCAATTGCTCCCAACGCTTAGATTTCTGACAAGGTCGAGCTAACGACTGAAAACAAGCGCTTAGTGGGAGGCAACCCACTTGTAAGTGTATATATTTTTCCTTCTTTGTTTCCTTTCCGTAAAAAAAAAAAAAAAAAAAAAAAAAAAAGGGTAAACGACGTTTCGGTCGCGTCGATTGACGGACAGGAGGTAGCGTCGATCGACGCTCATTCAGGTTCCGCAAAGGTTAGTATTTAAACCCGTCTCTTTCATCTTCTGCACCCTAAAACCCTAAAAATCGCCACACCATTCCAAAATCTTCATCTCTCTCGATTTTTCACCAAATCAAGCGATTTTTGGTCCTCAACTCATTAGAATTTCACTCTCTATCCGTTTTTCACACTTTCCTTCTCGATCTACCAAGGTATGTACCTCAAATTCTCACTTTTAGGTCCGTTTTTAGGGTTTGGAATTGAGACCTTCATAGATGGAATTAGATGTATAGAACGGTTTAGGATGATGACTTCTATGATATAATTGAGTTATGCAGTGATTGTGATGATTTTGAACTCGTTTTAGGCAGAAATCAAAAACTGAGCGTCGGGTTGAAAATTTTTCGCTCCGTCGATCGACGCATGGTGTTTCTGTAGATCGACGGGGTTTCACAGACTGCGTTTTCTGAAGTTCGATTTTTGTGTGTGTTTTGTGGTTGTTTTGCAGATGAATCGTGATAAGAGAGCCCGTACTGATAGTGGTCCAAGTTCAGTCCCCACTCCACCACCACGGATCGCTTTTCCTTGGCCAAGACTCGAGGGCACTAAGTTCCCCATTAAGAAGAAATACGGTAATATCAAGACCGTTTATGCTGATCTTGCGGTGCTTAATAGGGAGATTAGCGAGACGTGGGATGAATACGACACGCTGCTTTACAACGAGTGGCTCGGAGTGACTTTGAAACCCACACGCGTTGCTGACGAGAAGGTACTCAGAGACTTTGGGATATACAATGATGTGAGGCGCTTCTTAGCACGAGCAGGATTAGGCCATATTGCTATCAGGCAGCACAAGTTACACCCCGATTTGGTGAGACAGTTCTTTGCCTCGGTCCGCGTTTACTACGATGATGGCGTGGAGACTGCTCAGACAGGTCACTTGACCTTCATGGCCAAAGGTGTTCGATACAAAGTCTCTTTCTTGGACATTTGCCAGATCTTTGGGTTCCAGTCTCATCTCACTGCTACCACACTTCCCACCACTTTTGCTGACATGAGGACGTTCTGGAACCTTTTCGCGCATGGCCACTATGACAGTTCTGGGACTCCACACACCGATATCAGGCATCCTACGGTTCGCTATCTAGCTCGTCTCCTCGCCAACACCATCCTTTACAAGAACGAGCCAGGGAAGATGAGGATTGACGAGCTTGTCCTGATGTTTAGCTGCCTCCAGAATGATATCGGCTTTCCTACTGGCATACCTCACTTGGATGTTGATGCCAACCTGGGGGCTGTCTTTGCACATCAGCTGATGTCTGTGAAGAACACTCCCTTCACCTTGAGTAGCTCCAAGTCCTTCCAAGCCGGTAGTCTTCTCACTCCCATCTTTGAGTTCTGCAGGGTTGACACTTCCAATGTCAGCGTGGAGGGGAGTTTGACCATGGATTTCGCCTTCCTCCAGAAGGCTACTTGGGTTCAGCCTGGTCCTTACTGGGTTTATCGCGACGCAGCTGGGCAGCACATGGTTCTTTGGCCCGTCCGCGAGCTGCTATCCATCCGACATGGTTCGCCTGCGCTCGCATTCCAGGTTGATCCCGATTTGGTTCGACAGGTTACGCGCCGTTCCACTTCTCGGAAGAAGGCGAGCGTTCCTCCAGGTGCTTCCACTCGCGCTAGTGCTTCACGTCCAGCAGGAGAGCCTCAGCCAGAGCCTCTGCGGTTCATTGATATTCCTCAGCGACCCATGTCTCAGGAGGACTTCCAGGACTTCGTGGTTAACGGCTTTGAGAGGTTTTGGTCTGCCATCGCGAGGCTCGCCAACTGCAGCTGTGTTCGTCCGCTTACACCACCACGTCCACCTTCGCCACACCATGATGCTGATGATGAAGCCTAGTCTTCATTGCTGATTATCCCGGTTTAGTTTTTCTTTTTCTTTTAACTCTGTACTTTTCTTTCTTTTGAGTAATTTTTTTTTTATGTCTTTCATTGAGTCAGTTTTTGTTACAGTTTCCAAAGATTGTGCCTTTAGTTGGATGTTCTAACATTGGTGCTATTAATCTGGTTCATTCTTAGTGTTTTTGCAGTTTCTATTTTTCAAATTAGTGGTCAACAGCAGATCCTAAATACAGAACCAAATTGCTCGTTGCATACAGGTCCGTCGATCGACGCAGATCCGTGCACCGATCGACGTATCACTACCGTCGATCGACGAAGGGTTTTAGCATCGATTGACGCAGAAGCATACCGAAGGTCCAATTTTTATGCACAATTTTCTCACTTTTATTTTTCTTTTCTCTCACCAATTTCAGGCTTAATTAACACTGGGGACAGTGTTGTTTAAGTCTGGGGGAGGTAGTTGCTAACATTGTTTTCTATTTTGGAGTAAAAAAAAAAGTCGTTTTATTGAGTCAAAACTTGTAGGGGATGATGACCTTTCTTAGGAACAAACGCTCAGTTTTTGCCATTTTTAGCTGTTGCGACGAAGTCTTTGGATGGAGCGAATTCGAAACCAAATGATAGTACAGGTTCCCCTCTTATCGCGACTTGCAGAACGAAGTAGATCAAACTCCATACTAGTACACTTGATCTCCATCTCGCTATATTCTCTTTGATGATATCACGACAGTAATCGATCCAACATTCATGACTTCTTATTCACTTTACCACTCTTTGTTGATCCTAAATGGCCAGCTCATTTTTAGTTGGTACCTCACCCCTAACCTTAACCATTGTTCAAGCCTCATGCGATCTTTTTCCTTTTGTTTTATGTGCAGGCATGTGTATAAACTCCGGAGAGAAAGAGGTCCGACGCAGTTTTTCATTCACAAAATTGCACAAGATTGGGATGTGGTTGGAGTACTTATTAAAGAGCAGCAATGCTAAGCATGACTTGGGATTTTACGCATAATAATGGTAATTTTCGAGACTAACACTTTTGTAGGATCATTCCCCCCTTTAGTAGTTAAAGCTAAAAAAAAAAAAAAAAAATATATATAGTAAGGGAAAGGGGAATGATCATCTTTATAAGTCTCTAGCTTCAACAAAAGTCCCAAGGAATGGAGAGGTTGGATGTGGATAGTGGAACATGTTATATAATGATGTTTGGTTCCTGATTACGATTTGGAGGAGAGTGCAATGTGAATGAGAAACTGTGGGCATCAACTGGACCCGTCTCTCTCTTGTGATTATGCATAATGTCTGCATCCACCAAATAAAATCTGGTAACCCTAAACACTTTAGCTCCACTTAAACATAAAAGCCTTTAACATCACACCTAGCCCTTTTACTTGGTTGATATCATTAGAGAGAATTCCATCATCACTTCGATCAAGTGTGCGACAGTTAGGAGGATGTGAAACTGATGGGTTTGCAGGTTAAGATTTGAGGCCCAACCTATGATGGTTGAGATTCGTGACCGCCAAAGGTACTTTGTTTATATGCAGCGAAGGAGTCAAAGAAACGAAAGCAATGTTCCAAAGGATAAGTGAGTTCTCGTGATTTTCAAACCTCGACTTCATTCTTAGTCTCTAGTTTGCTTGAGGGCAAGCAAAAGCCAAGTCTGGGGGAGTTGATATATCATGGTTTTTACCATCTTTTGGCCATGATTTAACCCGGTTTTATCGAGTCTTTTTAGTATTTTTCTAGTGTTTTAGAGTCTTGGCAGGTTCGTGGATGAATGGAGCTTAATTGGTGATTATGGAGCATTTTGGAGCATCAAGGAAAGAGCAGTCAAAGTCGCATGCTTGATGAAGAAAATGCAGAGTTTCAACTTCTCCGTCGATCGACGGAGGCACCTGTTTCGCGAAAGAAGAGGAATTTCCAATTCTGAAGATTTCCTTTTTACCCCAGAAGTTCCAAAAGTTAACAAATTAAGCCCAGTCCGAAACCTAGCCTATAAATACCTAGTTTTCTTTTAGTTTACATTAAGTTTTCTTTTATCAAAAACCTAGAGATTCAGGGAGATTTTGAGAGTTAGGGAGACAAGTTTTCAGACCATTCAGATTGCTTCGAACCCTTCTGTAATTCTTTCTTACTATATTTTTATGCAGTATTATTCAGCTATTGTGATTTGCTTTGCATCCATGTCTGAGTAATCTACTTGTTAGGTTTAGGGTTTTTCAAAGGAATTAAGATGAATTGTTAGAATTAAATTCATGTTAGGATTATCTATTGGTTCTTCATCTAGATTGTTATAACCCTGATTTAGGATTGATCACTCTAAATTAGCTATCTTAGGTTGATTAGTTAGAAGCGGAAGCATCAATTAATAACCTGACCATAATCTTAGATGAGCAAAATCACCTATTCTCAAAGGAATTTGGTTTAGGGATTTTGTGAACAATTGGGACCTGAACTTTAATGCTTGCATAAATTGATTGATTTTACAAAGGAATTTGGATTTCTAGGGTTTATGCATAGATAATTAATTCAACGGAAGTCGTTTAATTTTACATTAGAGTTTCAAATTCGAGAACGAATCTTCATTAAAATCCTGATAGTTTCTTAATTCTGCAATTTATCTATTCCTGCGAATTTCCCGAAAACCTAGCTTTTGTTTAATTGAATTCTTAAAAACCAACAATCTTTCTTGCTTTGAATTTTTTCTTGTTTTTATTTAACTTTATTTGCTTAGCTCAATTCGAAGTCATAAATCCTATCGTTTGATTTGACTCCCAGTGATTCGACCCCTACTACAATTGACCTCTTAATTTGAGGGAGTAGCTCAGGGTAAATTTGAGCATATCAAAGGGCAATAGCTAAGCCGGGCGTTTTTAAAGACTAAGACGCAATCGTGTTACTCTTCTCTCAATATTCATTCATGAGTTGTCCCATCAAGTAATGAGACAACTATATATAGCACATTAATCTAGGGTTTAATGTGACTATGGTTACAGAGAGTAACTAGATAAAGAAAAGTACTATAGTTTAGTTTATTTATGGCTTGAATGATGAATTGGGCCTTTCTCTTGTAATGGGCTTCAAAGTAAATGTAGATTTGGGCTGCCAAATGTATGCCCAACAGTAGGCCCCTCCCCCAAAGCCTGAAAATCAGCCGGGCTGGATTTTGCGGGCTGGTCCGAATTTGGCCAACATAAGAAGCCCAATTCGATCGTCGACTTCTGAGTGGTCGTTGTAGAGGTGCCTAGGGTTTTGCGCCGAACGACCCTTCGTCTTCCTATCTTTCCCTATAAAAACGAGACCTCCATCTTTCTTCCATCACTTTTCGCTTTGCAGCTTTTTCTATAAAAACGAAATCTCTTCCCTTCTCTCATTTCTCTTCGTAGCTCTTTCTAAAGGTAAAAAATTCTTGACCCCGATCGTATTTTCCTTTGCTTTTATTCGTTCGTATTTCCTTGAAAACACCGTCGATCGTATTTTTACTTAATCCCGATTGTTGGAAATGAAAACTCCGGTCGTAGTTTCTTCTAACTCAGACTCCGGTTCAAGTGTCCCGGAGTTGAATATCTCGCTCGTGATTGATCAATTACACCAGATGCGCGTTTCGGACAAGGGCGGCGCATAACATCTTCGAGGTCGGTTAGTGCCGACCGTATATGCGACGGTCGAAGTTTGGCTATTGTGGAAGTTGGTGGTCAAGACGTCGATCGCTTAAACGTCGCCCCTGATCTGACGATCGAAGAGAGCGATGATCACGAGCTTGATGAACAGGTTTTGCCTGAGTTCATTGAGGAGGTCGGTGGTGGCGATTCATCCATCGATCATACGTCACCGGCGCGTATAGTATCTCGAGCTCCAGGCCTATCCTGCGATCTTTTTCCCATAAGTGATGACATTGCGTCCTCCAGTTCCTACGAAACCATCGAAAGGCTTCGGGGAGATGATGATTGGTCAGGCATCGACATCAGAATCGCTCGTCCTCGCGAGCGTCCCTGGTCTCCTCCTGAGGATTTCTTGTGCCTATATGAGTGCTACTTCAGCCATGGAGGGATGTGGTTTCCGATACCTAAGCTCGCGCTCGAATATTGCGAAGCTCGACGCGTTGCGCCTTCTCAACTCACCTGCGCCTCATATCGCAACATCTGTACGATCCTGACTATGGCCGCTGAGTTGGGATGGTCGGTGAACCTCGCTCAACTCGAGGATATGGTGGGGATCGCGAAATTCGGGGATTGTGGTCGTTTTTACGCTTCAATGAGGTCGGGGAACATGATTTTGACCGGCGTCAGCAGCAGAATCGAGCGTTGGAAGAATAATTTTTTCTTCGTGAAGGTCAATAAATACGTGATCGGGGATTTCACCGGTGCAATTCATGCCGGATGGAGTTCTAGGATTGGTATGTTTTGCTTCTTTATGCCCGACCCCCAGTCGTAGCTGATAGTTAATCTATCTTTTGTTTTGCAGGTAGAAAACTTCAAGTGGTCGAACCCGTTCCCAAAGGTGCATTCTCCCTGATCGAAGAGTTAAAGAGATTAGGCCAACAGAGGATCAAACGTTGTCGGCGCCGTGTTACTGTTACAACAGGTCAATTTAGTGGTTAGTGTGTTTGATCCTATCTTATTTTTGCGGTCGTATATTCCCGGTTTGATCAATCTTGGTATATTTCAGGTGACTTTGCCATTCCTCTTGCGAAGATCAGGCTGTATAGTCACAGGCCTTTGAAAGACAGAAAACAGCGATCGTCTAAAAAACAACGTTCAGAATCAGAAGACATGGGGATTGTAGACTTGGATGTTGTTGTTTATAGCGTAGGCTCGGGGTCGGCCGAAGCTCCCATGTCCTCTGATGCGAGGAGAAAAGATAAAGGGATCGTGATCGAGAATCCCTCCAAGAAGCAGATCGGTGTTGCCGCCCAGACGAAGCCCGCTGAGACTTCGAAGGTGGTCGGTGATCGCGAGGCGTGGCGATCGGAGAAGAAGAAAGATCGGGAGGGCGATCAGAGTCACTCTGGGTCTGATCCCAAAAGGAGCACGAAAGAGAAAAGGAAAGACAAGGCCTTGGTCGTTTCTGAGGCTGCGAACATCGAGCGTCCGAATCCCGAGGAACGAAATCCTGAGGAACTGGTGGATGACCAAACGGCGGTCGCCGCTACTTTATCGTTCGGGGACGATTACGACTTTATCCTCCAGTTTTCTGGTCGGGGACGCCATATCCTTGAGGACCCTGTAGCTTGTGGGGAATACATGCGCTGTATTCAGGGTCATCCCAGGGGGCCTGTTCCTGAATCTGAAGAGATGAGTTCTTGGCCTTCTCCGTCGACCTCACCAGGGTAAGTGTCTGCTGCTTTTATATCGATTTTCATCGACTGTTTCTTGTGGCTAAGTGTTGATGGTCGTATGTTGGTATTAGATGGTGAGCAACGTCAACTTCATGAGGACCAGATACGAGCGGATGTTGCAGAAGAATCATGAGCTCATTGTGGAGAAGAGGAGCCTGAAGTCGAGGATGAAAAACATGACCAACGCTGCCGAAGAGAGGGTCGGCCGTATTAATGCGATGGAGCAGAAGAACGAAGAGCTGAAGGTCGAGGTGGCCAAGTGGGAGGATGAGGTGCAGAGCATGATGGGGGAGAAGGAATCTATCTACCATCTGGCCAAATCTCAGATGAAACGCCTGAGGATCTCGCGTCGCGATACGACCACGAATTTCGGGGAGTATGCGGTCGAGAAGGTCGGTACCGAGCTTCAGGAGAGGGTCGAAGTTAAGTTTGAGAAGATACGACGTCATATTGCTGATTCTAAAGAGATGAATCATATATCGTCGACGGTCGGTCAAATCAAAGCCTTCCTCTCTTTCTACGAAGAGCAAGGTTCTGCTCCAAACGGCGCGGTAGAGAGGTTGCAGGAGGACCTGGAAAAGTATCAGAAGATGGCTGCTGCTCAACATGTCGAGAAGATATTTGAGGAGGACTTCACCTTCCCCGACCGTGCTAGCTGGATTCCAGGCGAAGAGCTCGTCTTCTCCGTTGAAACCCCGCACAGGATTGGTCAATATGGCCTTGGTGAAGAGTGGAACTCTACTGGCGAAGAGGAAGTTTGAGGCGATGGTGAGGTCGATCTGCGACCTTCCCGAGTCACACTCAGAGTCGGTGGATCTGACCCGATCGTATCTCCACGTGGTCGCGAAAGGAGGAATGGTTCCGAGTCTTCTCATGTGTCCGAAACCGACGAGGACGAAGGTCCCTTAGTGGTCGATGGTCGTACAGAAAATGTGGAGCATCCTCCGGAGGTTGCTGGAGCTTCGACCAAGGCTGCTGAAGGCCCTTCTACGGTCGCTGACCCTGCTGGAGGCCCGAACGGGACCACTGAGGTTCCTGGAATTGATGATATTCATGTCGTCAACTTCTAATTTATGTCTTTAGATGTTGTTTTTTCCTGGTCGGGCTGATGTAGCCGATTGACTTTAGTGGATGTATTTTGTTAAAACGGTTGCTCACGATAAGCGTATATGTATGCAATGTTCTTCGACCCTTGATAGTCGGGTTTAACTTCAGACTTTTTTATAAAATATCATAAGTTTCGCTTTAGAGAACTCTGAATTTTTATCAAAAGTTTTCGCTTTAAAGAGCTCTGGTCGGTTCGCGCGATGGACGACCAGGCTATTTTGTCTGCTGGTCAGGACTAGGCTTAAGACGGAACCCGTCTCGTGGTTAAGTGTGCGAGTCGTGGTCGGCTTACTGCACTTACACGTTCTTTGGATTCGATGCAGGTCGGGGCCTGGCTGACAAGTTTTTACCGGTCGGGAATTCATGGTTTCCAGACTATGGTTGTAGGTTTTCCTACTCCGTTGAAGCGAACGCGTATTTGTTTGTCAGATGCCTGGCCAGGGCACCGAACGTAGGGATGAGCTTGGGGCTTCTAGTCACAGACCAAGTGGTTTTTTTATTTTTTGGTGGAAGCTGGACCTCAAATGAGGCTACCTACGTACCCAAGTGAGGATCAAGCCGATCGTAGTTCATGGTCGGGATAGTGTCGACCGTATATGCGACAATATATATATATATATATATATTTTTTTTTTGGTGGAAGCTGGACCTCAAATAAGGCTGCCTACGTACCCAAGTGAGGGATCAAGCCGATCGTAGTTCATGGTCGGGATTTTACACTTGTGCCAAAAGGTCACATCAAATTTGCGCGAGACCGTGGTGGTTGGGAAAGCTTTAGCAGACGCATGGTCGGGGTTGTACTTCGTTGAGTGGAAGCGGGTTGTAGTAGTATCGTTTCAGGGACATCGCGTTCCACGAGCGTGGAATCATTACTCCGTCCATAGTCATGAGTTCGTACACGCCGGGACGAACAATCTTAGAAATTTTATATGGTCCTTCCCAATGAGCGCCGAGCTTTCCTGCCTTATACTCGGCTGTGTTTTCGTATACCTTCCTGAGGACGAGGTCGCCAACGCTGAAGCTTCGGCTCCGTATGCGCTTGTTTTAATAACGAGCAGCTATATGTTGGTAGTTCTGTATGCGGACGAGGGCCCGACCACGTTCTTCTTCGATGTGGTCCAAATTGTCTATTAACATTCTGTCGTTGAGGTCGGGGTCCGCTGTCCTAATTTCTCTTCGTAAACTGTTTACGCTGATTTCGGCTGGGGACATTGCTTCGATTCCGTATGCCAAGGAGAAAGGGGTGCGCTTGGTTGCTTGGCGTGGTGTCGTTCGGAACGACCATAGTATGCCATCCAGTTTATCGGCCCAGATTCCTTTCTTTTCATCGAGGCGCTTTTTCAGTTCGGAGATAATAGCCTTGTTCGTCGGCTCTGCCTATCCGTTCCCTTGCGGGAAACGCGGTGTTGACTTGTTAAGACGGATTTTCCACTTCGCGCAAAAATCTTCGAAGGTGTTGGAAATAAACTGTGACCTGTTGTCAGCAATAATTTTGTAAGGCAGTCCATGGCGACAGATGACGAATTTCCAGACGAAATCCTGGACGTTATTAGCCTTGATCTTTGCGAAGGATTCCGCTTCGACCCACTTCGTGAAGTAGTCGGTGACTACGATCACGTACCGCTTTTGTTTGGACCTCGGGAGGGGACCGATGATGTCCATCACCCATCTCATAAACAGGTAGACGGACGTTGCGGTCGTCAAAGGCTCAGTTGGAGAGTTGATCATTGGGCCATGACTTGGCATTTTTCGCAACGACGGGCGTAGTCTGCACAGTCGGTGAGCATGGTCGGCCAATAGAAACCGAGCTTTTTGATTTTCATTGCGAGAGTCCATCCACCAGAGTGATTGCCACCTTCGCCTTCATGCGTCTCGGTCAAAATGACACCGATCGCATCGTCGTTGACACACTGGAGTAGGACTCCCGCTGCACTCCATCTGTATAGCTTTCCATTCATCACTAAGTAATGCACACTCTTGGTTCTTAGACGACGTGCCGCCCACTTGTCTTCTGGGACCTTTCCATCCTTGATGTAATTAGAAATTTCAACCCGCCAATCTATCTAGTTGGCCTGGTCAGCATGGTCGGTATGGTCGGTATGGTCGGCCTGGTTGTTCTGGTCCGACCCGGTCGATTCGATCAAGCTCATCCTCTATATTGCCAACTTCGGTGTCGTTCACGATGATATTCATCCGGATGGCGCCGCAAGGTAAATCGATACTTGGGTCGGGAATGGTTTCGACCGGTATGATTCGTTTAAGGTTAGAGTCCGAGCTTGTTGCCAATGAGGCCAGAGCATCAGCTGCAAAGTTTTCGGATCGAGGTATATTAGTAATAACGAAGCTGTCAAAGTTGGAGAGGACCAAAGCTTCCGTGAGTTTCAGGTAAGCACTCATGCGCTTATCTCCGCGTCATAATCGTGATTTAACTGATTAGTGATAAGTTGGGAATCACTGTACGCGTGTACTCGTTTTACCCTGACCTCTTTGGCCAAGCGGAACCCAGCAATGAGGGCTTCCCATTCTGCTTCATTGTTGGTAGCTTTGAATTCGAGTTAGAAACATTGGTCGAGAATTTCATTTGTCGGGGAGATCAGACGTATCCCTGCTCCGCAACCGTGTCGAGATGCCGAACTATCGATGTAGAGACTCCAATCTTGATTGGTAGTTGGGGTGGCTGTAGCTTCCGGGGGAAGCCCGATAAGGAAATCAGCCAAGGCTTGCGACTTGGTACTCGTGCGGTTACGGTATTCGATTTCGTATTTGCTCAGCTCGACCGCCCATTTTGCCATGCGTCTTGACTGACTCGGGCTGTGGAGGATTGTTCGCAGTGGCTGGGTGGACATTACAGTGATCGTATGTGATTGAAAGTAAGGGCGGAGTTTACGAACGGCGACAACGATAGCCAAAGCCAATTTTTCTAAGGTCATGTATCAACTTTTTGCTCCATCGAGTGATTTACTGACATAGAAGATGGGTTTTTGGTCGCCGCGGTCTTCTCGAACTAAGACGCCGCTTGCTGCCACGTTCGTGACTGAAACATAGAGGTAGAATGTTTCGCCATGCTCGGGTTTTGGCAGGACTGGAGGCGTCGTTAGATACGCCTTCAACTCGTTGAAAGTTGCTTCGTACTTGTCATCCCAAACAAATATTTTGTTCCCGCGGAGGAGTTGGTATAAGGGAAGGCTTCGGTCTGTGGATCGAGATATGAAGAGGTTGAGCGCCGCTATTCTGCTGGTCAGTCGTTGTACCTCTCTTTTGTTTTTTGGAGACGGTAGATTGATGATCGCGGTGATCTGCTTTGGGTTTGATTTTATTCCCCTTTGTGTAACGATGTAACCAAGAAATTTGCCCGAGGTTACCCCGAACGTGCATTTGGTCGGGTTGAGTTTCATCCCGTACTCATTGAGAATTTTGAAGCAGTCTCGTAGGTGGTTGACGTGGTCGGTGGCGCTTTGAGATTTTACCAACATATCATCTATGTAGACCTCCATCGTATCGCCCAGCTGGTCGGCGAACATCTTGTTCACCACTCTCTGGTAGGTTGCTCCCGCGTTTTTCAACCTGAAAGGCATAACTCGGTAGCAGAATGTTCCTCGGTCGGTTATGAAAGACGTCTTTTCGCGATCGTCAGGGTGCATTGCGATCTGGTTGTATCCAGAAAAAGCATCCATGAACGACAGTAATTCATTCCCGGCCGTAGCTTATACCACGCGATCGATGTGGGGCAAGGGAAACCTATCTTTTGGACATGCTTTGTTTAAATCTGTAAAGTCAACGCAGACACGCCATTTCCCGTTCTTCTTTTTTACTACGACCGGATTGGCCAGCCATTCAGGGTATTGAACTTCCGTGATCGATCCGGCTTTGAGCAGCTTGGTAACTTCCCCGTTGACAGCGCGGGCTCTTTCGTAACCAAATTTTCTCCGTTTCTGCTTTATAAGTTTATATGTGGGATCGTGGCTTGTGATGGCCGGGTTGATGCCTTTCATATCCTCTATCGACCATGCGAACGTCGCGACATTCTCGCTCAGAAATTTGGTCAAATCCGTCTTGATTTATTCGGAAAGCTCAGCGCCGATATTAACGCCTTGCTTGGGGTATAGCGGATCGATGTTCACCGGGGTTGCGAGTTCTAGTCTTGGCTCGGTTGCGTTCGGCTCCTCTGGATTACTTATATGTAGGTTAAACTTCTGCAGTTTTTGCCCAGTGATGAAACAAGTTCTAGCTGCCTTTTGATCTCCTCTTATAGTGTGAACTCCAGTCGGGGTCGGGAATTTGACACATTGATGGTAGGTGGAGGCGATTGCTCTGAGAGAAAACAACCAAGGCGTCCCCATGATAACATTGTACACCGCCGGTTTGTCTACGACCAGGAACTTGACGTCCCTGATCAAGCCACCAACGTATACTCTCAGCTTGATCATTCCTACGGTTATCGTGGTGATTCCCTCGAAACCGACCATGGGTCTAATGCTTGGTTTAATCTTGCTATATGGTATGTCCATTCGTTTGAGCGTATCTTTAAAAATGACATCCACCGCGCTCTCGGTGTCGATCAGAACGCGTGTGACATCGCAATCTTCGACTTTGAGTTCAATGACCAAGGGGTCGTTGTGAGGCATCGCGAGATCCTTAGTATCAGCTTCAGAAAAGATGATTGGCATGTCGACTTCTGCCCGACCGTAACAATCTTGATCGGCCTGGTTCATCTTCTCATACTTCTTAAGAGATTGTACGGAGGCGTGAATTGGCTGGAGACCGCCCATTATGACGAGCACCCTTCTCTTTGAGGTCGGTGGCCCGTCTCGCGGACCTTCTTTCGGTGGTAATGGTTGGGTGGGGTTGTTGTTCTTCCGTTGTTCGCCTTGCCCAGAACTCTCTCCTCCTTTCCGTTTTTCCCCGCGATCGGGCGGCTATCCATTTTTATTTCTCCACGCTGATAACTGGTGAGCAGGGCATCTTTGAGACCACGACATTGTGTAGTAGAGTGACCGAATACTTGATGGTAATCGCAGTATAGTTTAGTATCTTTTGAGTCTTGCCCCCGTATCCACTTGTTCGACTGTCTCTGAGGTGGTTGGTCCGTTCTAACCTGGTGCACTGAGAGTTTTTTGCTCTTATATTCTTGGTCGTCGTGTTGACGGGGCTCTTGGTATTCGCCGTCGCTTTTCGGTTTTGCCTTTTGCGCTGGAGGCTTTATGGGAGAGTGTTTTTGCGTGTTAATGGTCTTGTCATCTTCAAGACGGATGTATCGCGTAGACCGATGCATCACGTCTTCTAAGCTGGTCGGTGGGGTGTGGACAAGATTCTCCCTGAACTTCGATTCATACCACAATCTTTGTTTTGGCGCTGAGATCGCGGAGTTGTCACTGACCGCGACCCTCGAGAGCAACGCTTTGAACCTGTCCATGTATCCTCGCAGCGTCTCGTCCTCCTTCTAGACCAGGGACCAGAGGTTGGCGTCGAAAATTCCTTCTTCGAGATACATAGAATAATGCTTGGGGAAGGCTCCGGACAGTTGTGGGAAACTGTCGATTGATCGCGGACTAAGACGGGCGAACCACTCTAGAGCAGGTCCCGAGAGATGCTCGACGAAATGTTGGCAGCAACCCGCATCTTTTTCCTCTGGGGGTAATGGATACGTCCCATCTCTAGGTTACATCGGGTCGGTGTCTCCGGTGTAATGCGGAATGCAGAGTTTACTGGAATCTCTGACCGGGATCGAGATGATGCGATCGGTGAAGGGTGTTTGCTGCGTTTCCGCCAGCACGCGTTCGATTTCTGGGGCAGAGCTAATCGCGTGGTGCACCTTCGAGGTTATTTCGGTAAGCTTAGCTCGGAGATCTTTCATTTCGAAATCTCGATCGCTCCTTGGTTCTTGCGACCAGGATCTCGTCGGCCTTGAGCGTTGCGAGCTTAATGGGTTGACTAGAGCAGGAACGAGTGGTCGGTTTTGGTCCGATGGTCATCCTAACCTTTCAAAAACATCCGAAGAGATGACCGGACGGTTCTGTTCGGATGTCTGACCCAGTCTTTCATGAACGTCTGAAGAAGCGGCTGGTCGGTTTTGATTACCTGGGTGACTCAGCCTTTTGAATACGTCTGAATGAACGACTGGTCCGTTCTGGTCCGATGGTCGTCATATCCTTTCGAACACGTCGGTTGACCGACCGAGTCTATCGAATATATCCATTTGTCGTCCCAACCTGTCGAAGATGGTCTGAGATGAGCTGGCTTCGAGCTGTGGGGAGTCGTTATTGGGTCGGCTATTGCCGGCCTCAGTTCGGTCGCGGGTCGTCGCTCGGGAGAGTCGTAAATCTTCAAGCCGAGAATTGGTCTGCCGTGTCAACTGCTTTTGGTCGTCTAGGCGTCTCATGATGGCGCCCATCATCCTGGACAGGTCGGCCTGCTCGTCAGCGACCCGGATTGCTCCCCGCTGGAGGTTGGAGGATTCGACAACGGTTGTATGTTCGTTGACGAGAGCCTGCTGGACGGTTGTTGGATTCGTATCTTCTTCGGTCGGGGTTACGACCTCGACCTCTTGCGAGGGGAGGTCTGGTTCGACGATCGGGTCCATTTTCGGTGTATAAGGCTATCTCTATGAATCCCCCTTCCTGGCGCGCCAATTGTTGATCTCAAACTCGGGAAAGTACGTTCGTATATTGTGAGAGGCCGAGATATCTGTTAAGTAAAAATGGATACGATCATAGAAAAGTGTGATGTTCGTATTTTAAGAGATTGTGACCAGACCGAAGGTATATGATCGTATTATGATTATACGAACATATAAAAGACAGCGATTGAATATGAAGGGCAATAGCTAAGCCAGGCGTTTTTAAAGACTAAGACGCAACCGTGTTACTCTTCTCTCAATATTCATTCATGAGTTGTCCCATCAAGTAATGAGACAACTATATATAGCACATTAATCTAGGGTTTAATGTGACTATGGTTACATAAAGTAACTAGATAAAGAATGCCTCGCCGCCAAAATCTCCGTGCCCTTGTTTCTACTCTCCCAAAGAATTGGGGTTTGTCCGGGCTTATCTCTGTCCGAATGATTGAAAGGTGAAAGTTTCAATTCGTGTTCCCTTCTACAGATTTGATGCAATCTGTCCTCAATCATGGTCCGTGGGCTTTTAATGATCGTATGGTGGTCCTTCAAAGATGGGATCCTACCATGGATGATTTGATGCTAAATTTCATACCTTTCTGGGTACAAGTCCGTGGGATTCCTCTTCAATTTCTTGATCCGGATGTCATTCGATATGTTGGAGAAAAACTTGGTGGTGGAGAGGTTGAATTGGTGGATTAAAATCCAGACATTGTTGCTCCGGTGGAATTTATCCGAGTACAAATCAAATGGAATGTGGATCTCCCACTGAAGTTCCAAAAGAATTTTAAGTTCACGCCGGGCGTCAATACTTTGTTGCGATTTCGTTATGAGCTGTTACGAGGGTTTTGTGAAACCTGTGGTATGTTAACTCATGATACATGATAATGTGTCCAGCCTGCAGATGACCAAGCTATTGTTAACAGTGACGATGAGTGTGACGCCCATTAACAATTTTTTTAGAAAAATGGAGGGGCTGTCGATCGACAGGGCCTTAATTGGGTCGGTTTTCTCGTTTGATTTTAGTCGTTCAATTGGACCGGGGCAGTTTGGGGAAACCTAGGGTTTCGTATTTAAGGTTTTTGGCCGCATTTGAGCGAACCAAAGTCCCAAAAATCAGCATAAAGAGTTTGTGAGGAGTTCTCTTGTTCCTGTGAGCTTTTGTGGATTAGGGTTTCGATTCTTGAGTGATTTGGAGTAGATTTTCGTGGTGATTGTCGTGGATTTCGTGTGTAGCCTCAATTCTACCAGTTTCTATCCGATTAATTAAAGGTGAGTGCGTGACCATGGCTTCTGGGCCGGTGGATTCGTTAGGGTTGCTTAATGATAGGTTTGGAATGAATTGTTTGATCTTGTGTTGATTGATTGTGGCTGTGAATTGTGTTTGTTGCGTTTGGATTGTGATTTTTGGTGCAGTTTTCGTGTTGACGCAGAGGAGGAATCGATTCGAGAGAATAATGATCGATTTCCCAGGATTCTGCGAAGGCCTGTCGATCGACAACCTCTAGGTGTGTCGATCGACAGACCAACACGGAGGCTGTCGATCGACAACCTCTAGGTGTATCGATCGACAGGTATGTTCAGGTGCTATCGATCGACACCTAGAGGGTGTGTCGATCGACAGGCACATACAGGCTGCCTGTTTGGCTGTGGTTGAGCCGTTTTCTTGTCATTATGTGTTGTTTGTTGTATATTTGCCTGAGCGGTTCCATGGTGCCTGAGTACGCAGTCGTAGATGGGATGACCGTCTCACTGAGTATTTATGATAATACTCACGCATCTCTTTTTTCCATGTGATGCAGGTAAAGGCAATATGTGATCATGGAATCATGGCAACGAAGAGGGAGATGATCTAGGGTCTCGAGTTTGGTGTTACCTATTGTTTCCATTGTTGTTTTAGAATTACCATTATGTTGCAGGATTGTGGAACTTGTGATGTTTGATTGTTGAACTGGTTTGATTAGTAATGGAATTAGTTAGCTGGTTTATTGGTTTTGTTATCTGCTGTTGGTTAGTTCTGGTGTTGTTTGCTTGGTTGTTGAGGATAACATTTATGGGAATGCTACTCCGAGACCAAGGGTTTCTTGTTTTTTTTTTTAAACGGGTCGGGTGTTTTAAGTTTGGTATCAGAGCGATACGGTTTTACGACGGGGTAGAACTGTTAGGATTGAAATTGGTAAATTTGCAATTCTATGGGTTTGGGGGTTCTAGATCATCTTCCTTTGAGCCTTCAAAGAGATTCCACGGTAAGTGTTGTTTGTTTGTGTTTTGTTCTTTAGTGCTTGGCGTGTGCTGTGGTAGAACAGTAGGTTGGCTAGAGGCACTAGAGAATATGGCCTTGGTGGCCGGGTGACCGTGTAGGTCAGGATGGTGGTCGGGGACCAGCGAGTGAGTCGGCTGGGGATGCGGCTCAGGGTTCCACGTTTGAGACTGTGGCAGATCCGTAGACGTATCAAGAGGGTCTGTGTATTAGTGCGAGTGCCAGTGGGAGTGCCTATGTGAGAGCCGGTGTGAGGGCTGTGGGGCCAGGGCTGGTGCTGGATTGGCTCGCTGTTCGGGTGCGCCCGCAGGAGGAGTGCAGGTGACGAGTTGATCGTCTGGCACATCTGTTGCAGTAGTTGTTGTGGCGGCTCTAGTGAGTGAGTCTGCCGGGAGTGCGACTCAGTGTGTTGCGCATGTGGCTGAGAGTGATCCGTAGATGCTTCAAGATGACTTGAGTGCCATTGAGACTGCCTGCGTGCAGCCAAGTGTGAGCACCAGTGTGAGGGCTGGTGGGGATAATGTGGTCCTAGGTTGGCTGCCGGGGGCTGATGTGGATTCTCGTGAGGTTGGTAGTGCGGGAGACGGCTTTCAGGACTCGGTATGGGCATTTTGAGTTTGTAGTGATGGCATTTAGGCTGACGAATGCACCGACGGCATTTATGAGATTGATAAACGGAGTTTTCCAGGAGTATCTGGATGAGTACGTGATTATTTTCATCGATGACATTTTGATGTATTCGAAGAGTCTTGAAGAGCATGAGGTTCTTTGAGGAGAGTTTTGGAGAAGTTGCGGGAACAGAAGTTGTTTGCGAAGTTGAGCAAGTGTAGTTTCTGGCAGAGAGAGATGGGATTTCTGGGTCACATCGTTCCTGCAGAGGGAGTTTCTGTGGATCCGGCGAAGATTCAGTCTATCCGAGATTGGCCTAGACCGAGGAATGCAACTGAGATCAGGAGTTTTCTTGGGTTGGCAGGCTATTATCGGAGATTCGTCAAAGGTTTTGCGAGTATGGCTCAGTCTATGATGAAGCTGACGGGAAAGGATGTTCCTTTCGTGTCGTTTGCTGATTGTGAGCTAAGTTTCGCGAAGCTGAAGACGATGTTGACTAGTACACCAGTACTGGCGTTGCCGGAGCCAGGTGAGCCTTATGTGGTGTACACAGATGCTTCGGGAGTTGGTTTGGGTTGTGTGCTAATGCAGCAGGGTAAGGTGATTGCTTATGCTTCGAGGCAGTTGAGGAAGCACGAAGGCAATTATCCTGTTCATGACTTGGAGTTGGCTGCAGTGATCTTCGCGTTGAAAATCTGGAGGTCTTACTTGTATGGTGGCAGAGTTCAGGTGTTCACTAATCATCATAATCTGAAGTACATTTTTACTCAGCAGAATTTGAATGTACGACAGAGGCGATGGTCGGAGTTGTTGGCTGATTACGACCTGGACATTGTTTACCATCCTGGTAAGGCTAACACTGTGGCAGATGCTCTTAGTTGGAAGAGGTATGATTCATCTCAGGAACGGGATGTGGAGGCTCTTGTGAGCATGCTGAGTACTTTGAGGTTGTGTGTTACTTCAGAGGAACCGTTGGGGTTAGCGGCGGCTTATCAGGCGGATCTTTTTAACAGGATCTGAGTAGCTCAGGAGAAGGATCAGGTGTTGATGGATCTCTCTAAGGTTGCTGGTTCTGAATATCAGATTTCTGCTAACGGGACTATCTTAGTGCATGGACGAGTCTGTGTTCCTAAGGATAAGGACTTGAGGCATGAAATTCTGAGAGAGGCTCATGCGAGTAAGTTTTCGATTCATCCGGGAGCGATTAAGATGTATCAGGATCTGAAGCGGTATTATCATTGGGTCGGGATGAAGAGAGATATGGCAGATTGGGTTGCAGCTTGCAATGTGTGTCAGCTGGTGAAGGCTGAACATCAGGTTCCTGGTGGCTTATTGCAGAGTTTACCAATTCCAGAGTGGAAGTGGGACATGATCACTATGGATTTCATGGTAGGGTTGCCGGTTTCTCGGACCTATGACGCGATTTGGGTGATTGTGGATCGTTTGACTAACTCAGCACATTTTCTGGCCATTAAGAAGACAGATGGAGCTGAGCTCTTGGCTAAGAAGTATGTGAAGGAAATTGTGAGGCTGCATGGTGTGCCAGCGAGTATTGTGTGGGATAGAGATCCAAGGTTTGCTTCAGTGTTCTGGAGAACTTTTCAGGCTGAGATGGGCACTAAGGTGCACATGAGTACAACTAATCATCCGCAAACGGATGAGCTGTCCGAAAGGACAATTCAGACACTTGAGGATCTGTTGAGGATGTGTGTGATAGATTGGGGTGGTCATTGGGCTGATCACTTGAGTTTAGTGGAGTTCGCATATAACAACAGTTTTCAGGCGAGTAGTGGTATGGCTCCTTTTGAGGCGTAGTATGGGAGGCCATGTCGTACTCCGCTTTGTTTTACCCAAGTGGGGGAGAGGAGTATTTATCGGGCTGATTTTGTTCAGGAGACGACGGAGAAGATCCGTGTTGTGAAGCTGAACATAAAGAGGCCCAGGATCTGCAGAAGAGTTATGCCGATAGGAGAAGAAAAGAGTTAGAGTTTGCAGTCGGAGATCGAGTGTATCTCAAGATGGCTATGATGCGGGGTCTGAACAGGTCCATATCCAAGGATAAGCTGAGTACGAGGTACATGGGTCCGTTCCGGGTGTGGAACGTGTTGGACCAGTTGCTTATCGGTTGGAGCTGCCTCCGATCATGGAGAAATTCCATGACGTGTTTCATGTTTCGAAACTCAGGAGATGCTTGCATGCTTATGACGAGGTAGTCGTGACGATTCCTGCAGATCTTCAACCTAATCTGACGGTTGGGATGAGACCGGTTAGGATTCTTGAGAGAAGTATCAAGGTTCTGCGCCGGAAGAGAGTGCCGTTGTTGAGAGTCTTGTGGGACTGTGACAGTACTCAGGAAGAGACTTGGGAACCAGAGGCAAAGATGAAAACGAAGTTCAAGAAGTGGTTCGAGAAGCAAGCCGAGGAGTGATTTCGTTTTCTTTGTGGTTTCCCGTTTCAGTTTTTGTGTTATAGTCACCGTATGTGGTGATATTTTGGTTTAGGATTTTGTATTTTCATTAAGTTGTAATGATTATGACATTTTTCAGTGAATAAGATATGTATTCTTATGTGTTTGTGCCTTGCAAGTCATGTGTTGTGGTTAGGGAACCTCGAAATGGAAGTTTTATCGTGGTTGTGGGGGCGTGAACCTGCATAGTTAGATTTGTCAAGGGTTGTGGAGGAGATGGAGATCTCTAGTAAGCGGAGTCACTTTGAACACAACAGATTGTAAAGAAAGATCTCAAAAAACACTTAGCACAAGACAGATGTATAAAAAGAGTTCTCTTTATTGCTGTTATGGCTTAAGCGTTATTACAAGAGAGTTTCTCTGCTAAAAGTTGTGATCCCTTTTTAGGTGAATACAATGAACTATATATAGTCTTCCTAAGTAACCTAGGTCAACTAATAAAATGGGCCAGGCCCGTTAAGCAAAATATTAAATTTAGGCCCATATTCTTATTAAGCCCATTTTACATATAGGTTTAATGTCATTTTGGGCCTAGATTTCAACTAGGCCTTCGTAGGCTCGCTTCGATTCTGTCGCTTTGAAGTTGAATTGATCTTGTCGTTATATCGATCTCATAGGGGTGAAATCCGACCCCTACAGTTAGCCCCCCAGCTTGGTAGTATCGAGTGACGATGATGCCAAGGTAGTCGCTGCTGAAGACTGAGATTAATATGATGGACTGCGCATTTGCCAGGAGTGAACGTTTTGTCACCACACTCGGGAAGTTTCAGTTGTTCCATGTCGAGCTAATGTCACCGCGTTTTCCTGGACTTGTGTGTTGTTGTTGTTTTCTGTTTCTTTTCACTTAGTGGGCTCTGATGGAGTTGATGACTCTCTTTGGTTAATAGGCTTGAGGCCTGCTAAGAAGTTTTTAGAACTTTTCCTAAACACCTGTTTAATTTTTGGAACTTTTCCCAAACACATGTTTAGTATTTGGAACTTTTCCTAAACACCTTTTTGATTTTAGAAAATCCTCTGGGTATAAATAAGCTGCTTCCTTTCCATTGATTTTCACCAATTCACGTCTCTTTCTCAAAACAAAAGGTAAAATTCTGCACTCTCATTTTTTTTTTGTCTCGTAGCTTGTTTTGTCTTTTTCTTCTGTTTTGTCTTTTTGCTCTTTTTCTTCTTCGTTCCACCATCTTCTTCTTTGTTCCACCATCTTCATCTTCAAAACAAGATCTCTGTTCGTTGCTCACCCATGGCGCAGCCGTCTCCATTCATCAGTACGTTTGCTTGTGGATCGGATCAAGGAGAGAGATCGAGGAAGATAGGTGCTCGGATCTTGTTCCGGTTCGAGAGATCTTAACAGTTGGAAGCTCGTCATCTTGATGGGAGATCTTGATGCTGGCTCGGAGGTGAAGACACAATCGTGGCGAGGCAGAGTGGTGCGAAGAAAACCAGTCGGATCCGAGTTGAACCGAGTCAACTCGGTCAACTCTGTTGAACCGAGTCAACTCGGTCAGCTGAGTTGAACCGGGTCAACTCGGGTTTGACCAGTTTGACCGGTCTGGTCCGGTTTGACCGGTCTGATCCGGTTTGACCTGGTTTGATCAGATTTGACCAGATTTGACTGACGGAGGTGGCTGAGACTGAGTTTGACCACGAGTTTGACTAAGTCTTGAATTCTCATCGCAGCGGAGAAAGTGAATCGAAGAGAATGTCTTCCAACTCCGCGGATTTGTTGCTTGATTGCAAGCAAGACAAGGATGGCTCAGAAACTGTTTCGGATTTAGACGATTCCAGAGATATGTCTGCAAACCCTTTTCTTCTCGGTTGGTTCTTTCTTCAGAGTCTGACCTAGCAGTTTGATTAGATCAGCTTCTTGCAGAACTCTAGATATAACCAACGAAGCTCAGATCGTGGTCCCGCAAGCTGTTAAGAAGAAGAGACCTTGGTGGCAAAGAAGATTTGAAGAGAGGCTCGCTGGTTAGGTTCGTTGTACGTGGTGATGTGGCGAATCTTGATCAATTGTGAAGTAGACACGAGGATATCTTCTATGGTGAGGTGAGAGACAGTTCCGAGGCCGGTGACTCCATGATGAGGCGAAACTTTGGAGAAGAGATCGTGATACAGCATGAATGAGGTCGTTTTACTGAAGCCTTATAAAGATCGAGTGAAGCCGTGCATGCGTGAGTGAAGTCATTTTGGCGAGATGGGGTCTCGAAGTTTGACTTGGTGAGATTGATTTGATGCTTGATCGAAGTAAAACTTGACCACCAACGTGGTAGAGAATGACTATTTGGATTCTTGGCTATGCCTTAACCCGACGTTGATGCGTTCGAGACGATGTGTGTCTTGTGTTTCGCTCAAGAGGTGTTGCGACCAGTTTGTATTTACCGAGTTCTCACATTTTGTGGCAAACCGCTAGTGACAAGTTTGCTCGAACTATGTTCTCGCTTTAGATTTTAACAATGATCGTCCTAGTTTGCGAGACTATCGTTGCAGACTGTTTCGCTCCTAAAGACGAACATGTTATGTTGTCGTTGATGATCCTCTTAGCTTCCGGGCGAGTCCGTGTTGACAAGAGTGATCATGGTATGTTGTTTGAGACCAGTGTTGAGTTAACTGGATTTTTAATGATGTTCTCTGTTTACGGGCGAGTTCGCATTAACACGCCCGCTCCAAGAGTGAACATGTTATGTTGTTTAAGACCAGTGTTGAGTTAACTGGGTTTTCTGATGATCATCTTGGTTTACGGGCAAGTCTTTATTGACACGCCCGCTCCAAAACTGACCACGCTATCGCGTAATGACCAACGATTAAATGTAGTTGGGTTTTTTGAGTGAACGTTTAGGTTTACGACTTTGTATTCAAAAACGCAGCCGTTCCTATAATGAACACTTTGCGATTGTACCAGTGTTATGGTTAATTGGGTTTAGAATGATCATTTCGGATGACGCAGGTGTTACTCCTTGAACACCTCCGCTCGATAATGATCATTCATTTATTTGTATAGCGCGCTGTTTACCGCAGTGGGTGTAATAGTCAGATTTGGTTTCATCACTGTGGCAAGCAGTGACGTCAAGTCTTTTTTGTTTTTGACTTGAGTAATCCGTGAAGGATGTAAGAGAAGTGCGAACAAATCTTTGATCTTAATTAATCGTAGAGTTTGTTACAAGAAATGGGAGTATAAGAGTATACGTACCCACTCCCCCCCCCTTTTTACGGAGGAGGACAACTGAACTCATCCGGAGATGAGCTGCCTACGTACCCATTGCAGAGATCAAGTCGCCTCGTAGTTCATGTTTTTGTGGAGCTCAAGTTACTCAAAGCTTTTCTCTATCTCGAAATCTTCGAGACTAAAGTCACCTTTGAGTGTTCCAGCTACGAGCTTGGAAGCAAGTTTTTGTCCCAAGGTAGGGCAGTTTGATGTGGAATGTCCGGAGGTACGGTGGTATTCACAATAAGATGTTTCATCGTAGGTGCTTTGTCCTCCGGTACACGGGTTGTAGCTTTCCAGCTCTACTTGGTAGTTGTGAGCTCCTTCGAAGTCGCCTTCGTGATGGGCGGAGCCGGAGCTAGTGTTGTTCTTTTTTGTAGCATGAGGGTTAGCGGTCTGCGGTGGGTTATTTGTTGGCTTGGATTTTACCCTTTTTTGCGATGCTCGTATCTCGTCCTCGTTCTTGGCGAAGTCGGTAGAGCGATGAAGAGCATCTTGGATGGTTGATGGGGCATTCACGGTCATTTCTTGTTGAAAGGGAGAGGGGCATAACAAAGCTCTTCTCAACGCATCCAATGCAGAGGCATTGCTAATTCCTTCCACTTTGGAAAGTACTGTTTTGAACTTTTCCATGAAGTTTCGCAGACTTTCGTTTTTGTTCCTGTCGAATATTCCATAGATCTCCGTCGAAGATCTTTCGCTCCAAGAATATTCCGTAGTGTTGCACGAACATGCCAGAGAGTTGTCTGAAGTTATCGATTGAGTTCTTTTCTAATCTGTAGAACCATTGGAGGGCAGGTCCCTTGAGGTGTTCGACAAACAACTTACAGTATCCGGCCTCTCTTTCTTCCTCATTGAAGTTAGCTCTGTCCAATGCTACTTTGAATGACAGGAGGTGATCCTTTGGGTCGGTTTTTCCTTCGTAAGGTTGGATCTTGATCTTTCCAGGGTCAGTAAATTTTGTCTTAGAGATCCGTTTAGTAAAGGGAGTGTTTTGCGCCTCCTCGAGTACACAGTCGATTTCGGGAGCCCTACTGGTGACGCGGTGTACCTGGGATTGCACCATTCTTAAGTTAGAGGCGGCTCGTTCCATCTCTGCTCGCAGATTCGCCATCTCCTCCTGTTGAGTCTGGTGTTGTGTTATGCGCTCCTGCTCAAGTCTGTCATGCTCAATCCAATAGGGATCCTCCGCCTCATAGGCGAAGTCTTGTGCATGCCTCACATATGCGCTGCTTCGCTGAGTTTGCGTACGGCTCCTGTCTGTAGGTAGGTTGCGGTTTTCTCTGCGTGTCCTGCAGAGGTTGATGCGCGTTGATCCTGAAGCTGGCGGGTTGGCACGCGTTGCTTCATCAACTTGCTCTGGAGCAGCATCCATTGTTTGCATCGGCGGTGGTAGGTCATCTCTTGCTCTTCGTGTAGTGCGCGGTGTCGAGAAGCTGAGAGCATGTGGCTTGATCCGTCCAATCGATCCTCGTGGTCCCCCCTTCTTACGTGCTGTCGTGAGAACCTTTAGCTTGCCCTTGAAGGTAGTGTTCAGCTTGTCCTGCTTTGTATTCTTCTCGAGGAGCGTCTTCAGCATGTTCTTCACCTCGGCCATGTCTGTTGAAGCTGTTGCGACGGTGTCTACGTCAAGGTGCGATGCTGAGGAGCTCTTGTTGCTGCTAGTCATTGCGTTGGGTCTGATGCGTGTAGTGATTCCTAAGTGTCAGAGAATTCTCCTTCCCCTTAGTCGGCGCCAAACTGTGGGGGCGTGAACCTGCACAGTTAGATTTGTCAAGGGTTGTGGAGGAGATGGAGATCTCTAGTAAGCGGAGTCACTTTGAACACAACAGATTGTAAAGAAAGATCTCAAAAAACACTTAGCACAAGACAGATGTATAAAAAGAGTTCTCTTTATTGCTGTTATGGCTTAAGCGTTATTACAAGAGAGTTTCTCTGCTAAAAGTTGTGATCCCTTTTTAGGTGAATACAATGAACTATATATAGTGTTCCTAAGTAACCTAGGTCAACTAATAAAATGGGCCAGGCCCGTTAAGCAATATATTAAATTTAGGCCCATATTCTTATTAAGCCCATTTTACATATGGGTTTAATGTCATTTTGGGCCTAGATTTCAACTAGGCATTCGTAGGCTCGCTTCGATTCTGTCGCTTTGAAGTTGAATTGATCTTATCGTTATATCGATCTCATAGGGGTGAAATCCGACCCCTATAGTGGTTAGAACTTACCAGTTTCGGTAGGAACTCTAACGGGTTTTGTGTGTGTGTGAGAGAGAGTTTCGGAATAGACGTTTTACGGTGGTTAGAACTGTCTAGTTCTGGAGAGACTCTGAGGGGACATCCGGGGTGATGGATGGTCCGAGTGATCTGTGATGATCACGATTGTGCTGGTATTCCAGGTTGGGAATATCATGTGAGACCTTGGGAGGTAGTTCCGGTCAGAGGTGCATTGTAGACGTTAGGAATTGATTGCATAGCTCAGGGATAGACATGGGTTCTTTCTTGGAGATGAGTCTCTTGCAGATCTTGAGAGATGCGTCTCTCCGGAGAATAGTGGGTTCCCTGCATACCGATCATTCGTCAGGACTGCGCGGACTGAGAGCGTGAGGGTATGGAGATTGTTTGGCGAGGTTACGACCTCTGGCAGATCTTTGAGAGATGCGTCTCTCCAGGGATAGTGAGATCCCTGCATACCGAGAGCTTGATAGACTGTGTGTCTTGATGGGTTGAGGTGTGGAGATGGTTGAGTATCAAACACTGTCAGGACTGCGCGGACTGAGGTGGGTTGGTACTAGGCACCGAGAGCTGAGGGGTGACGATCCCGAGAGCTAGAAGGTGGTTATGAGTTATGAGCTATGGGCAATCAATGTCTGAGACAAGTCTATATGCATAGGACGAATGTGAGCCTCGAGAGGGTTTGGGGAGATGTAGTCTCCAGTGTGCTGGCAGGTTGGCCAGGGGGTTAGTCTTGACGACTGTGTTAGAGGATTCCAGTTTTAGTGGGGGAGAATTGTGACGCCCATGAACCATTTGTTTAGGAAAATGGAGGGGCTGTCGATCGACACACATGGTGTATGTCGATCGACAGGCTCATTAAGGGTTGTCGTTCGACACACACAGTATGTGTCGATCGACAGGGCCTTAATTGGGTCGGTTTTCTAGTTCGATTGGACCGGGCCGGTTTGGGGAAATCCAGGGTTTCGTATTTAAGGTTTTTGGCCGCATTTAAGCGAACCAAAGTCCCAAAAATCAGCATAAAGAGTTTGTGAGGAGTTCTCTTGTTCCTGTGAGCTTTTGTGGATTAGGGTTTTGATTCTTGAGTGATTTAGAGTAGATTTTCATGGTGATTATCGTGGATTTCGTGTGTAGCCTCAATTCTACCTGTTTCTATCCGATTAATTCAAGGAGAGTGCGTGACCATGGCTTCTGGCCGGTGGATTCGTTAGGGTTGCTTGGTGATAGGTTTGGAATGAATTGTTTGATCTTGTGTTGATTGATTGTGGCTGTGAATTGTGTTTGTTACGTTTGGATTGTGATTTTTGGTACAGTTTTCGTGTTGACGCAGAGGAGTAATCGATTCAAGAGGATAATGATCGATTTCCTAGGATTCTGCGAAGGCCTGTCGATCGACAACCTCTAGGTGTGTCGATCGACAAACCAACACGGAGGTTGTCGATCGACAACCTCTAGGTGTATCGATCGACATGTATGTTAAGGTGCTGTTGATCGATACCTAGAGGGTGTGTCGATCGACAGGCACATACAAGGGATGTCGATCGACACCTAGTGGTAGTGTCGATCGACATGCCTGCCTGTTTGACTGTGGTTGAGCAGTTTTCTTTTGTTTATGTGTTGTTTGTTGTATGTTTGCCTGAGCAGTTCCATCGTGCCTGAGTGCGCAGTCGTAGATGGGATGACTGTCTCACTGAGTATTTATGATAATACTCACGCATCTCTTTTTCCCATGTGATGCAGGTAAAGGCAAACTGTGATCGTGGAATAATGGCAACAAAGAGAGAGATGATCTAGGGTCTCAAGTTTGGTGTTACCTGTTGTTTCCATTGTTGTTTTAGAATCACCGTTAGGTTGCTCGATTGTGGAACTTGTGATGTTTGGTTGTTGAACTGGTTTGATTAGTAATGGAATTAGTTAGCTGGTTTATTGGTTTTGTTATCCGCTGTTGTTTAGTTCTGGTGTTGTTTGCTTGGTTGTTGAGGATAACATTTATGGGAATGCTACTCCGAGACCAAGGGTTTCTTGTTTAAAAAAAAAAACGGGTCGGGTCGTTTCAAGGAGGATGGTGATGATAATGTTGACATGGATCCTGTTCTGGAACAAGATGTAGGTGTTTATCAACCTCATCAGGGCAATCCAATAGACAATATGCAAGAGCAGAATGACAACAATGTTGAGATGTCTCCTGAAGAACAAGATTATGAAAATGAGTATGAAGCACACTCGATGATTGGTGAAGAGACTTGGGATGATTTTTAGGCGGACCTGGCTGTGGTAAAAGGTCCTAAGATTGCGAAAAGGAGGTGAAGATTCCTTGAGAACCTTATTGAGGAGATGGGGGAGGAAGCTACTCGGCGAGATACCATGGCCAATCCTTTGGAGACGGAGTTGGTTGATAATGATACTGAGGATTCTATCATCCTTGAGATAAAGGCAAGAAGAAATGGCGATAATCCTTTCATGGAATATGGAAGTTTTCTGGGAACTTCTACTCTGGCTTCTTCCATTGCGTCTTTTCCATGAGGTAATCTCTGTATGTCCCCTAATACTTCTGCTGTTGGAACTGACCAGTTTGATATTGGTCATGCGCATAAGAAACAGAGGATTCATGAGGATATTGTTGACAAGTTGGTTGTTGTTTTGTCTTCCACTCAACCTGCAGTTGATGCTCTTCGGAAGCTTCGTGATGATTATGGTGAACCGGGTACATCTTCTCCTCCTTGGAGACCACAACTCAGAGGCGCGGTGGGCCCGAATCCACCAGAATTCCCATGAGAATTGAGGTGTGGAACTGTCGGGGCTTGGGACAACGCCTCACAGTTCGACGTCTTAAGGAGATACAAAGGGTGTATCTTCCAGACTTGTTGTTCTTGGTCAAAATAAAGAAGCAGAATGATTATGTTAGGGATATTGGTGTATCGCTTGGGTATGATGATATGTGTATTGTTCCTCCCCAAGGGTTAAGTGGTGGTTTAGTTGTTTATTGGAAGAAGCATGTTTCTGTTCAATGTATTTCCTCTGATGCAAGGCTTGTAGATCTATCTATTAAATATAAATATTTTCATTTCTACTTGTCTTGTATCTATGGAAATCCTGTCCCTTCTTTACGTCATCATCTTTGGGAAAAACTTCAAAGAATTGCAGTCTCTCGTACTGGTTCTTGGATGATGTGTGGGGACTTTAATGAAATATTACACCCATCTGAAAAGAAGGAGGTCGGATAAGAACAGACACTAGTGTTCAGGAGTTTAAAATTGTGCTTGAAGTTTGTGATATGGAAGATTTGAAACATAAAGGTAATCCTTTTAGTTGGGTTGGCCGAAGACATTTGCAGGTAATTGAATGTTGACTTTATCGAGTTTTTGTTAATCCAGAATGGAAAGCTCTTTATCTTGCCTCGGAAACTGAGTTCCTTGATCTAGCTGAATCTGATCATCGGCCTATGATTGTAACGATTGAACATGAACCGGTGGTTAGACGCGGTTTATTCCGGTATGATCGACGTTTCGTACAATTCGAAGATTTCACTGATACTGCTAAAACTAATTGGAATCGCAGAACAGGGATTAATAAAACTCTCTGTCGAAAGTTAGGATTTTGCCGTACTATTATTGCTAGATGGAAAAGAAGGAATCGCATTAACGTAGCTGAAAAGATTCAGGCTTGACGTGCTCGAATTGATGAAGCTTTGCGGGATCGAGATGTTTCAACAATGGAGATACAAGCTCGCAAACAAGATTTAAACAAGGCATACCGAGACGAAGAAGAGTTTTGGAAGCAGAAAAGTCGTAATTGGTGGTTGAAAGCAGGTGATCGAAACACACGATTTTTTTATGCCTCACAAAGGCAAGGAAAGCCCGTACCTGTATCAAGAAAATCCGAGACAGACACGGAATTACTCATCGGAAAGATGACGTAATAGCAAAAGTGGCTGATGAGTATTTCCAGAATATGTTCTCGACTTAAAATCCTTTGGAGTTAGATGCATTTTTTGGTGAAGTTCAACACAAAGTTTCCGACGAGATGAATTTAATGTTGACACAACCAGTGACAAGTGAAGAGATAAAGGAAGCTGTTTTTCTTATTGGAGCTGATCGAGCTCCGGGACCTGATGGATTTACGGGTGCCTTTTACCAACAGTTTTGGACAGATATTGGTGATGATGTTTGTAACATAGTTAAACTTTTCTTTGAAACAGGAATCATGGAGGATGGTATAAATCACACGAAAATATGCCTGATTCCAAAGATTGTTGATCCGGTTGAGATGAGTGATTTTAGACCAATAAGATTGTGCACCGTAAGCTACAAAATTATTTCGAAGATTCTGGTTTTGAGATTAAAGGGTTGTCTGGGTTTAGTTATTTCTGAATCCCAAGCCGCGTTTGTACCGGGTCGAAACATTACCGATAATGTTCTTGTGGCGTATGAGCTTTTACATGCCTTAAAGTCTAAGAAGGATTGTTCGGAATCGTATGTATCAGTAAAAACTGATATAAGTAAGGCTTATGATCGTGTTGAGTGGGTTTTTCTTGAGAAAGTAATGCACAAACTAGGGTTTTATGAGCGTTGGATACAATGGGTTATGAGTTGTGTGAAATCTGTCTCTTTCTCTGTTCTCATTAATGGCCCCCCGTATGGAAATTTCAAACCAACGCGTGGTATATGTCAAGGTGACCCTTTGTCACCATATATCTTTCTTTTGTGTGCTGAGGTTCTTAGCCAAATGCTTACTAAAGGAGAACGAAAAAAACGATTTCACAGTATGAAACTTGCAAGACATTGTCAATCTGTTACGCATTTGTTGTTTGTGGATGATTCTCTGTTCTTTTGTCAAGCTTCTACTGTAGATTGTTGAGAAATAGCATATATCCTTCAACGATATGAAGCTATGTCTGGGCAGAAGGTAAATTTTGATAAATCATCTATAATTTTTGGAATGCGGATCCCAGAGGAGAGGAAAAGGATAATTCAGCGAATCTTAGGCATTAATCGAATTGGTGGAGGTGGCAAATATCTTGGTTTACCAGAGCAATTTGGACGGAAAAAGGTGGATTTATTTGAGTTCATTACCCAGAGAATTCGTGATAAACTTGATGGGTGGTATAACAAATTTCTATCACCTGCTGGGAGAGAAGTGATGATCAAGTCTGTTGCGCAATCGATGCCAATCTACTCCATGAATTGTTTCTTCTACCAAAAACTGTGTGTGATGAAATTGATAGTCTGTTATCTGAATTTTGGTGGAGAAAAGGTAAAGAGCGAAGGAAGATATCGTGGGTTGCTTGGAAGAGGCTTTCAATACCAAAGGATGAAGGAGGATTAGGCTTTAAAGATCTTCATAATTTTAATCTTGCTCTTTTGGGGAAACAAGCTTGGAGAATTTTAATGAATCCTGACTCATTACTGGCTAGGCTGTATAAAGGACGCTATCATCACTCGTCGATGTTCTTACAATCGTCAAGTGGTGCTCAAGCATCATATGGTTGGAAATCTATCCAAGAAGGAAAGAAATTACTAACACTTGGTCTACGAAAATAGTTAGGGAATGGGAAAACAACGAATGTCTGGACGGATGCTTGGTTACCAACATTAGCTCCTCGTCTGGTTAAAGGTCATCACCACAATAGTGCAATTTGTGTTGTTGATTTATGGGTTGACGGAACACGGAGATGGGATCACGCAAAACTGGATGTTTTGTTGGATGTGGAAGATGCGACAATTGCAAAACAATTGATCTTATCTCAACACGCGATTGAGGATTCATATATTTGGTCGTACACAAAAAATATAAATAATTCAGTGAAGTCGGGATATTGGGTTGCTATTCATGTTATACGAGAAGAAGATCGCATCATACCACCTGCGGGTTCAATTCAATTGAAAACAGAGGTATGGAAACTTCCTATCATCCCCAAAATTAAACATTTTCTTTGGAACGTGATATCAGGTGCACTTCCTACGGCTGCAAGATTATGTACTCGTGGTATTAACATCAATCATGAATGTCAAAGATGTTGCTTAGAAGATGAATTGATTAATCACTTACTCTTTCAATGCCCTTTTGCAACAATGGTGTGGCGTTGTTCCAATATTCATATCTTTGATCATCCATCGTCAGATTTGGAGGTGAATATACGTTCATTGTTGGATATTACAAAATCACTTACACTGCCTTCACACCTTCACTTACTCCTATTGTGGGTACCATGGATACTTTCGAAATCAAGAAATGAGTTTATTTTTGAGTGAAGGAATGCACATCCAAACGACGAGGCAAACCGAGCCTTTCAAGCTACAATAGAATGGAAAGCTTCGAATTCTCAAGAGGTAATCCCACAACATGCCGTGACTGATAAATCAAGTGCATGGGAACCCCCTCCTTTTGGTTGGTTAAAATGTAATTTTGATGGGAGTTATAAGAAGAATCAAGAGACCACAGGAATTGGTTGGATTATTCGTGATCATCATGGGCAACATATTCAATCCGGGACTGCAAAATTACACGGTTCCCAAACAGCTGTACAAGCGGAAGCTTTAGCATTCTTACATGCTTTACAAATAGTTTGGGTGCAAGGACGAAGACATGTTTGGTTTGAAGGAGATTGTTTGGAATTAACGAGATTGATCAATAATGGTGGTCAAAGTTCTGAGTTAGGTAATATTCTATATGACTTGAGATTCTGGATATCAAAGCTTCCTCTATGTTAATTGGGTAATGTCAATCGTGAAAGAAACCAAGCTGCAGATACCTTGTCGAAGAAATCTTATGAGACTGATACATTGTGCACAATATTTTCTATCCCTCCAATTTGTATTAGGAACATATTGTATCATCCTTTTACCATTTAATCAATAAAGTAGATGTTAAAAAAAGGGAGACTTACTAAAACAACCTTTTAGATTTTAATTACTAAGGTTATTTTTGAACTTGTTTTACTATTTTTCTTTTGATAACAAAAATAATATTTACGAAACTGCCATTAATGAAACGGGATTTTTAAAAGGGAACTTAAAAAGTCTACCGTTCACCAATGGTAGATTTATTTTAGAGCTCGTAGACTTATTTTATGAGCGGTAGATTTATTTTTGAACGGTAGATTTATTGTGTCACATTCGATGGTAGATTTGTTTTCGAACGGTAGACTTATATTTTGAGCGGTAGACTTAAGTTCAACCAATGGTAGACTTTTGTTGAGCGATAGATTTATTAATCGAACAGTAGATTTATTCTCAGTAGACTTATTTTGAACGGTAGATTTGTTTTTTTCGATGGTAGATTTTATTTTGACTGGTAGATTTGTCTTATGTGTTGGTAGATTTTTAGTGATAGCAGTGGTAGATTTATAATTGTGGATAATAACGGTAGACTTATTGTAGTAGCGGTAGAGTTATAGTTACCAGTACACTTATTTATAGCAGTAGTAGATTTATTTGGTGAATAGTCGTGGTAGGATTATTGTAGTAGTGGTAGAGTTATAATGAGTGTAGACTTATTTAACCTTTTCGGTCTACCAAACCAACTTTCGACTGGTAGACTTTATTTTTTAGGACCAACAGTGGTAGACTTATTAGTTGGGAGCGACTGTATTCGAAGATTTGTTTTTACCTAAGTTGACTGATGGTAGACTTTTTTTTACATTAGACATTTGGTAGACTTATTGTGATAGCGGTAGACTTGTAGTCCTTCGTGGTAGACTTGTTACATGTTTTGGAAACTATAGTTGTGGTAGACTTATTTGGTAGGTGGTAGAGTTTTACCCTTAAAAGAGACAGTAATTTGCACGACAAAACCTGCAACAATGGTGAAGAACTAAGGTTATCGCCGCATACCTCAGTTCCGTGATTGATTTTTCTTTGTGTTCTCTAGTGATTTTTTTAACAAAAGGAGGTTAATTGGGAACAAAACAAATCATTCTTGTTTGTGGTAGTCAGATTTTTTAGAAGAATCGATGGTGTTCTTGGTTGACAATTCAAAAGGTGGTACAGTTCTAGGGGCAGATCATGCAAGTGATGGTAGATTTATATACAAGTGATGGTAGATTTAGTAATTACTATTGGTAGATTTTTTACTTGTGGACTAATGCTTCTCACGTGTCTCGACTTTTTAAAAACAAGACATGGTTGAGAATGCTAAGTTATTGATTACACAAGAGATGAATGACCAACAAATACAACTAACAAGCGGGTCATCATTACTACTTGTACAGTGATTACTCAAAAATTGTTATGCCAAGACTCTCATGGATAAAAAATGCTATGGAAATTACCATGAAGCGGAAGCGACCTAAGAAAGAACACAAGTGTTTAAAATATTTTCAACACGGTCATAATCCTACTACTTGTAAAGCTTAAATGTATGGGTATACTCTATCATTCCATATGTACTATATCTTTTCATATATTTTCTATCTTTTCGTATGAACTCATACTCGTGTTTTAAGGATATTGTAAATGTTACAGAGATATTTCAGAAGCCATGTTTTAACCATACATAAATGTTGTCAATTCATTCATTACACTACAAAAAAATGTTCATAGAAGTCTACAATAATGTTTGAATCTCTTTGCAAAAAGTCTACCATGACAATTGTATCTTATAGAAAAAAATATACCATAACGTATATTACAAATCAAAACGTATGTGTCTCATAAATATAAATCTACTATCAAACAAAAATACATCTCATCTGAATCACGAAGGATAATTGAACAATCACTGGATCCATCACGAGGGTTTGACTCTCATAACTGAACAATCTCATCACGTGGTGACTCATCCATGATATCAGCTGCACGTTTGAGGCGAATAACATGCATATTGGAATCACACAAGTCTTTCATACTATGCCAAAAAAGATCTCATTCATTAGCAGCTTCAGAGTCAAAAATCTATCATTGAATAGAATAAATCTACCATTACACAAAAAAAATATACCACTAAGGACTTACCTGCCATATATACGGTGAGGTTGAGGACTTGATGCTACATAACCATAAGGCCGTATAGGAGAATAAGCATGTTAAACAATACAAAGATCAACCAAATACTACCTAAATACAACAAAAAACAATGGTGTATAGACCATCTTCATGATCTTTTGGATGTTCTTTACACTCTTCATGTGGTTACGCATTGCACGTACAAAGAATACTTATAAAGAAATTCATGGAAATTAAAACATCTTAGACTGAAACACAATCCTAACTAACCAAAAAAGATTTCATTCATTAGCAGCTCAGAGTCGAAAAGTCTACCATAATGTTTGTATCTCTTTGCAAAAAGTCAACCACAATGTCTGCATCTCATAGAAATAGGTCTGCTGTAACGTCTATTATAAATCTACCATAACGTATGTTTTTCCCATAGAAATAAGTCTACCATAACGTCAGAATCTGGATTTGAGAAAAATCCAGATCTGAGAAAAATCCAGATCTAGACCAGAACGTGATTATACAAAACCTCAACACACCCAAACGAAACGGTTAGAATCGAGAGATTACCTCTCTACAATGCACGAAAAGGAAACCTCAGCACTCGCCGCAACTTTCCTTCGCCGGAATTTCGAAACCTATGAACAAAGAACATATTGAAGTTCATAAATCCGAACCCAAAACACTCGTGAATGATAGAGAGGAAGAAAACTCATGATTCGTTTCAAATCTTACCGTCAAACGCAACAAATCTCGTCGCCGGAGACGAAATCGTCTAATCGGAGTTGCCGGAGGAAAAAAAGAAAATGTTTCATTTTTTTGAGAAATGTGATATTTTTTTTTGGTTTTATGTTGTATTTTTTTTTCAAAAGATAATGACATTTTCGTTAATAAATGAATTTTGGGTATTTTTAATGTCTTTGTAACTTTTTTCCAAAATTTGACATGAAATAAATTGAGTTGAGTTTTCTACCCAATATTAGAGTCATGTAGCGGAATTGGAAGATAAACTGTAATTTTTTTGTTCTTATTGAGTCATTGGATCAACTTGATCCTAATGTAAGGTAATGAATTGTAATTTACCATTCTTTTTCCACACACAAAACAAACGAATCCAAACAACAATACATATTGTATCTTATATGATTATGGAGAAATTACAATACTGCCACTTTTGAATTACATATTTACAAAGATGCCACGTCCAAAAGTGATTTCACAAAATTGCCACAAATTTCGTCCGAAATGACAAAATTACCCCTGACAAAAACATGGTCTTTCCAAAATAATTTCATTTTCTAAAACCTAAAATCCCAAAATTCATCTTCTCTCTCGCGATCCAAATATCTCCGACGAACTTCGACCATCGCCGTCAACTTGGGCTCTCTCCGATTTGATACTTATGTAAAATCTCGACGACATCGAAATCGTCCGGCGAGGTACTCGAGAACGGCGGCCGTTTAAACCGGAGCTCAAAATCACCGAGGATCTGAAGCTCCATCACCGAGGATCTGGGTGTGATGAACGGGTTTGGACTCTACATCCAAGTACATTGCTGATTCCTCCGATCCTCCTTCTTGGTGTGATTTTGATTTTGAGTTGGTGAGTTTTTGATATGGTGTTTTGATGTTGATTCCTGTTGTTTTTGGTTTTGTGAATATGACTTAAGTAGAGATTTGTTGAAATTAGTGTGTGCGAATAGCATTCTTCTAATTGAATTGATTCTGAAACTAGTTTTAGAATTGTTTCGAATTGATGTGAATCCTATTGATTCACCAAAGGTTAATTGAAATGATTTCCTATTGATATCTTTTCTTAATCAGCTCCATGTTCATCTTCGCTTTTCTTCCAAAACTCACCAAAGGTGGACTTTACAATCCTTTGACCTCTTTGGCTTCTGGTGTCTCTGGTGGCTTCGTCAATTTCATCTTCTCCATCTTCGTTCATATCCTTGTCGACGTTTGCTTCGTTGACTTTTTATGATGAATCTCAATTACAACAAAAAGTTTAGAACTTTGTAGAATTTAGCTGTTGGGTTCTTCTCATATCTTTGTTTTGTGCTCTCATATTTGATAAAGACTGGATGTTAGAGATTCTTTTGCTGGAAATTGCCACATTTGTGTTTTTGTGTAATCAAAAGATTATGTTTTTGTGTGTTTTTTTGTATCATGTGATTGGATCAGTACTTGCGGTTAAGCATGTGATTTATGTGTTCCCTGAGATTGGGAAAGGACCTAGACTAAACGTAGCGATTCATCACGGTGCTTTAACAGAAGGGATACTAACGATTTTCATTGTGATAAACTCAATGGAACTAGCAAGGAAAATTCCAAGAAGTTTATTTATGTAAACTTGGATTGGTAGTGTTGCTAAGATTACTTTTCATGTTCTTGGCTCTGATTTAACCAACATAGACTTTGCTCCACAGATTTTGTGCACAAATGTATAAATAACTCTTCACGGAATCTGCATACTTTCACTTGTGTCGGGAGGAGTTTGTCTTTATGTTGGTGGTGAGAGAACAAAATAGAATAATTGATGTATGTGTAGTTTGGTGTAGTTCTTAAACTGTATTTATAAGATTTATGTAAGGTTAATAAATTTATTTTTATTGTTTTTTCAAACACAAAAGTACGTTGTAATGCTTATAAAATATTTGAAAAACTTTATAATTTGATCTATAAAACTGTATTAATAATAAGGTTGTTGTAAATTATTTAAGTTTTATAAGTTGATCTATAATTTTATAAGTTCTATGTAAGGTTTATAACGTTTTTTATAAGGTTTATAAGGTATTTAAAATTTGATCTATAAAATTTTATATTATAAGATTTTTATAAGGTTTATAAGGCATTTTAAATGTTATTTCATTGATGTAGTTTAATGTAAAAATGTATTATAAGGTTTTTGTAAGGTTTATAAAGTATTTAAATTGTTTTATAAACTTTGAATATAAAATTGTATTTATTAATTTTTTTAAAGGTTTATAAGGTTATTTTTAATAACATTTTATATAAAACTATATTTATAAGGTTTTTGTAATGTTTAATGTAAAACTGTATTTATAAAGCTTTTGTAAGGATTATACAGTATTTAATAGGTTTATAATGTTTTTGTAAAGTTTATAAACTATTTTGTAAGGTATTAAAATATTTATAAAGTATCAACTATTTCATACGAATGTTTTATAATTTTCTTGTTGAGTCCAATCTATGCTAAAAGTAACAATAGGCAACTTTATAAAAACTTTTTAAAGCTTATAACTATAAGTAATCTCCAAAAATTTATCACATAGAGCTTATAAATTATAAGGTTTTTGTCAATTGTATATAATAAGGTTTTTGTAAGGCTTGTAAGGTATTTCAAAGGTTTTATTATAGTTGATTTTCATTGTTTCGCCAAACACGAGTATTTATAAATTTTATAAAGTATTTAAAACTTTTATTTATAAGATTTTTATAAAATTTATAATGTATTTAATATGTTATAAATTGGTCAACACAATTTTATTTATAAGGCTTTTATAAAAGTTTATAAGATATTTAAAAGGTTATAAATGGATCTATTAAACTTTATTTATAAGGCTTTTGTAAAGTTTATTAAGCATTTAAAAATTTGATAAGGTTATTATCATTTTTCATCTTATGAAACAACTTATAAGGTTTTTGTAAAGTTTACAAGGTATAAATTGATCCGTAGAATTTTATTTATAAGGCTTTTGTAAAGTTTATAATATATTTAAAAGGTTATAAATTGATCTATAAAACTTTATTTATAAAGTTTTTGTAAAGTTTATAAAGTATTTTTTAAAATTGATAAGTTTTTGTATGTTTATAAAAAAAATTGTTTAGTTTATTAACGATTTACAGAGATTTGTAAGATAATTTTAAAATTGTTATAATGTAAATGAAACTCTGAACCCTAACCCTATTTCCAAAAACTATATCTCTAATGTAAAATAGTTAACTCAAACAAAAAAAAAACTTAAATTGGTATAAAGTTTAGCGTTCAAACATTGATGTATAAGGTTTTTCTAAGGTTTATAAAGCATTGAAAATTGATCTGTAAATTGTATATTATTAAAAAATTGTACGGTTTATAAAGTTTTTTTGTAAATTTTATAAAAGTACTTAAAAAAATTAGTAAGAAATTTTGCACACACCCGACGGTTTTGTTTTAGTAAACTTGATTTTCGTTATCACTTGATGATTGATATGTTATCATTTCATTCGTTTGTCTTTATTCAAAATTTATGCTTCTCATCATGTTGTTTATAATTGTGAGAGAAACCGGTTTGGATCTATGAAACAAAAACATAACAAATTCAAATGAAAGTCGATGTCATTGCTTTACAATTACATAAGAGAGGTTCATAATCAAAATACAGTTATCAAAGTCGATAAGATGCTCGGAACCACCATGATACTGTCCTAATATGGAGAGTTGGGCCATCGTCTTTTATATCTATTATTGCTAGTAGCAACTTCCTTCCCGTTGGATGGTAATCTGTATACGAAGTTACACATTTCAGGTTTATAAGGATGATAAAGTGATTAAACAACACAAGTAGTACCAAGAGAATTAATTGATTGATCAAAAACCAGACCGTTTTGCCATTTGCTCTTCATTCTCAAGTGACTTTCACTAACATCAGTGCTTGACTATAGAACAAAATAACAAATACAATTCAAAATGCAACTGTATGCATGTGGTGGATTAGTCTGTCAAAAGGAGGTAATACCTAATACTTATAAGAAGTATACTAACAAGTAATGATCTATAAAAGGTGGCCATTTCAAAATCAATACATGTTCGTCTCTATAACAAAATTCACATAACACTACAAGAAAAAGCAGCTTTAGCTACTCCGGAAACAGTCGCTAATGACCGATTTGCGACTACTTTGTGACCAAAAATAGTAGTGGCAAATTATTGGTCACAAATTTGTGGGGTCACAAATCAGTCACAAATTTGCGACCAATATGTGTCTGTTATTTTCCAGTCGCAAATATGTGACTGATTTGTGACGAAGCATTTGAGTCGCATAGTTGCGATTAATTTGGGACTACGTGCTTAGTGCGACTAATTTGTGACCCTTATTTGTCGTCGCAAATTAGAGACTGAACTTGTAGTCACAACGTCGTAACTAATTAGCGACGTTTGTGTGACTAATTTGGTGGAATTTTTACCAGAATTGGTCATATTTCAGTAACAAATTTACTACTCTTTTGCTACTACCTGTACCTAAAAATATTTATGAACAATTTGTTTTTGTAGTGTCCAAAACACAAAAAAATTAAAATCTAAAAGACAGTGACGAAGAATTAAGAAGAAATGCAGAAAACATTGTTACACAATCCAAAAGCAATACATTAGATTAAAAACTAAAACTATCTTGCACCAAAAAATATTGTTCTAAAAGTATATTACACCAAAAAATATTGTTCTGTCACTTAGAAAGTTTTGAGTCATTGTTTAGCAAGTTAGGAAGCTTAACTCTGAGTAGGAGGTGGCTCAGAAGTGGCTGGAGAAGGTGGATCAGAAGTGGCTGGAGCAGTTGTAGCTAACTGAGCTTGGTTGACATAGTCGAGAAAGTCAGAATTCTTTTATTTGAGGAAAGAGAACATGATTCTGTAGCCTGCAAGCTCTGTTCTTTAAGCTCTGCATCTCTGCGAGCATTCCCCCGATCGTGGTCTTCGAGCTTTGCACGAGCTTCCTTAAGTTCATCTTGCATCTCATCGAGAAGGGCAGAGTCAGAGGAGCTTGGATAACTCAACTTCCGTTTCCCTTTCACCATATCTTTAAGTTGGCCAAGACTAAAAGGATTTCCTTTAGAATCTGATTTAGTACACTAAAACAAGGAAAAAAGTCAGACAATTAATATACACAAATGTAAACAGAGAGGAAATGAGTTGAGCTAACTACCTCCAAGAAGATGCCATTTTGTTCTTCAATGGTCAGTGTGAGAGAAGGGTCAGCCAATGTCTCCGGATTATCAGCCTCCCTGGTCCTCAATTCCTCTTCAACACTCAACTGGTAAGTGTCAGAAATGTCCTTTGCCTTCTGATCAACAAAACTCCCATCTAGCAGTGTATGAGTCCTAATAAAGACTTCCGCAAAAGAAACAGGTCTCCCTAATTCCTCCTCCTGTGACAGTAGACACCACATTAGTTTAGACAACACATTACTTATAAGATTGTGCGTATTAAATAAGAGTAAGGAATTGAACATCTTACCATTTCAAGTTGTCTGGTCAGGTAAGATTTCTGGCCAGAAACATGTTTGTGCTCTCCATATCCACCGCAGTCAGACTTGCGGGAGTCTGAACAGGTGGAACTCTTTGCCACTGACTCTGGAGTGTTCCAAACAACCCACATTTGTTTCCAAAGCTCCTTCCCAATCCAGTGTGGCCTGCGACCACTCTTCTTTGCTTGACTCACTATGCCTTTGAGCCTGTTCGATGCGATTGCCACGAAATGTTCCTTGACAAGCTCTGTAATACCTAAATCCCAAGTGTATTTTTGCTACATGTAAGATTAAAGAGAAAGCATTAGTAATGAACTAATGATGATACTAACTATAAATTCCTAAAAACTAAAGTTCAGTAAGAAATCCTTACCGCGAAAGTTCGGAAAAACAATTCCCACGAGTCTTGAGGCGTAACCGACCAGCTAAAGAACGGTTTATCAAATTTTCGCCGCAATATTCCAGCAATCGCACGACTCAGTTTGGTTTTGTCTCGAACAAACCTAAAGAAAAGCATCAGTAAACCTATTCCTTAATCAATCTATAATCATACAAACAGATTTGAGGATGGAAACTTACCACAGTGGTGACTTCCCAGGGATAGGGTGCGGACTTTAGGGAGTCAAATTTTCTCGGCCAGGGAGACGTAAGAGATCGTATAGTTCTTGATCGAAGTCCTCCAAGTTATGACCCGGCTGATTCATAACCTCTTCTCCTACACCTTCATCTTGAACCACATCTTCTTCACCAGCATCATCATCATCATCATCTTCTTCTTCTTCTTGGTCGGGGAGCTGTATTTGCCTATTCCTGTGAAGTGGCAGTTGAAATACAGGAGGCTGTTGTAGTTGAACTGTAAATGGAGACCGTTGTTGGCGGAGTAGTTGAGGATCAAAGGACAGTCCAAACTGTCGTGGAGCAGTGGTTCTGTTAACCGAGACTGTGGCCTGAGACGACCGGTTCGAGGCGTTAGAAGAGCTTCCATCGCCTTCCCGAGACGTTACCATCAGCTTAGTCTGGTCACCGTGGTGTCTCGCAACTGAGCCAGTGGGAGAAACATCGAGTGTGGGATTCGAACGGACGCTTGGTGGTGAACCATCACCGGTTGGGGTTCCATCTTCTACGGCGGTGCGTTGAAGAGCTCTGCTTGAAGACCTCGGTTTCCCAGATATAGGGTTTAGGGTTCCGCCGTAAGCAATACCGTAGTTGAGAGCTCCCTCCACCGCAGGACGTTTGCCGGAGTTAGGTCGAGGAGATGCTTCTAGTGCTTGACGTTTCCGGATGTTGGTTCCAACACCTCCGACTTGGGTCGGACCACCGACATTTCGTTTACTCCCACCACCGTTTGGTTTACTTCCACCAGCATCGTTCTTCGGTCGATCTTTAGTTGATTTCGCGTTAGTCTTCATCGAGTAAGAGTGATATCGAGAGAGTGAGAGACAGAAAGATTGAGAGACGAAAAGAAATTAGAGATTTGAGAAGAGAAATCGAGAGGTTTGGAATCGAAAAAACACGATAGAAATCGAAAGAAATCGATTAAAATCGATAGAACTTGAACGAAATAGACAGAAATCGAAAGAAATCGAGAGAGAAAGAGTTTGTTTAGCAGTCGGTGAAGAGAAAGAGGCGATTAAAGTTAATCTGATTTAGGGTTAGCCTTATATACCCAATTAAAAACGTCACAATATAGTGACAAATAGGTCGCAAAAATATATTGGGCCTTACATTAAGCAAACGAAAGCCCAATCAATTAAGAAAAAGCCCAATTACTTTCAAATTAGAATCTGTTTATTGACTCTTAGTCACAATGCAGTAGCAAATATGTGACTCTTTTGTGACTTTCTTGTGACTCAGTATTAAAATTAACAAATCAAAACCCTAAACCCTAAAGTTTTATACCCAATATATTGATACACTTGCTTCTTATATAGTTTTTATTACATTTCTCACAACTATGCTTAAGTATAGAGTGGTTAACAACACAAATTAAGAAAATATTTAAAAGTTTTCAAAAGTAGTTACAAAATGGTAACAAAATAGACACAAATTTATGACGACTTTGTATCTAGTCTCAAATTTGAGACTATTTTGTGACTCTTTTTTGATAGTGACATTTCTATACCCTAAACCATAAACTATAATACACCAAAAATGGATAGACAATGTTAAAATAAAAGCCCTTTTTACACTTGTAGGTGTTTGGTTGCATATATAGTACTAAATAATACAAATTTTTAAAAAACTTGAAATTTAACTTTTATACAAAGAAGTAGAGATGAGTTATATGTGTATTTATGTGATTTTGTAAGATAAGGTGAGGTAAATCTTTTAAATAGTTGTAATTTTTTTGTTCAGTTTTATATACCATATTAGTCTAACTACATCTTAAATGTGTACATATAATATGAAGAATGCTATTTATAATAATCAATAAGTACATTTCCAAATAATTGATATGGAAGTGGTTGCAAATTAGTAACAATATGGTAACACATTTGTGACTACCACAAAACCAGTAAGAAAACAACAACTAAATTGTGACTCTTTTGTTACCAGTTTTACAACTTATGCCCTAAACATAATTCTTTGAAATTGAAACTTATCCCCTATTTGTTAAATCCTTATTCTAAGAATACATATTTCGATTACATGTTAGTCTAACTACATCCAGATTTATAGCTTTCTGTTTTATAAATTTGTTCATGAATCATACTGATTGGTGGCAAATTAGTAACATAATAGTCACAAAAATTATCAATATGACGAGTCAGTCGCAAAGCAGTGTTAAATGTACTACTGTTTTGTGACTCCGTTCAAAAATAGGTAAAATTGTAAGTCATAGTACACCAACTGTACTCGAACTGTAGTCCTTTGACTTTTTATATGGGAGTGCATAACCATGTGATCTAGTATAACCTTTCTATCTAGAATTTACATTTATGTTCTTTATAACATGTGATACCCCAAATTTAAAAATATTCTACTTCTCAAATTGCACACATAAATTTATTAAAATTCCCACACATATATTATTTATTACAAACATTTATTAAAAATCAAACAAATATATTACAAACACCAATTAAAACCCAATTAATTCAGCAAAAAATTTGCTACCAATTTGGGACTATAGAGAATCAGTAGCAAATGTTAGATGCCACCAACCAAACCACTCAATATACACGTTGTCACCTACTCGAAATTATCACTCAATTTCCACGTTTTCATCTAATTGTAGTTGTTACTGATTTGTGACAGATATGTGACTCATCTTGAGTATGTATTTTGTCGCAAAGTAGTCACTAATTTGCTACTAAACTGTGATCCTATTTATTTAGTCGCATATTTGTTACTAAGCATATATTCAGTCACACATTTGCGACTAATAAAGGACTAAAATATTTCAGTCGCTAATTTGTGACTGGTTTGTTTCCGTTATTTTGTAGTCGTATATGAGTCACAAAATAGTCTCACAAGAGTCGCAGAATACTCTGACTAAAAAATCGGTCACACAATCCAGTCACAAATCCACTATTTTCTTGTAGTGTAAAACATGAAGAACAAAACCGTTACTTACTTGTTCTTACATGGAGGAGGTTACTGACAAAGAATGAGTAATGAGTTTCCGCAGTAATTCCACATTAATGCTAGGAATTATACTAACATGTAATGCTAGAAGCTCTAGACCTGCAACACAACATAATAGAACAACATCAAGATGAGAAGCTAAATATTCACAAAGATTCAGCTAAAGACACCAAAGACTCAGACTTTAGACAAGAAATCAATCAAAGATCATAGAAAACAATTTGTGAGACTAACACATGAAGATAAAAGCAAAGATCAAACTGATGATATCATCGAATCATGATTCTAATTGACTGTCTTTAAAACAAAGCATTGACCCAAATTTCAGATTCTTCATTTCTTCTAGAACAAACAAAACACTAAGCAATCCTAAACATCTAAAATTGTTATATGCACATTTGTTATCTCCGATTGTAATTGTTTCCTTCTACAGTGTGATCAACGAGACGAGTTCTCCAAGAGAATACGTGTTCTCGATCTGAGCTACAAAGGACTCCTATTATTGAGAAGCATACCACCATATGGATCTGTGATTTGATACCAATGTCGGAGACTCGATTGTGCAAAGTTGTGGTAATAAACCTCTTTGTCGCTGATCCGAGCTTGAGCGATCAAAGAGAAGAGAGAATCTCAACTCTATAAACAGTCGATTCCAACAATTTCGTATCGCTTCGGAACCGAGCTGTTCCGTACGAAAGATTGATGCCTTGAGGAATCCGAGCTTGAGAAATCGAAGAGAAGAGAGAATCTCAACTCGATTTCAGAGGAGGTCGAGAATTGTCGACGGCGAGATGGTGAATTAGAAAATTATGGTAAATTTAGTTAAAGGTTATTTTGGAAATATTTAGAAAAGATTATGACATTTACGTGAAAGTGTAATTGGATGTGGCATTTTTGCTATGTGACATACTGACATTTTTCAAAAAACTTCTATGATTATATAACAAATTCTTAATATTTTTAAAAGAGGGTAATATATGACCTAAATTATTAAAACAAAAAAATAATTAGAAAACAAAGATTGGAAAAACGAGTTCACGTTACCCAAGGCAAAAAAATATGGTCCTCGTAATATGTCGATTTTTGAGCAATTTCTTAGTGACAACGTGATTACAAAACAAATAATTCCTAAATTTTGGAAAACTGCAAGTTATAGAAAAAAGAGAAAATTGGATTGTATATCCTAAAACTTGTTGAATATTGGAAAATTATACCAAATTTTACAATATTGGAAAACTACCCTTAATATTAAACAAATTATCATATAAATGTGTAGACAATTAAAAATTGACTAGTGTAAATTATAAAATTAAGTTCAATTTATTAACAACTCATATTTAATTTTTAAAACAAAAAAAAACTATATGGTTAATTAATCATAATTTTTGCAACTAAAATTATAATTAAGTAAGTCGATTTATTTTACACAGTTGATTTATATTTTTCTTTGTTGATATTTTACTTTATTGTTTTATTTAAACTATTGACTTATTTATTTTATGTTCGTTGACTTAATTTTCAGTTTGCTCGCATATTTTCAACTATAGATTTATATTTGTATTAGTTGATTTTTAATTTTGTCGACTTATATAACCTTTAACTTATTTTTTTTTGTTCGTCGACTTAATCATCAGATTCGTCGATTTATTTTCAACTATGGATTTATATTTGTCGTCGTTGACTTTTGTCTTTGTCGACTTATATAACTATTAACTTATTGTTTTTTGTGTTCGTCAACTTAATTTTCAAGTTCGTCGACTTGTTTTCAACTGTTGATTTATATTTGTATCGGTTGATTTTTTTCTTTGTCGACTAAATATAACCATTGACTTATTGTTTTTATGTTTGTCGACTTGATTTCTTGTACTCATCGATTTAATTTACACTAACGATTTATATTATGGTTCATTAACTTTTTACTTTGTCGACTTTTTAAACCAATGACTTAATTAATATGTTCATGGATTTAACAAATTAATATTTAAATTAATTAAATTGTAAATTATTAATTAGTTTTAAATTAAAATATATAAAATCGTAATTATTTTATAAAAAAGATTAATATTCGTAATTATTTTATAATAAAAAATAAAAAAGATTAAGCTAAAAAAAATGGTTGGATTAAATATTTATATTAATTTTATTTAAAACTGAAAATTAAATTATTTTGTTTTAAAAAAATAGAATGATTAATGATAAACTAATGGTAAAAAATATCATTTTAAACTAAAAATAGGATAGATTTCAAATGTTAACAAATTTGGTATAGTTTTCAAATTTTCAAACAAATTTAAGATAGTTATCCAAATCTCCCAAAAAAACGAGTCGTTTTACCAGCTCCGTTTTGTAGAAGGCCTCAAATACATATTTATGCTTGGCCTAAATTCGGTTCTGAGAGATGAAGTCCCTATATTATGAGAAAATCTTATACCTTCTAAATGAACGTGATGACAAATTTTAACGAAGATTCCTTTCTCATACTCATACATGTATTTTTTGGTGTAATATGGTCTCCACCCAACACCATTTCCAACACTAAAACTGTGTAACACCGTTTTTTACACCATATTTGGATCTACCATAAAATGTTCATAGAAGTCTATAATAATAATAATAATAGTGTATTGGGACAACATGTTTGCTAATCTGATCAACGGTAATTTGTTCATTAGAGTTTTTGCAAAGGGGAAATGAAACAACAAATTATTTGAACCCCAAACCGATTCAAAGAGGAGGAAAATGAAATGTAAAACGTAACACGTTTTTGACATAACAAAACAAAAGCTGAGATTTTGACATAATAAAGCAAAAGCTGAGAATTGTAAAACATTATTGTTCACTGCTGTTTGCTTTCACCTTATAAGGGGCTTTTCCTCGGATTTAGCAGACCATGCTAAGCTCCCGCATGTGACCATGTAATCAGGCATCTCCAATAGAACGTTGAGTCCTCTGCTTTTAAAATCTTCAAGAATACAGTCCAAGACCAAGTCCTGAAAGGGTTCTGCTATTATCAAATAGTTTGGTGTTTGAGAATGGTTAAATGTCCAGCTAATCATATCCCATGCCATTCTATCAATCTTTGTGTATCCAGGCTCTACAGGTACGGAATCGACTCTCATTCCAAACTTCCCATAGGTAAACTTCTTATAGTCATCCTTCCATTCATTTGGAAACACTCCCTCATCAACATAACCCCTGATTGACAAAATGTCCACATAACCCTTCTTATAAAGGGTTGTCATGATATCCGAATCCGTCAACGCAGTATTGGATAGACAATCCTCCTCAAACAGGCAGAACACAGCTACCGGATGCGCTGAGATAGTTACACAAGACAAGCCCGCACAAACAATTAGATCACTGATCAAGATTAATCAACTAATAAAACTTACTATGACAAATGGCTGAACTAATTAGTGAGATAGAGACGGTCAGACGAAAAAAACTCAGAAGAGAGATAGAAGATATTACTTCCATGTTTTCTGGTCTCCTCTGTGAGCTTCCGACCTTGTAACTTTGAGCTTTGGTTGATAAGTTTTCCACCATATGATGGGCTTTTACAAAGCTGCAACGAGACATCATTAGAGGGTCCCAGGATAAGGTTGAAACCTCTGTGTTCCAAAGCTTCAATAACCCAGCTGCACTTGGTGTCCGGTTTCGAGATGAGCAAGAAATTTTGTGGTATATCATCACAGTTTATCGCCCAGAAAAGAAGGTCCAATAACATCCTCGTAATTTTTGCATACTTATTTCCTGGAAAATATACATCAAGGCAGATCGAGATTAACAGACCTATACAAAAAGAAAACAAACGACAAAGGAGTGGAGGGTTTACACTCACCTTTGACGACGACTCTGGTTGGAGAGCATACGTGCATGTCACGATGACAGTCAGGACCATCCCAACCGCAATTGATAACAGGCTTGCACTGAAGATGGCCGTAATTCTCATCAACATAAGGCCTTATTAACACTTCACCTCCATAACCCTTTTGGCGGAGAGCTCGGCCGATACTCGGATCACCGGTTAGGGAATCCTGGACATCCCAGAAGACGGTTATCGGGGACCCTGAGATGAGAAGGAAAAGTTTTACTAAGAAAGATTGCAGAATTAGATCCAAGACAGATGGTGACAATTTCGAGCAAGAAATAGGCCTTACGATCAAAACATTGGGGATACAAAGAAGCTAGTCCATTAGAAAACCCAACATTCTCCTCTCTGCTCTTCCGCTTATGGTTCCAATTAAGATTAAGACCTTGCATGGTTGGGACTGAAAGGCTTTCCACAAGCCATCTAAAGCTAACTCTCTCAAGCTTACTTGATAAGAAGAAGGGATCTTCAGGTATTACCAAAAGAACATTGTAATACCTATCCTCCAAAGCTTCAAGGGCCCGGAGGAAATCCGTTCCTTCTTTGATGTTTCCGGAGATGACCACCAAATTTGATGGTTCAAAATAGTTCGCAGGATGTTCCAATGCCCACAAAACTATGTCCACTAACATATTATGACTTCTCTCATATTTATCTCCTACAGGCATAACATTATCAAGTATAAGAGACTAGAGAAATCTATACAAGTTAAAGAAAAAACGATAGATAATCAATTTACCTGAATCGCTAATGGCTCTCCAACGGCAGGCGGGCTCACTAATGAACTTGGCAAATTCTCTCGAAACGTTTTGAGTCTTAAAATAAGCCATGGCTGACATTTCACCAACACGACACATATTGGGGAAAGCTCGTCGCATATCATATAAAAGGTGAAGAATATCAAGATGACGGAACGGGAAATCCGCCACGTCCCAGAATATACCCGTGCAAGGCACTGCGAAGAATGTTATAAAATCAGATCGATCATGGATTTTGAGAGAGCGAGAGAGAGAGATCTGTACCTGCGACCGAAGAAGATGACATGGTTTCGACGGGATAATACTAGTAAATAGAATCGAGAGAAAATCGAATCAAAAGGTAAATTAGGGTTAGGAGGAATCTGTGGCTGCGTATGAGTGCTGATCGAGTGAGAAGGTGGGGGCAGCGAATAAGAGTCGGTTCAGTCTATAGTTGAGATGGGCTTTAGTTGAGATGGGCTAGGCCTTTGAGAAATCCCAGATACAGAAAAACCCTTCCGGTTTGCTATTCGTTAAAGAGAAATTTAAAAACTTAAACCAAAAATAAAACTTGCATTTTAAAATTTTATTTCTGGGTTAAAAATAGAATAAAACACGATCTATAGTATTAAAACACTATGGCAAAAATTGAGCTATTATTACGACATTTACCATTCCAAATTTCACTTTCTAAAAACATTTCTCAAATCGAAAAATGCAAAAACAGAAATGAAAAATTTGGACCTAGTCCACAAAACGCGGATCCTCTCCAACCCGGTGGGCGACTCTGATTTCATTAATGATATTTTCGTAAAAATCTGAGTTTTAAGTTTCTGAATTGTTATTGGATCACAAAAGGAATTAAAGCCCAATAATATTTGATTTTAAATGAAAAATAGATTTATCCTAAGCCCATAAGAAAATTTGTGTAAATTATCATATATTTACTCCCACATCGGATTTGTAAAACAGTTCTAGTCCAGATTTTTATTATATAAATGATTTGTAACCGAATCATTTTAAGTTAAATAAAGTTCTTTGGTGTTAAAAAAAAATTCATTAAAATATTTTAAATGTTATAAAGTTTCCATATATTTTTTTTTTTGTCGGCATAAAGTTTCCATATTTTAATTCGATTAAAATATATATTGAGCTATTTATAATATTAAGGTTTAATTAAAGTATTTATAATATTTTAATTCAAAGAAAATCTCGACAATTAAAATCATACCAATATTTTATTTGATAAAAGGTTTTAAGAATTTCGTTGATTATGGAATTTAATGGAAGCAAGCAATAATCACCTGAAAGCAAAACCTAACTTACTTCGTAATATTAGGGCTTCTCCAACCTTACACCAAATCTCTTTTTTTGGTGTAAAATGGTCTCCACCCCAACACTATTTCCAACACCAAAACTGTGTAACACCATATTTGGATCTACCATAAAATGTTCATAGAAGTCTACCATAATAATATAGGCAAACAAAGTTGAACAAAACAAGAAGAAGAAAAGTCTATTGGGACAACAGGTTTGCTAATCTGATCAAAGGTAATTTGTTCATTAGAGTTTTTGCAAAGGGGAAATGAAACAGCAAATCCTTTGTACCCCAAACCGATTCGAAGAGAAGGAAAATGAAATGTAAAACATAACACGATTGTGACATAACAAAACAAAAGCTGAGAATGAAATGTAAAACGTAACACGTTTTTGACATAACAAAACAAAAGCTGAGAATGAAGTGTAAAACATAACACGTTTTTGACATAATAAAACAAAAGCTGAGAATTGTAAAACATTATTGTTCACTGCTGTAACATGGATTACTACCGCCTCTGCTTTCTCAACATCTCTTCACAACTGAGAGCATTAATCAAAGAAGGAGGCGCTCAATTGCTAAATTTCCCCGACTAGATTCACATGTACACGAGAATTATGCTTGACCCATTCTTCAGTTTTCCTTCTTCTTCCTTACTTCTCGTTTCCCATTTTTTTGTTCTTCTCCTCCTTTGTGTCGCACTGTCTTGAAGTTTAAACTGCTCAATGCTTTCTTCAGTCGATCTCGTGAATCAAGCTTGAACTATTATAGAACTTGATAATTCCATTGATTTGTTTGGTAGGTCTCAAGAGCTCACAATTCTGCCATAGCTTGAGATCACTCGTAGAAACACTTCAATACCGGATTTCTTAAACCAACGAAAGTTGCATACATCAGAACTTTCTTTTAGAACCTTACACCAGTGAGCTTCTACATCTGTGAGCCTTTTCTCTATGAATATTCATGATACGCCAAAAACAAACAACCAATTTGGAGAAGACAGTCTTATTATGGACTTCAATCTATAGTGCCCCCAAATCCACATTTTAATCTGAAAACATCCTCTTATAATTTTCTGTATTTATTTTTAAACAAAAAACATGGAAAAGACTGAATCCCTTAATGAAACTTGGAAAAAAGGAAAGAATCGTGATTTCCCCCAAATCAGATCACGATATCCGTAAAATTATTCCAATTATTCTTAACTCTTCTCCTCATTGATCCACTTTCGAATCCAAGAGAAAGATCCGAGAAAGAGAGACATCAGGTCCGAGACATCGCCGTCGTGCGGTGGCCGTCTTCGTCTCGTGTTACTGGCGCCGTCATCAACGTAATTCTCGCGGTAGCCGTCTTCTTTTCATTTTCGCGAAACTCCTTTCCACCTCCATCGTCTCTTATTTCACCGGTAGAATCGCCGTCATAATCAACGTTTTCGTCTTCACATCTTTTGTAGGTAAACCTTTTCTCAATTACAACTCTTAATTTTCAGAAAAAAGATTTGGATTTCCAATGGATTTTTCGTTTTTGGATTTTGATTTGTATCAAGATTTTGATTTAAAATTGAAATTAGTCGGGTTTTACTACGATTTGGAGATATATCGGTTTGAATTTGGACAAAATAGAAAATTAGGGTTTTTAGTAAAACTAAATTATGGTTTCGAAATGGTGTTGCGAATTCGAAGTTTGGAATGGGTTTTTGTACAAGGATTTTGATTTCAATGTAGAGATGGGTCTGATTTTTGAAATTCGGTTCGAGTTTACGAGAAAATCACAAATTTGGACAGTTTAGTGACTATTTGCATTGTTGTTTTGTTGTGCATGCTGCAGAAATGGCTCGTACTAAGAAGTCAGCTGGTAGATATGATGTGAGGGATTCACCTAAAATTGTGAGATATGCTATGAGTGATTCAGAACCTGAAAATGTGGTTGAAAATGAACCAGCAGCCACATCGCCACCGGTTCCATCACCACTTGCTCCATCGCCATCAGCTCCTTCGCCAATCGATCCATTGCCATCAAATGTATGTAATCAATCCTCCACATCTCTTAGTATAAATTAGGATAAATGTAGTAATTAGAATAACTGATACTATTGTATAAATTCGTTGTAGTAGTCGTATCAGTAGTAGTAGTAGTATCATTAGTATAAGTAATTTGGATTTATGAAATCAGATAACTGAACTACAGATAATACTGATACTACAAATTATAAATTTTATAAAATCGCAGAATTGATACTAATGAGCATATATATATATATGTACTTTAATTTTATAATTTGTATATGTATATATACTACTGATACTACTGCTTATTTGAGATTGACATTCTGTTTGGGTTTTGCAGGATGATGAGGATTTAGATACCTTACCGATGCAGCCAGACGAGTTTTACTTCGAGCCTACCGAGTACAACGCAAAGTGCAAGATACAAACAAAGTGCAACGTGAAACGTTTCTTGGCTGAGGAAGGGGAATGGAACCAGAGTTGAAATGGTTTGAGGACCATCCGCAGTTTGGACACATACTTCATATGGTTGAGGAACCAAATCATCGGGTTCAAGGATTGTGGATGCTGTTGCTCTGAACTGTGAAAGTTGACAGGGATGATGTTGTTTGGTTTGTGGTCAACGGCGTACCCATACGGTATTCGTTGAGAGAGCATGCTCTCCTCTGTGGGTTTAATTGTCAAGATTAGCCGGTTGGAATGTACCCATCCAAGACATCAGGCAACTACAAAAGTAAGCTGAAGATGAAGGTGTTTGGGGAGAAGAATAAAGTGTGTATCAAAGATGTGAGGGATGAGCTGATGTCAATGATAGACGAGGAGACTAGTAAGAAGCGCCTGAAGTTGACGATCTTGTTATTTTTATGCTCGGTAATTGTATCTAAGCCGAACGTTGAAGGTAATATAGATCTATTCCTATGGAAGATGGCTGAGAATCCGGATTTGTGTATAACATTTCCGTGGGGTCGATTGACGTTTGAGCATACTGTGAAAGCTCTTTACCATGGGCTGAAATTGATGAATGGTTCAACGAAAAAGTCAATGTGCTCCTGGATTTGCAATTCCTTTAGAGGTAAAATAATTATTTCTCTCCTTTTGTTTGATTTTTGTAAGACATGGTTTGTTTGTCTAACGGTATCTAATTTATATTTGTAGATTCTGGCTTTTGAAGCAATACCAATTCTGAAAAAAAAATTTAGGGTTGTTGTTGATAATCTTATTCCAAGTTGTCCAAGAATGTGTAAGACGAAGTTCTCGCTTTGCGGTAAGAAAGATTGGTCAATGGAAGAGTTGTACGGGAAGCTTGGTGCTACTCAGGTATTAATATTAATATAAGCTATTTCATAATTATAACAGAGTATTGAAAGAAGAAGTAGCTTGGTGCTACTCAGTTTCGCTAATCATTTTGGCTAAATTCTACTTCTTTACATTTTCAGGATAGTGAAAGTATCTTGGTAACAGAGTATGAGGAAGAAGACGAGCTATTGAGCCACATCTTCTATCCAACTTATGATGGCTTCGATATTATGCTAGACGGGCGGATTAACCATCTTGAAGCGAAGAAGAAGATTTGTTGGAAAGAGCTCCTTGATATAGATGTGGCAAGCTGAAATAGCAATAAGCAAGGAACTCTACCGGTTGAGAAGTTGGATCTGAAAAAGAATCCGGCCTTGCTTCAGTTTCTGAAAGTTTTTGAAGATAACCTGAGGCAAGAATTGAGTGGGGAGTTTGTAACGAAGGAGGATTTAAAGAAGAAGAACAAGAAGTTAAGGAGTAGATTGACTAGGGAGTTTGCTAGTAAGGAGTATTTCAAGAAGAAGAACGATAAGTTAAGGACTAGAGTGGAGATTCTTAGAGGTAAAGTGAGGTTTCTGAGAAGTGAAGTGAAGAGTCTTAGGAGCTATGACTATGGAGGGTATGACTATGAGTACGAAACGAAAGGGACTTGGAGTGCCGGTTCTGGAAAATGAGGAGAAGAAAATAAAAAAGGGACTGAAGAAGAGACCGCTTATGGAAAAGGAGAAGAAGGAACTAAAGAAGTGGAGACAGTGAAAGAGAACGAACAGAGAAAGAGATGGATAAAGGAGAGAAAGAGAAAGAAGATGAACATATGGCAGAAGAAGAAGATACTTTTCTCTTTTTGTTTATAAGCTTAACGAGTATTTCATCATAGTAATGTTTATTCTCTTTGTTGAATTTACATAAATTGAAGAAGAAGCTGAGAAAGAAGAAGAAGAGAAAGAAGAAGAGGAGGCAGAAGAAGAAGGACAAATTGATGAAGGTATGTTTTTTTTTTTATAAGCTTCACGTGTATATAATCATAGTAATGGTTATTCTCTTTGTTGAATTTACAGAAATCGAAGAAGAAGAAACTGTTGTTGCTGCGAGTCCAACGAAGAGGGTATCACATCCATCAGTTTACAATAAGCATCCATATACAGCAGAAGGTAAACATACGAAGAAGGCGAATGTGCGGAAAAGAAAATTCACCGGAAAGAGTACGAAGACTTCGAAGAAACCGAAGAAGAAGTAATGCTTCATGTGCGAAAGAATGTTGTAACTTGGAATGTTGGTTTTTAGGCTTTTGCGAATGTTGTAACTTGGATGTTGGTTTTTAGGCTTTTGCGAATGTTGAAATGTTGTTTTAAACTGGTTTTTATTGACTTTAGGTGCTTGGAACAATTTGGTAGGAATGGTACTTATAAATATGACTAAGACTTAAAAATATATTTTCATACTACTGATATAACTAGTCGTTCAAAATGTTTGCCAATTATGTACACATATTCTCCAAAACGTGTAAAATGTGTATTGATCAAAAAAATTGAATATTTATGTTCCATATTTAACACATGCGCCGTCGTTTGAATTAAAAAATATTAAAATGCTTCACATAGTTATATCAGTAATATAGTAGTATCATTTTACACACATTTACTTTTCACATATTGTTAGTCATATTTTGGTAAAATTACAGTTTTTCTAGTAGTAATGATCCAATTGAACCATTTAAACGTATTTACTATTGTTTCATGTATTCAAATGTGAAAAACTCTCTTTTTGTTTATTTTACATAACATGAGGCATATTCTCATACATTAACCATGTGTATAAGCTATATGTATAAACTATAGTGTTAGATAAATACTTATGTTTTTTTCTAATTTCAAAATATTTTTAGTAGTAATCAAGTAGAGAAAGATGTGCCAACAAGTAATACGTACATAAATCTTATACTAAAGAAACAAAACGTAAAGGAAAAAACACAAATTATTCAACATAGTCATAATCATTCATACCAGTTATACATATTCAAAAGGCATACGCAGTAGTAGTAGTTATCAGACAGAGAGAATTACCATTTCTATTTAGTTTTCTTCCTGCACGTTTGGTTCGTGCATGGTGGCCGGATGCACTCCATCTCCAGCTGTAAGGGTGTCCCACATACCTCCCCGACCTGTTCCTCTATGTCCATGTTCTCCAACTGATGCGGCCCATTTTTCTTGAGTTCTTCCTTTCTTCACCACGTGGACCGGAGGCAAACCGTAATGGATCTCGTTGAGTTATGCCAAAGGTATATGCCAAGCTGTGAAATGGGGTACATGATATATCGTCCTTGTGTATCCCATTGCCCACATCTCCACCCAATAAAAGCGGGAGGCAAACTCATAATGATGGACATCCTCCTCTCCGCTTAATTGAATGATAGCTTGTATTGCATGCACTCATGGGTACATGTCTATATCAAAATACTTGCAACTGCAAGTTTTGTCGCTCAAATTAACTATATAATTATTCCCATCAACGACAATCATATTGTACTCGTGGGACGAGCTGTTTAGCTCTTGCGACAATAACTTCCTTCCAATCGTACATTACTCTCTATCACTTCATGAACGCGAGGCACCAACTTTTGTGACTCGGGTATTCTGGAAGATGCCTTCCGTTGTGTGTTGAACCATTCTGCTACTTTTTCAAGGATCATATCAATCATTGGTAATAATGTGTACTTCCTAACTTCCGTAAAAACACCATTGACCGATTCTACACTGTTGGTCGTCAATATGTTATACCTATCTCCTGGAAAATGACATCTTGCCCATTTATCGACCACACTACTCTTATCAAGATATGCGGCTGCAGTAGGATACCTTAACCTGAAAGCACTATAAAGTCTTAGGAACTCAACCTCTGTATAGGCACATGCGCATTTCATGAACTCCGTCGCAACCGTGTCTTTCAATCTACCAAAAACACTTCCTTTGACATTCTAAGACAAATGGTATATGCAATGACCATGATGAGATTTTGGAAACACCACACGAACTGACATGAGGAGGGATTGATTTCTATCAGATACAAAAACCAAGGAACGAAACTCCAGATCCTCAACCATCTCCATGACAGGACATATCGTGTTTTTCAATTCTTCCATAAACCACATCCAACTTTTTTTCTTTCTCACCATCAGCTACGCCGAAAGCAATTGGATAATGGTGATGGTTAGGATCCTGAGCCATCGCAACAGATAGAACTCCACCATATGCATGCTTAAGGAAAGTAGCATCCACAATGATTACTTTTATCATGGATTTGAACCCTTCAATACAAGCTCCCAACACAAAGAACATATACTTAAACCTCATGTCTTTCTTCCATTTTACTGAAGATATTGTTCCCTCATTCATCGTCTTTAGCATATATATATAAGACTCTAACCTTAGATAACTCTCCTCCGGACTACCCCGCATAACATTAGCAGCTAGTTCTTTTCCTCTCCACGCAGTACTGTAACATATGTCAACACTAGCTTTCAATTTAGTTATCTTTATCAACTGTTTCGGTTTTGGAGTATCGAAGCTACCGGGATACTTGTCTTGCAAAATGGAAGAAACTATTGTTGATGAACCTTTTCTTCTTTTTTTCATTGTACTTGCATCAGCTTTAGAGCATGTATGCATCTTCTCGTAAGTTACCACTACCCAACTCTCTGAATCTCGAGCCGGTGTAGCTCGTAAATACCACTTGCAACAATTTTTCCAATCCATACATCTGAGCACATATCTGCCTGCCTCCGACTTATTTACTTCATACTCAAAATAATTTTTATGTGAAGCTATTTGAACCAAATCTTTCACTTCCTGCCTACTTCGAAATTTTTGACCCTTAGCGATATTTATACCAGCATCCCATGGAATACCTACAGCCCCACCTCCACAACATCTTCTTCCTCATTGTCTTTATGAGTACAAAAATGATCCTCATGCTCATTGTCTTCATGAGTACCAAAATTATCTTTGTTATCAAACTCTCTGTAATCTGCGATAAAATCACAGTCATATTCAGTTATACCATTTATACCAAACAGAGAGAACACACTTAATAAATATCACAAACATACCAGTTATGCCAAGCGACTGCTGGTTTCTGTAAAGAGTGATAAAACCATCCTCTCGAACCTCTTCTGTTGTCATTTGCACATCTCTCTCACTTTGATCCACATGTTCATGTTCGACGAGCTCCACATGTTCATGTTCGAGGAGCTCCACCTGTTCATGTTCGACCAGCTCCACATGCTCATGTTCGACCAGCTCCACATTCAAAATATTTTGCTGACCATCTCCATTCATTTGCATTAGGTACTAAAAACATCATCATCATTCGAGATAGATGATGGTTTTGTAACATTTAGAATCATCGGGAAGAAATTGAGTCTTAGACGAGTTGTAGATGGATCTATCATGATCTTTCTGCCAATTCTTTCGACCAACTCCGAATAAGTCATCTCCTCCGGTGCGGTCCGTATCGGTAAAATGAGAGTTTCATCATGTCCTAAGATCCATCTTGTGCAACCCCCTTCCATTAAATAGTATCCTCCATGATCAAAACATATGATTGTGCAATTCTTTGTCATTGTCCCCTACAAAAGAGTAAGAAATTAACAAATTTCGTAAATATGGTTCTAATCAGTATTAACAGTTATATCAGGAATATCAGTTACATCAGTTGAATCAGTTATACCAAAACCGTAAAACCCTAAAACCCTAAACACTAAAATTGGAAAATACATTAATATCATACACGTATGAACAGACCGTCCGTTTATTATACCTCCTAATTGCCTCTTTTTTTTATAACAAAGATGAAGAACCAAAGAAGAATGACGACGACGACCGAGAGAGAGAGAGAAGAAGACTAGCAACGACTTGAGGAAGAATCAAATGATGAGGAAGCTTCCAAATCTGTCCAATCCGAAGCTTCCTCTGTTTTTTGTTTAGTTGTTCTTTGCCACTTAAGGAGAGGAAAGAGAGGAAGAGAATGACGATGAGAATAATATAACCAACATCGTTTGATTGAGAGAGAAATAAGAGGAAGAGAGGAAGAATCAATTTTGTTTTTAGCTTCTCTGTTTCTTTCGTTTGTAGCAGAGAGAGAGAGAGAGAGAGACAAATAGAGAGAGAGAAGAGGAAAGAGGAAGAGAGTTAGTGTTTGGTTGTTGCCTAATTGAATTCAAAATTAAATTAGAAGAAAAGAGAAGAATTGATGTTTTGTTGGATGAGAGCTGCTCTGTTTCATTAACGTAGCAGAGAGAGAACGAAGAAGAGGAAGATTACGTGGAGGGTTTAGAGTGGTTAAGGTAGTTTTAGGTTGTTGGGTAATTTAATTATTTATTTAATTAGATTATATATAGTAAATTGATAAAAGTGAAGGGCAAAGTTGAGGATACCAAATTATGGGGGTTAGTTAGATTACAAGGGGTTAGTTAGGTTAAAATTCTGATTCTTGGGGCTTGTCAGATTAAAATCCTCTTATTATCTTCACTATCCCAATCACACGTGACCAATTTTGCTTTAACACGTTGGGCTTTATTGCCTATCTGAATATATCACAAACTAAAGGCCCATTGAGATATGGTGACCCAAAAGTTTAATCAGAGAGATCAACAACTTATCGTTTTCCTTTCTTCTTCGCTCGCAGGGAACTTGATGAACCCTAGTCTGACACTTTGCACTTCATCCACCAACACTAAATCCAGGATCATACCCGAAATTAAGAACGTATCTCTATCAAGTCATTCTCTGATACCAAATGAAAGTGTGGTTCAACCATACTATATGCTCGTTCGATAAGAATTATAACAGGTTAGTGCACAAAGTAAAAGAGACACATAGTTTTTTAACGAGCTTCGTTTCCTACATTCCTGGGACCACGCCCAAAAACAAATCCACTATAGAACAAGAAAGCAATTACACAATCGCATACGCGTAATCAAACTCAACAGTTTCGATGTAGCGTTCTTTTCTATAGCAATGAATTTGGTCTTACTCTCTCAATAGAGTCTAGACATAAGTATGAGGATCTCCGCTTACCTAGAAAGACCAACGTACCATTGCTATCTCTTCTAGTAATGTTTTCCTCACTGTGATGACACCGCACACATAACGTGTGTATCTCCAATGAAACCCTTAGGTGCGTGACTTCCTCTATCACCACCTCTAGTTATTTATACTCATATTTAGAAAACCCTAACCTTCGATTTTCTAAATATTCTCTCAATATTCAAAAAGGAAACTTCCTTGATCTTCAAGGCTATCCTTTCCATATTGTGTTCACGCTAGGATCCTCTCATCCCCTGCGTGAATATCTCCTTCAATATTTCCAAATATGCAAAAAAACAACTCCTTGTTCTCTAAGTAATTCCTTGCCATATTTGGCACGCACACTAAGATCTTTATATCTCTTGTGTGTACACGTTAAGATCTTCATATCTCCTGCGTGTATAACCTATGTCCAGCTTAGCACGACTTGACCATAGCTTGCTCGCCACTTCAAGTTCCTTGGTGACTGAACATGTCGTTGTTAGCCGAGCAGCTCTCTGTTCCTACACATACTCCTGTTCCGCACAGACGTCTGCATCTTCTTACATGTTCTTAAACCAGTCAACAATACATTAACACGATTCGATCCTATGGTTTGTTTCTCTGCTTCCAATGCTTTTCCTTTGGAATCGTTCGAGATTCATATGAAATTGACTGTTTAAGAATTTTGTTGTGAATCTGAGTTAATAGCTTGATTACAATAAGATCGTTGAAGGATACGATGAATCGGTGATGATTTTTAGATTGTATTTACACAGGTGAGTCTCAGATTTCCGAAATCAAAACTTGAATTGAAGGTAATTTTCATTTTTGGATTTCCTGTTTCTTAAACAAATTTATATGTATAAAATATGGATATCTGTCTTCGTTTCAATCACTAATTTAGACGTGAAAGATATGTGAAATCAGTCCCGTGGTGTCAATTAGATGATAACATGAATGCATTTTCTCTGTGTTGTGATTATGAATCGAAAAGTAGATCCTAATATGTTGTTCTTCTAACTTTACAGGATTGGACATGTTAGAACAGATTCTGTAGTTTTCTTGGTGATTTGGAGATTTGATTCATTACAGGTACCTCTGTTTATTTATTATGTTTTCTGTTCTTTGATGTCTGCCTTATTGTTTATCAGAAGTAAAGACATCTTATTAAATATCACCAATTAAGTAACTAGTTTTGGTGAGAAAGCAAATAGATGGCTTTCCAGACACTGAAGTAAGATAGATTTTGATAAGCTATGAATGAGAGTTTTGAATTAAGTTAGATTTCTCAGTTTCTTGTAGTTGTGATCTCTTTTCAGCCAAATCAATTCCTGTATTGAAAAAAGTGAATCATGTGTGCACTTTTTTGATGTCTTGCTCTTGTAGGTGTAACATCAAAGAGGATCCCTTGCTAAAGTGTTTATAGTTCTGCATCGAATAACTCTTGAAAGGTTAGTCCTTGAACCAAGCATTCCAATGTTATTATTCTCATATGTTCAAAGATTTAAATTTGGTTCCATATGATTTTGAATTGTTGTAATTGTTTTTTCTTGGGCAGGTGTAAAATTTGGCGACTCACAAGCTTATACGTGGAGTGATATATTTTTTTTTTTTTGAAAAAAAGTGGAATGATATTTTTCAATCCATAAATTGTAACACTATAAATCGTAAATACACATTTACTTGTTACATTTTTATTCTATTAATTTTTGAAATTTCCAGTTACTAAAAAAACCAATATATAATGAATAATTAATATTTGTGGTGAAAAATAAAAGAAAATAAGTAATTAGTATAAATAGATATTTAAATCAAAACAACAAAAAAATAGAAATGGGCATACATCGGTTTAGAAGCGATGCTAAGCTTGCTAAAACTGACGCAATTACTTTGATGTTAAACAACACGTCGTTTGCTAAAGTGACGTTAAAAAAATGGGAATGTTTCAAAACCTACAATTTATGGTCAAATGCAAAACTAACCAATTTTTTCTTCCATCTCAAATTTAACCATTTTTTCACAATTTCATCCCTAGCCACATGACTAATCACGAAAATGCCATTATGTTCTTAATTTTTTTTTCTTTTCAAATATCTGATTTATCAAAAAGTCTAAAAACCCAAACATATCACATTATTTACAATAATGTCATCTTTTTCAATTTTCCAACTACCATCAATCTTACAATTGAGCTCTAAATGCTCAACCAAACGCTTCTTTTTGCTCTAAATGCTTCATCTATATCCTCATACTCTCTCTATCTTCATCTTCTTCAACCAATTCATCCAAAAACTCTCCAACTTTTGTTTTCCAACATTTTTCTCTCATAACCTCTTACTTTCTTGTGATTCTTGCATTTACAAGGGTTGGGCTTCTTTGCTATCGGTGCAAATCAAAGTTTCCGGTACTTCACGAGCTTAAAAACAAGTTTTGACGGCGAAAAAATGGTAATTTCTCGTATCTAAATTCTGTAACGCGTTTGTAGACATCTAAGATAGTCTACAAGTCAACATAGAAGTCAGATTTGCAATTAACTTTTATTGAAAATATCTGAAGTAGACTTCAGATGTAGTCTACGCGGTCTCCTTTGGGAACAAAAAAACAGGTGTAGACTTCATCTGAAGGCTACGTAAACAATGAGGTTAGTTTTGCATTTGACCGTTACTCTGACCTTTTACTGTAGACTTCATTTGTAGTCTACGTATCGTAGATTTCAGATGACGTCTAATTTACAAAAAAAGAGGTCATATTTGCATTTGACCGTAATTTTGACTTTTCTTAGTAGAGTGACGAAGAAGTCTACTATGTACGGACAAGTTAGTTTTGCATTTGACCAAAATGTCGAATATTTGACCAGGAAAAATATCTATTTTTAGACTTTCGCAGACGTCTACTATTTATTTGTTTTAATGTTAGACGTCTGTGGAAGTCTACACTTGATTTAATTCGAAACTTTGGTCAACCACAAAACTAAAACTTTTTTACGAGTAGACTTCAAAACATGTCAACATGTAAATGTAAACTGCATTTGAAGTCTACTCGTAAAAGTCAAACTATGATCAATTGCAAATCTAACCTTATCTATTTTGGCGTAGGCTGCATCAGAAGTCTACATCAGAGTGTAGACGTTCATATAAATCTACCACATTTTGACGGTTTTCCGCATAAGTGTGTAGGTTTCAGGAGAAGTCTACTCTGGAAAGTCAAAATTTAGTCAATTGCAAATCTGACCCTATTTATTTTGTAGGTTTCTCCAGACGTCTACATTGAAAAAATCAACATATGGTCAAATGCAAAACTAACCTGTTTTTTTATGCGTAGACTTCTCTAATAATCTACAAACCTTAGTAGATTTCACCCGTAGTCTACTTTATGGTTTGTCGTAATTGCAAAAGTAACCTGAATTTTTAGATTGCTTTTGATGTCTACGTTGTTGACTTCAGAAGATGTCTATAATTTGAAATTCACTAAAAATGCATTTAAAACCTATTTATAATGAGTTTTTAAGATTTCTTTGTTCACACATGTGTGTTAGTTATTGTTTTTACTTATAAGTGAGTTTCAAATGGTTAGATTTAACATTTATGGGATTAATCAATTTTCATGTTTGGTTATTACTTAGCTTATTTGTTTAGACGTCATATGAAGTCTAAATTTTAAAATTCATAAAATATGCATTTAAACCTTATCTATAGCGAATTTTCCATATGTTTTTGTTCACACATGTGTGTTCATTATTGTTCTTACTTATGTGCAACTTGGACATGTTTAGGTCTAAGATTTATAGGGTTAATCGATTTTCATGTTTGGTTAGTACTTAGGTTATTTGTTTAGACGTTCTTAGAAGTCTACATATATTATGCAGACATTATTTAAAGTCTACGTCTCAGTTACGATTGATGTTAATGTATCTTTGATATGCATTTTTACAGAGAATGGTTCAGTTACCTGTTGTCTATGGAGATTGGGTTGTGAAAAACAAGCTATGGCTCTTTGAGGTGGATAATCATAAAGGAGGAAGGATGTTTTTTTGAGTGATGGTTGTACACATGGTGATCTCGTTGAAATGGCACATGACGATTATATGCTAGAAAAGAATACCAACACCATGGAGTTAACGTATTCATTACCCGATTCGTTGTTGCAACAGATGGCTCCGGATACACCTCCTATGCATGTCACAAATGATAGGCAAGTTCGCAACTTGATCGAGTTAAGTAGAATGCATGTTTTACGTCTATGTGTATCTAGTCGCCTCGTGATGGATCATGGGAATACATACGGTGATTGTGCTGAGTTTGCTGATGAAGATACGGACAAAGATAATGATGAAGTCACAGATAATGAATATACCGATGAAGATGTGGAAGAAAATGAATTTAATGGTAGCCATCAAACCGGAGCTATTGATGGTGGTAATTTGGACGAAGATTTGAACTACGATGATGGTACCGAAGCTCTTGATGGTGTCGATGACGATTACAGTGAGTATAGAAAAGTGAAAGATGAGGAAGAAGATGATATATCATTCGATTTGGTAGGTGCGAAGTCACCTTCTGTTTGGGAAGGAGGAAGAACAAAAACTACATGGTCCGACAATATATTTGTGAAACAGAGTTTTCCAAATAAGGATGAGCTAGTGTCAGAATTGCTGCTCACGGCAGTGATGTTAAGATTTGCATTCAAAATATACAAGTCCACGAAAACTTTGTTTGTGGCTAAATGTCGCGTGAAAGGCTGTGTGTGGAAGGTTAGAGCAGGTGTTAAGAATGAAGCGAATTGGTTTTGGGTGACAAAGTATGTGAAAGGTCATACATGTTCACTAGCAGACCGAGCATCTCACCGTAAACATGCTACTCCAAAATACAATGCTAGGTTATTTATAGAGCGTGTTGGATTAATCGTTCGAATTACACCGCAACATATCAAAGATTCAATGAAGACGATGTTCAGTATGAATTTGGATTATACCACTTCATATAGAGCATTGACATATGCCCAACAATTGGTGAGGGGAACACCCGAAGATGGTACTCGAGTCTGTCATCTTATTTGGACCTAATAGCAAAAGTCAATCCGGGAACGGTAACCGGTCTTGAACTGGACAATGCTAATAGGTTTAAATATCTATTTATAGCATTTGGAGCATCCATTGCCGGTTTTCAGTATCTTAGGAGAGTAATTGTTGTGGATGAGACTCACTTAAATGGAAAGTATGAAGGAGTTATGCTAGTTGCAGCCGCACAAGACGCAAATTTTTAGATATTTCCATTGGCCTTTGGAATTGTCGATAGTGAGAACGATACTTCACGGGAATGGTTTTTTACCAAATTGCGGCTTTGTGTATCAGATCAATACCCTTTGGTCATAGTTTCTGACAGGCACGGTTCCATTAAGAAGGGATGCGAGAAGGTTTTCCTTGGGCAACCCGTGGCCGTGGCATATGTTATTACCATCTTCAGTGTAACATTGTCACCAAATATAGGGGAAAAGATCTCATGTACTTGGTCAAAGGTGCTGTGTATGCTTATACGGAAGAGGTTTGTAACCGATACATGGAAGCGTTACGTGCTGCAAAGCCCAAAATTGTAACATACTTGGAGGAGGCGGATCCGAATCTATGGTCATGAGTCCACTTCGTGGGAGATAGGTACAACATAAAGATGAGTAACATTGCTGAATCGATTAATGCGGCGCTTAAGGTAGCCCGTGGATTTCCAATAGCATTTTTGCTGGAATTTATCCGAGAGAAGCTAGCACGATGGTTTTGTAAAAGGCGAGCATATGCTTTCAATCTATCAACACCCCAGAGTCGGGGAGTTGAATACTTGTTGACGATTCGCGACCATTACGCATCTACGATGAAGGTGGAACGCATTGATGATTGGAAATTCTACGTGAAAGGAAGACCACATAATTGTATTGTTGATTTGTATCAAAAGAAGTGTTCATGTGGTGTCTTTGATATCGAGAAAATACCTTGCTCACACGCTATTGCGGCTTTGCTAGAGAATGCTCAAGATGTGTCTACGGGTGTTTTCCCTTCTTACGCAAAGGACTATTTGTATGCGGCATACTCGCTAAACATTAACCCCAAAGTAGCCGCCTTATAAGATCTCGTGTCAGTGACATGTTTACCTCCTGACGTTCAGCCTCGTCCTGGTAGGAAGAAGAAGGTTAGGTGGCAAACTTGGCTAGAAATTGCAAGGAAGAAAGGCACCAAACCGCGAAAGATTCACGCTCAATACAATTGTTCTAAATGCAAGCAAGCGGGTCATACTCGACGTCATTGTGGTGCTTAAACTCAACTTAATTTGTAAGCTTTTTTGTCCAAACGATTTAAGTTATTTACATTTGTGTTAAACTATTTGCTAAACATTTGTTATTTCATGTAAGATTTGCTAAACATCTCTACCTAAATCGGTGGAATATGTTATTTGCTTCATTACTGTAACACATACTTCGCTTAATTTGTCTGTAACAAATAACATACAATCCCATAAGCTTAGAAACTAGTGTAGAAAACATATCATATAGCCGACTTACTTCATTATCCGTACAAAATAAAGTACCGTTATCCAAATAGCATACCGCATATTTGGCAAAACAATAAAGGTTATGGTTTTTCTTACATCACCAAAATAATGTCCCAAAAAATATGTAAGAATTCTAAAATATATGCAGGCATTATAGAGTAACTATAATTACTTAGACCTATCAACAGTCATATAGGTCTAAGTACTTATAACCACGTTCTTCCGTACCACATACTTTGATCTCGTTCCAAATCTCAGCCGCAAGCTTCTCCCTGATACGAAGGATATTAGCATCACACAACACTGAAGTGAATGGAATGCGGAGAGCATGACATTCAATGTACTTCAAACAATACACTCCACAATCCCCACTTTGCTTGTTTTGTGGTACTTTTGCTTTCACTCGCTCATGCGTGAATACACTCTACAATGTACTTTTACTTTTGAAAGGCCAATTTTGTCTGTCATCTACGTTACATAAATCATGAAGTAGGTAAGGCAATATGACAATACTTTCCCATACAACAATGTGTCTCTTTGGAAATTGAAATCCACAAAGCCACCCAATGATCTGTTTTAATGTGTAATGGGCAGTATATATCATCCACATCAATCCCCCAAAAGTTGTCTGACATTTCAAAACTTGGTTCTACTCCGGTATAGTAATCAAATGCTCCAAGAGGTAAGCGTTTATAATCAACAAAGTCCTGGTACTTTGCGGTCCACATCATGCACAAGAGAGTATCAACAAAGCAAATTCTGACACTCCTAAACCAATCTGGATGATGCGCGAACCGGTACCTCAGTAGATTTACCTCAGTAGATTTATCCCAGCATCCATGTGCTGCAACAATAAAACAAAAACACAACACTTGATTTTGGAAAACAGAATGTGCTAGTACAGCAGACTATGGCGGATGTATACTATTGAAATTCAGTCGAAGTCTACAAAATTAGTCTACAAAATTAGTCTACACAAAAATAAAAATGGAGAAAAGTTTAGGGGTCTTTCAGCCATTCCTTTGGTGTCCGTGGAATCCAATACCAGTGACCATAACTGTACTTTACTAGTTGCGGGTAACCACTATATTAAAAAAATTCAGTCAATTCATAATTAGAAAATACTTCATTTGGTAAACAAAATCAATTTAAGAAGAAATCATCTACTTACGGTTCTCCTTTGAGCTTATCATCTAGCATCTTCACCTTATTAGGATCAACATGACCAAAAGGATCATATCCTTTTGTTTGTAAAAACCGATTGGGTCTATTTCCTATGAATGGAGACACCTGTTGGAGCAGAATTTTTAACCCTCTCACTTCTTGCCCGTGCTAATTGAATAGCCACCTTTTCCGCTCATTTTGTTTCGCTTGTTGAGTAGCAACATAATCCACATGTTGTTCTTTCTTGTCAACAACAATAACACTTGCATCAGCCTTATTGACACTCTCACTTTGAGCTTGAGGACCCACCTTTATAATAGGTGGTTGATTGTTGATCACAAAATTGCTCTGCATATATTGAGTTGCTCTGCATATATTGAGTAACAAGTTGAGTAACATTTATAGTAGCAAATTATGTAAACCAGCGTAAAAGCGTAACATAATGTAACATAATGAAACAAAATAGTTTAACAAGGTTCAACAAAATAAACATGAACAAGTTCTGAAAACAAACATAAGTGGCAAATACTCTAGTGAACTTTAAAAACACAAGTGCTAGTTCTTTCTTCTTTAGCTTTTACGATTAAGCCTTTTGTTTTTTTGAGGTATATCCTTTTTGATATCGGGTTTAGGGTTTGTACTAACCCCAACATCTTGAAGATTTGGTTGAACTTGGTTCTGGTCAGCATCACTTCATGTGTTCTCATCAACAGCTGCTGGAGGTGGCTTAGGTGCCGAGTCCACATGCTCTCCCTTTCCAAGGTTGAGACCCCCAATGAATTGTTCAACTCCTTCTATCTTCTCAGTGAGGAGTTTGATCTTCTTCTCGCATCCGCTAAACCCATCTGTGACCTCCCTTGTCAACTCCGTGATGCCGACAACAAACTGTTGATGTAGGATACGCATCAATGACACTGGATCTTCACCATCCCTCGAAGATGTAGATTCTAGAGTCCTCTTTCGGCTATCTCCTTGGGTCAGATTTGAGAATCCATGTTTTCAGTCTCAGACTTGACATTCTCTGTTTTAGACATGGCGTTACTACTTATATTATCACAGAGATCAAAGAAAATAAGAGAGTAATTTCTTGCATATTACCTGACTTAGCTTGCCAAGTGTAGGGTATAACACCTTCCAATGGCCAGCATGCTTTCTCCCACTTCTAGCCTCCGTTAAATACTACTTTGAAGATGTTAGAAATCAAAAGATCTCAATATCACCACCCCACTGTGGGAACATCTCGTGAACACTATTCTTGACTACGTAGTTTTGTACACGGGTCTACAAAAGGTAAAACATGTAGAGTTAAAAACAGTTTACAAGCATTATAAATCATAACACAATTTACCATTTGGGAAATTTGAGGAAAACCTGTCTAAGAATGGCTAAATTGAAATTTTTCCGGCCTTTGGATCCTTGGAATGCAAGGAGTAGTGGAGTTGGATGATTTGGTATTGGCGAACCTAACTCGGTTGCTAAGTCAGACAGAGCATAGTATGTCCAGATTTGGAGTACTTGTATAAACCCATCAATATAGTACTTCTTCTTCCTCAACTCTGCTTCCTTAATAGAAGACACCAGATTCTTGAAAGCAACCCTTCCCCAAGAGTAGTTTTCAAAAGCTTCAAGATCCATAACTAGCCTAGCCAAATGAACCTTTGTAGGTGTTGTATTTCTACGCCCTTCAATGCAACCAGCAAAAATGTAGAGATATCCTAACCTTAAACGGTTTACTCGAGACCATGAGACACAAGAACGACAAGCTGTTATTAATTGATCAACAGTTGGACCTGCCTCAGGATCCTTTCCGAGAAGGTCCTAGAATTCTATCATCTCTTCCGTCAGCTCTACCTTAGGTGTCTCAAGGTTAGCAACATACTCACAATTCAGACCGGTTATGACTTCAAACTCATACAACGAAAACCTAACCGGGTTTTTACCGACGAGACTCCATATCTCAAAAGGCGTCTTGCAAACTATTTGAATACAGAGCATATGATGGACCAGCCTAGATGCCCAACCAAAATCCATTTCCCACAACCGTAGAAACACACCCAACATGGAGTTCCTAAGCTCTTCCATTACATCTTCCAGAAGCCCCTCGATCATAGCTTCAAACAAATGTTTATTGTAGCTATAGTAGCCTATGCTTTTACCTGGCTTCAGCTCATTGCCTTTCGTGAAAATTCTAGACGGGAAGCCTAAATCATCCATAATCAATAAGAACCAACACACCTGCAATTCAAATAAAAGTAGAAGTTTAGAAATAAAAGTAGACAATAAGAGGCAGTCCACAGACGCAGTCTACATATTTTGTGCAAAAATCCACAAATATGTTATAGAGGAAACATACCCTAAATGGATTTCGAAGAAGTTAGAGAATAACGACCAAATTTGCAAAAAATAATAATTAGAGAATAGATTTAGATTCGAGTCAAATCGAAGAAGAGATATAGTATTTTTGATTTTTGAATCCAAGAGAGTCTAAGGGGAAGAGAGAAATGGATGATAAACAGTAAGAGTTCGAGTGTTCATTTACCTGTGAAAGGGAAGCACAAGCGACACAGATCTGGAGAAAGAAGAACGAAAGGGCAACAAAAAAAGTAGACTTCGGCGGCCGGAAGTTAGCGCCGTCTGCGTTACAAGTTCACGAGTTCACACATAGATAGAACGGCTAGGGCTTTCTATTTTTTTTACATAGACGAAGAAACTTTACACCTTCTCGTACCGTTTTTATATGTAGGTTAACTTCTTGGTTCAAGTTGGTTTGTAGCCGGTTAGGTTAATTTTTAATATGATTTAATTTTTGGTTCGAGTAGGTTAGATTAATTTGAGTCAGTTAGATTATTTTTTTGGTCCAAATCCGAGAAGTAATTATAAGATGGTTAAATTTAATATTAAACCGGTTTAACATACGAGAAGTAGACCGGTTTAATGTTAAATTAGACTTCAAAGGTAGTTTACTTTAGGATAAATCCGAGTAGTAGACTTCATTTGCAGTCTGTTTTCCAATATTCAAATTGTTTTCAAAAAATGTACGAGAATGATTTTTCAAAAATATTCCTATTCCATAATGCAATCAAAACATGAAATAAAACCATTACAAATTTGCACCTAGATTGTTACCACATCTGCAAAAAACACTACCATAAGGATTTTTTCGTAGGTTACAATCCCATATTACATTTCGAGCAATGCATATAATTAAACCCTTTTGAGAAGATACTACCTTAAAAGGGTGGTAATAAGTTTCAAATTAAAGGATTTCTAAACTAAGATCTGATTGACAAAATACAAACCCAACCAATCACACATACAAGGATTAGACATGCCACCACCACCTTCCTCACCTCGACACCTCTGTAACGCTGTTGAAGATTTCCCTTAGATGAGCTAACTCGGTTTCTGCTTTCTGAATGTTTCGCCGCATCATCTCCATTTGTGGTTTATCAACACAATCCAGTACGGTCTGCCTCTCATTCATTTTGAAGTAACGAAGTAACTCACCATGTTCATCCACCACGAGCCTTGTCTCTTCAAACTCTTCCATTATTACCTCATCCAACCACCTGAATATATGGTACAATCCATCCTGTGCAAGCATATTTGTCAGCATATATATATTTAAAAGCCAATACCAAAAAAACAGAAACACATCACAAAGCTCGTTACCGCCTAGTCTTCACAACCACAGAATCTCCGACCAAGATTCTCATTTGTAGTGGATGTTTGGAGAATAGGCACCAAACCGCAATAACAACGATCGGGAAATCCATGTCTTCTACTTGCTCGGTGCCGTGCGGTTGAACTCACGCTCACACTCACACTCTGCTTGGAACTTAACGGTTGTGTATAGTTATATTGCCCCATCCCTAATTTAGTATATTAACAAAAACATAAATTCAGTACTGCTTAGACTTCTTTGTCAGTCTACTCGTTAGACTTCTTTGTCAGTCTACTGCTTAGTCTTATTTGTTTGTTTCAAACAAACAACAATGACTTGAAGAACGGATCTTGATCAAGGTACAGACAAAAATACTTACTTGTAAAGGAAATACGACTCAGATCTGCAACAATACGATTCAGATTTAGTCAGAGCTTACCGGTTCATATAGAGGAATGAAGAACTCAACGGTGGCTTAGATTTGCAACAAGAGAGAAACAAATGTGAATAAATGGTTCAAAACATGTGTGAAGACGGATATGAGAAAGATGATGGGATAGAAAGCTTACCGGTCTAGAAGAAGTGAGAAACAAGACATATGAGATGGAAAGAGAAGAAGAAGAGCGAAGACTTACTTACAAAATGTGAGCTGTGAGAACCCAGGCTACAGAGGTTAACGTCGGCATAGGAAAAACATTCACAACCGTTTTAGAGAGAGAGGGTTTTTGTAACAAACAAATTAGGGTTAGGGATGTAAGTTTCGTTTATATATGCAGGTAGGTTAGGTTAAAAATTTGGTTGTGCAGACTTCTTTTGAGGTCTACGAAACCTTAAACCCTAAACGAACCCCTAAACATTATATAGACTTCTTTTGAAGTTTATAACTTCTAGTAGACTTTTAATAACGTCTACAAAAAAATTAAAGCATTTGTTTTCAAAAGATTATTCAATATCCTAAATAAAAACTTGTATCAAACATTCAAAAGTTTAAAATATTCGAAATTTCACATTTTCCAAAAATTTAACATTTTAAATATAAAAATTATAAGCCTTAAATCTAACCCTAAATGTAAAAATGTGTTTCCGACTCATAATGTCAAACCGTTGTGTATCTTTTGAACTTGTAACTTGGAGACATACACAAAATAACATACATAACACAAAAACATCACTTTATAGTTAACGCATCTTCATAATACGAGCTCTAAACTACAATTTCTACTAAGTTGTTTAACCTAAACCCTAAATAATATATACAAATCTTTAAATTTATTCTAGTATAACCATAAACTCATGAAACTTATAATTATCATAAAACAATGAGTACTAATATGTGATCACATCAATATCTAAACACATGGTTATGGACAAGATTTGTTGGTATCTCATATCTAGTATAACTTGTTAGGTATAGTATGTATTTTGTATATCATTTCCTACCTCATTTGTGTTCATTAGTTTAATTTGTTTCAAATTTGTAAAATTTTATTTTTTAAATGTCACAATTTTTTGTAGTTTAGCCATAAGTTTAATTTTTTTGTCAAATTATTTTTTGTTGATTTATAACTTTATATATTCAACATAATTATTGTGTCCACTGCACTTGAAGTCTACAAAATGTACATAGTAGACTTCCTTTGCAGTCTTCTGTGATTATTTGTATCGAATGTCTACAAAGTAGACTTTTTTAGTGCGTTGTAGACTTCTAAAAGGCTAAAATGGTAATTGTACAATCAATTTTTTTGTTTGGTCATAAAGGGTGTATTAGTAATTTTACTATCTTTTTGGGTTAGTTTTGCCAAACATGACATAAAGGGTCCACATTTGCATTTAAAATCAATTTGTGACATAAAGGGTGAATGTTACGTCGCTTATGTAACCGACCTTATTATCTTTGTGTTACTTTATAAGTGACGTTAAGTCTACATATAAACATCGTTAAGTAGCGTATTTTTTGTAGTGATATAAACAACTAAATTGGAAATGCACACATACTTTAGTGTGATCTTCTCCATAATCAACATGTAAACCAATTCTCTAACTCTGAAAAAAGAATAAAAAATCTACTATGAAATTCTGAACACAAACGGCTGCAATACCAATATGTAGTCACAAGTAATGTAATCTTGAGACTATTTGTTTTGGTAACAATTTGGAATTCAGCTTTGTATGTTATTTTTTTGGTTATGATTCAATCAAATATGTAGTTATGAATTAATGGAGATGGTTTACTTGGTGTTACTGAGATGTGAAATCGATTTATATAATTTTCCGATTTTCTTAAGATTTTAAAATCATCTATTTTAAAATTTAAATTGGATTAAAGGTAATAATAATAGAGGAAATTTGGAAGAATACCTTATTTGAGTTTAAAATTTTGAAAATACCTTCTTTTGATTTTATTTTTGAAAACTACACTTTTGAAATAGAAATTTATTAAAATATCTTTTAGATAGATAAATTTTGTATTTAAAAATAGAAAAAATTTTCTAAATGAAAATATTTTTAACAAATACTAAAATATTTTCTTAATTAATTCTTTTTAAATAAATTATTCAATTTTCTTATAATTTAAACAAATATAAATTTTATCTATATTAAAAAAATTGAACTAATCAAACTAAATGGTAATTTTCATTAAAAAAGTTTGAAAAACTTATATTATACATAAACGTAATTTTGAAAACATCCATCGTCTAATGATCAACTATGCATTATAAAATCATGGAATGATAAGAGTTTAGCCTAACTTAATAATAGTACAAAACCTTATATACTTTGCCTCTTTGATAATCAATAATCAAAATGAAAATTTACGTCTCATTTGTTTAGAACATTATAAATCATATCAAAAAGGGGATATGACGTTAACCACTAAGTTGTGATTACATAAATTATAAGACGACATGGTTTTGGTAACAAAAGGAAACAGTAGTTAAAGTTGTAAAATTGAAATTCAAATTAGTCTAATTTAATTGATCGAATATGTTATTTTTAAATTCAAATGTGAATCAAATAATTTTATCACATAATAGAAGAGGTAGTTTTCAAAAAAAAAAAATTAGGATATTTTACAAAATTATAAACTCAAATTGGGTATTTTTCGGAAAAAAACTTCATAATAATATAGGCAAAAAAATTTGAAGAATACAAGAAGAGGAAAAGTCTATTGGTACAACAGGTTTGCTAATCTGATCAAAGGTAATTTGTCCATTAGAGCTTTTGCAAAGGGGAAATGAAACTTCAAATCATTTGTACCCCAAACCGATTCTAAGAGAAGGAAAATGAAATGTAAAACATAACACGTTTGTGACACAACAAAACAAAAGCTGAGAATGAAATGTAAAACATAACACGTTTTTGACATAACAAAACAAAAGCTGAGAATTGTAAAACATTATTGTTCACTGCAGTTTGCTTTCACCTTATAAGGGGCTTTTCCTCGGATTTAGGAGACCATGCTAAGCTCCCGCATGTGACCATATAATCAGGCATCTCCAATAGAACCTTGAGTCCTCTGCTTTTAAAATCTTCAAGAAGACAGTCCAAGACTAAGTCTGGAAAGGGTTTTGCGATTATCAAATAGTTTGGTGTTTAAGAATGGTTAAATGTCCAGCTAATCATGTCCCATGCCATTCTATCAATCTTTGTGTATCCAGGCTCTATAGGTAAGGAATCTACTCTCATTCCAAACTTCCCATAGGTAAACTTCTTATAAAGGGTTGTCATGATATCCGAATTTGTCAACGCAATACTAGATAGGTAATCCTCCTCAAACAGGCAGAAGACAGCTATCAGATGTGCTGAGATAATTACGCAAGACAAGCCCGTACAAACAATTAGATCATTGATTAGATTAATCAACCAATAAAATTTACTATGACATATGGCTGAACTGATTAGTGAGATAGAGACGGTAAGACGAAAAAAAATCAGAAGAGAGATAGAAGAGATTACTTCTATTTTTCTGGTCTTCTCTGTGAGCTTCCGACCTTGTAACTTTGAGTTTTGGTTGATAAGCTTTCCTCCATATGATGGGCTTTTACAAAGCAGCAACGAGACATCATTAGAGAGTCCTAGGATAAGGTTGAAACCTCTGTGTTCCAAAGCTTCATAACCCAGTTGCACTTGGTGTCGGGTTTCGAGTTGAGCAAGAAATTTTGTGGTATATAATCACTGTTTATCGCCCAGAAAAGAAGGTCCAATAACATCCTCGTAATTTTTGCATACTTATTTCCTGGAAAATATACATCAAGGCAGATCGAGATTAACAGACCTATACAAAAAGAAAACAAACGAGAAAGGAGTGGAGGGTTTACACTCACCTTTGACAACGACTCTGGCTGGAGAGCATACATGCATGTCATGATGACAGTCAAGACCATCCCAACCCCAATCGATAACATGCTCCCACTGAAGATCACCGTAATTCTCATCAACTTAAGGCCTTATTAACACTTCACCATCATAACCCTTTTGGCGGAGAGCTCGGCCTTCTCGTATCACCAGTTAGGGAATCCTAGACATCCCAGAAGACGGTTATCGGGGACCCTGAGATGAGAAGGAAAAGTTTTACTATGAAAGATTGCAGAGTTAGGTCCAAGACAGATGGTGACAATTTCGAGCAAGAAATAGGCCTTACGGTCAAAACATTGGGAATACAAAGTAGCTATTCCATTAGAAAACCCAACATTGTCCTCTCTGCTCTTCCGCTTATGGTTCCAATTAAGATTAAGACCTTGCATGGTTGGGGCTGAAAGGCTTTCCAAAAGCCATCTAAAGCTAACACTCTCAAGCTTAGTTGATAAGAAGGGATCTTCAGGTATTACCAAAAGAACATTGTAATACCTATCCTCCAAAGCTTCAAGGGCCCGGAGGAAATCCTTTCCTTCTTTGATGTTTTTGGAGATGACCACCAAATTTTATGGTTCCAAATAGTTGGCCGGATGTTCCAATGCCCACAAAACTATATCCACTAACATACTATGACTTCTCGCATATTTATCCCCTACATGCATAAAATTATCAAGTATCAACGTAAATTATTAGATACTAGAGAAATCTATATAAGTGTTTTTTTTTTATAGTCAAAATAAGAACAAAGTATAAGATACACAATCCATGATGGTGAATGATGGTGATTCCGGCCTTCTCATAAATATCGAGCCATTCATCCGGGAAGTTTTCCTTATCAACATAAGCCATGATTGACACCTCGCCAAGAAAATCCATGTTCTCGAGAATTGATTTCATATTCTCATGAATAAAACTAGGAGCAAGACCATTAGGGAACGGGAACTCTACCACGTCCCAGAATACTTGTGTGCATGGCCCTGCGGAGATAGATTCCACAGACAAAGCAGACATAGTTTCTACTGGACAAGCTACAGTAGAAGAATGAACTCATATTAATTTAAGGAGGAAACTTGTAAATATATTAGAACAATTTTGTGTATTTTTTACGGGAGAAGAAAACCCTATATTCAATTTAAAAAGGAAATTTGCAAAAGTATTGCAAATTTTTTGCATATTTTGGAAACTAACCCATCTTTTTAAAATAGGAAAATTAGGTGGAAACATGTTTTGACATTTAAATTAGTAAAGTAATAGGTGTAATTGGAAAATTAGGTACCTAACAAAGAAAAAAAATCAAATTTGACTAATTTATCAAAACTAAATTCAGTTGAAGTTGTCAAATTTCATCACACTTCATGCTAATATTGTCCAACTTCATCACACTTAATGCTAATTTATTTATAATAAATAAAGAAATAATAATTACATCTAAAAATAAATTTAAAATTGACATAATAAAAAGAAATTGCTATAATCTTCACTCTTTCATAAAAAGAAAGAGACAAATGGGCGATTCTAAGGTTACCCATGATGAGACTATGGCCGACCTTAACGAGAAGGGGCCGCCACCAGGAGAGCCGCCGGATAAGATGGGGTCGTGGGCAGCAAGGGTTGGAGGAACAAGTGTGGGAGGAAGGATGTCACCGGAGTCACTGTTAGATGATAAGTTTGTGAAGGCGAGATTAAGTGTGAAGTTCCCGAATTGGAGAGGATGGAGAACCAGAGATCACAATTGAGAATGAAGTTTTGGAGGCAATGAATGGTTTGTGGAAGAGTTGCATGATTGTGAAGGTACTAGGTAAAAGTATACCGATTGTAGTCCTAAACAAGAAGCTACGTGAGATGTGGAAGCCGAAAGGGGCCATGTTCGTGTTGGATTTACCTCGACAGTTCTTTATGGTTAGATTTGGTGATGAGGAGGAGTACCTAACGGCACTCACAGAGGGTCCATGGAAAGCTTTTGGAAGTTATTTATGGTGCAAGCGTGGTCCCCAGAGTTCGATTCGATGAGGGATGCGATTGTCATGACTCCGGTGTGGGTCAGACTATCAAATCTGACAGAGTGCGATTGTCAATTTGTATCACAAATCTATTCTGATTAGCCAAAGGGTTGGGAAAACTAGTGAGGGTGGATACAACTACATTAAATCTAGAGAGCGGGTGTGTGGAAGTTGACCTGAGAAAGCCTCTCAAAGGAGAGGTACTAATCAACAAGGAGAGATACTATGTGTCATATGAAGGATTGAGTAATATTTGTTCAAACTGTGGGATTTATGGTCACTTGGTGCATAAATGTCTACAAGGAGAACACACTCAGAAGGTGAATTCATCTCCAAATAATGTGTTGTTGAGGGTGAATGCGAATACATAGATGGAGAATCGATTTACGAAAGTACGACGGTCAAATCGGAAGCCGAGGGGAGAGGCGAGTTCGGTTCTGTTTCGGGCAGCACAATCGGCGGAGAATTTGGGACGTAATCTGAGGGAGATCTCAGCAGTTAAGGAAACAAGCAATATTGAGATATCGAATAGCTTTGGTCAATTGAGGGAAGATACAATTGATTCGGAAATACAGGAAATTAATATTAACTCAGAGGCAGATAAGGAAAATTAGTTGGTCCGTTCCCACCGTGAGGAGGTGTGGGGAAAGGCAAACATACTACGCAAGTTAAGGCTACATTATTGAATGGGCCAAAACTAAAGCAGAACAAGCCCACTAGAGGCCTTGTATTTGGCCCGACTAATAGTAAAGTGGAACTTTCTGCTTTGGGGAAGAGACTACAGGTTGAACGGGCTAATGTGGGTCGACAAGGAGGTTTCTTTGGTAATGGAAACAAAGGAGAGCAGAGGGAAGCTACCTCGGAAATGATCACAGGAGAGGTCACGACGAGCTCAGAGCCAAACCAAATGGAGTTGGAGAAAGAAAGTCTGAGTGGGTTACGAACTGAGCTAATGGCTTCATCGAAAGAGATGGAGCTAGTGGTTGCATAACGGGTTGCCCCGATAGTTCGATCGAGCACATACTTGTGTCCAATGACGAATTTATTATTATGGAATTGTCGGGGGCAATTGAACCCAATTTCAAAAGAGCTATTCGGTATATGTTAAAGAAGTTCAGCACAGATATACTTGCCTTGTTTGAGACACATGTCGGTGGTGATCGAGCAGCAAGAATTTGTCAAGGCTGGGTTTCGAGAACTCGTATCGAGTGGATGCGGTTGGGCAAAGTTGAGGCCTCTGGTTACTGTGGAGAACCAGTGTTGGTGTTGTTACAATTGTGGAGTCTTCCAACCAATTCATACATGCTATGGTGGGCGAAGGTACAGATTTGGTATACTTGGTGGTGGTCTATGCAGCCCGACTATGACTCGCCGAAGTGGATTATGGGAGAAACTTAGAGAGATGATTCAAGGTATTGCAGAGCCGCTTATAGTGGGAGGTGATTTCAACACTATACTCCGGCTAGATGAAAGAACCGGTGGGAATGGAATGTTGTCGCAAGACTCATTAGCCTTTCGTGAGTGGGTTAATGACTCCTCCTTGATTGATATGGGGTTAAAGGGGCCTAAATTTACATGGAGAAGCGGTCGACGGGTTGATAATTACATTGCAAAGCGGCTAGATAGAGTGTTTTGTAATGCGAATGCGCGGTTAAAATGGCCGGAGGCTGTAGTCACCCACTTACCGTACCTTGCATCAGACCATACTCTGCTATTTGTCCAGTTATCGCCTTTACATAACGGTGACCCGAAGAGGAGACCATTACGCTTTGAGGCTGCGTGGTTAAAACATGAAAGTTTTAAAGAATTAGTGAAGAATTCTTGGAACTTAGTTGTGTCAACACCGCAAGCTCTTGATGGATTGAGGGAAAAGTTAAAACCTTGGAACCGTTAAGTTTTTGGGCATTTACAAAAATAGAAAGAAAAACTGATGTTGGAAATAAAAACAGTCCAAGATTTGCTGGATACAAGCCAAACTGATTTGTTGTTGACCAAAGAAGAGTTAATAAAAGAATTAGACGTGGTCATGGAACAAGAGAAGTTAATTTGGTTTCAAAAATCGTGTGAGAAGCATATAGAATTGGGTGATAGGTATACGAGTTATTTTCACACTTCAACTGTTATTCGGAGACGCAAGAACCGAATTGAGTTACTGCAAAATAGCGAAGGGCAGTGGATCTCGGATCATACTGAACTTGAAAACTTAGCTATCGATTATTCAGGAGGCTATACTCTATGGAGGATGTGGAGGAGGTAGTGGATCACTTACCACATGAAAGACTTGTTACGTTAACTTGAGAGGAAACTATGAACATGTGCAAGGCGTTTTCAACGATTGAGGTGGAAATCGATTCGCAGTATGGGTCAATACAAAGCCCTATGACCAGATGGTTTCCAACCGGTCTTTTTACCAGCAGTGTAGGGATGTTGTCGGAAGCTCGGTGCAGAAATGTGTGTTGGATAATGTCTTATTGAAGACTATTACGAAAGCAATGGTTTTGCTTTTGAAGAGTATAATGAGGAGATTAATCGGTCCAGCACCATCAAGCTTTATTCCAGGGAGATTAAGTATTGACAATATTGTGGTGGTGCAGGAAGCAGTTCACTGTATGAGGAGAAAGAAAGGTCGGGAAGGATGGATGTTGCTGAAACTTGATCTTGAGAAAGCGTATAATAGGATAAGGTGGGTTTTCCTGGAGGATACGCTTATAGCGGCAAAGTTTTCAGAGGCTTGGGTTAACTGGATTATGAGATGTGTTCGATGTCACTCGATGCATATATTGTGGAATGGAGAAAAAACAAAACTGTTCAAACCAGAGAGGGGTTTGAGACATGGTGATCCTTTATCGCCATATTTGTTCGTACTTTGTTTGGAGCGACTGTGTCATCTCATTGAGATATCGATTGCTATTGGAGAATGGAAACCGATTACTCTATCTCGAGGAGGACCAAACCTGTCCCATATTTGTCTTGCGGTTGATCTAATTTTGTTTGCCGAGGCATCGTTTGCACAAATTCGGGTGATTCAGCGGGTTTTGGAGAGGTTTTGCGATGCATCCGGGCAAAAAATCAGTTTAGAGAAGTCCAAGATCGTCTTCTCGAATAATGTTAGTCGTGAATTGGAGTGAAGGATCAGTGAAGAAAGTGGCATATCATCGACAAGGGAGCTAGGAAAGTACCTTGGAATGCCAGTGTTGCAGAAGACAATCAACAAAGACACCTTTGGAGACATACTTGAGAAGGCGTCGTCAAGGTTGGCAGGATGGAAGGGACATTGTTTGAGCATGACTAACACTTACGAAAGCAGTGCTCGCATCGCTACCTCTCCACGCCATGAGTACCATCTCGCTACCCAAAGGGACTCTTGACAAGCTTGATCAATTATCACGATCGTTTTTGTGGGGAAGTAGCACGGTTCAGCGAAAATAACATCTACTTAATTAGCAGAGGGTTTGTCGACCTAAGAGGGAAGGTGGACTAGGGATTCGCTTGGCGCCAGAGATGAATAAAGCTTTGTTGGCTAAATTGGGGTGGCGTCTACTCCATGACAAAGAAAACTTCTGGGCAAGAGTCACTCGAAGTAAATACAAGGTGACAGAAGTTTATGATCAGGTTTGGTTGATCCCTAAGGATACTTGGTCCTCTACATGGAGAAGTGTGTGTGTTGGTCTACGGGAGGCAGTATTACCGGGCAGTAGTTAGGTCCCTAGGGACGGAAAAACCATTAAGTTCTTGAATGATATACGGCTTTTAAAGACACCATTGCAAGAGGTAGCCATAGGAGTTACCAATTAGCGAGGCTAACCTTAGAGCGTGTTACCTTTTGCTTGAAGGTAGCGGTTGGTTGTTTGATAGGATTGACCCATTTCTACAAGAAGATCATCGGTTGCAGCTGAGATCAGTCGTGCTTGATAGCGTTATCGGAGCGAGAGATCGTCTATCTTGGGGAGAAAGCGACGATGAGATTTTCACGGGTCGTTCAGCTTACTCCCTACTAACACGAGATGAGACTCCTAGACCGGATTTGGGAGGCTTGTTTACACGGGTATGGCGCGTCATTGTACCGAAGAGGGTTCGAATATTATTTGGTTAGGAGTACACCAAGTTCTCATGACGAATGCGGAAAGGAAAAGAAGACACTTATGTGATTCAGATGTGTGTCAAGTTTGTAAGGGAGGAGTGAGTCTATTATACATATTCTTCGAGATTGCCCCGCAATATTAGGTGTCTGGATCGGCTAGTTGCACAAAGGGACAAGGGTGAGTTTTTCTCGACAACATTGATTCAGTGGTTGTACAAGAACCTTGGAGGTCATCGGGTGGTGGGTAACACTATATGTCGACCTTGTTTGCAATGGTGATTTGGTGGGGATTGAAATGGAGGTGTGGGGATATATTTGGAACCAATGGGAAATGTCGAGATCGAGTTAAGTTTGTGAAGGATGTAGCATCGTAAGTCTCATTGACTCATTCACGAGAAGGCAACAAGAATACAAGACACACGGCTAGGGTGGAGAGATTGATAAATTAATTATATAGTAAACTATAACACAAATTAGAAACTATCTATATATATAAAGTAGGCATTGCTCTTTTCTCCTTGTGCCACCTCATTGTCTACATGACAATTTAAATATTTGTTACACACATTAGTTATACTTTCTTTCAAATATGTTAAATTATAGGAGAAATCTAAAAAGTCATCCCTCATATTAATATTATTTTATGAATCTACGATTAATTATGCACATGCGATATATATATCCAATTTTCATCAATATTTTTATGTCTAAATATCATTGTTCTAAAAAGCGCTCTAGGCGTTAGGCCCATATAGACCGTGTAGATATGCCGATTTTCAAGAAGATAAATTTTGAGAATTGTCACATCCCAAGTGCCACTTTGCAAAACAGCCACAGGTGAATTACTTATTGATATTATTTGTTTCATACATTATAGGTCGCTTTCTTTCTATTCGTGGTTTTGTTCAACCGAACCATAACTAAATGGAGAAGCTTTGGTCGTATATATAGTCGTATACCTGACATCTATTCTTTTAGACAAACAACTTCTAATCATATATATCGTCGCAAACCTAATATCCATTCTCTTGGCAACACAAGCTCGACTAGGTTGGTATTCATGGTATTTTTTATATTTAATTATTCCGTCATCTACGACACTACTTACATCGATGTGCTGCAATAATCCATTAAGACAATCCATAATGGAAGATCTTAAAGAGAACTCAATTTCAACGCAATCTTCTGCTATAAAATATTTATTCAAATACATTACCTTCAAAAAATAGATTCTTTGTGTAATGTTTTGTTTTTAATAATATTTCTTTGTGATTTTGCTTCAAAAGAACCATATGTTTCATCTTAGTATTATTGTTTCATCTTTTTGTTATTAATTATATTGTTCTTCTTCTTCACAATGTGATTTCATATAACGCGTCCCGCGCAGGGCGCAAGTAAATGCCTAGTTCTATGTTAAAAAATAATATCAAACCAAATTTCCGCATCTTTTTCTTGCAACTGCTTCTCCTTTTCCACGATCTCCAAAATTCCCACTTCCCATCTCCTTCTCATGGCTGATAAATAGAAAACCCAATCATCATCAAATTCATCATCAAATTAATTCATTTTCCCCAGATTCAAATTTCAATCTTCACGCGCTAAAAGCTCTATGACAATGGCTTCGGAACCTAATCCTAAGAATTCCCTTGTCCTCTCCTATGTCGCCTCCCTTCTTTCGCTGGAAAATCCTCTTCTCATTTATCTTCCACCTATTGAAACTTCTATTGTTCTTCATCGCATCTTAGCGTTTTACAAGATGGGTTTGTTATTTTTCTTAAACAGTAACCATTGGATCATGGCTTTTTTGTTCCCGAGTTACAACCTTTGTTTCATACTTTCAGTTGTCGCTTCATGTCTCTAATTTTAGGGTTTATATTCGATTGTTAGAAAGTCCTCTGAAACGAGATTGATTATGGTTTGTCTTTCTTTGATTTACATGCATACATAGAATTTGCCTGAAACACAGAATTTGCGATGCCAAGTTGTGATGATTTTTTCCGTCACTTATTTTTGTGACGCTTTTGAAACGCTTTTGTAACGATTTTGTGACGAGGAAAAACACCATCGCAAACCCGTCGCAAATTTACGACGAAAAACAGTTCGCGTAGAAGCGTCACAATTTTGTGACACTTTTGCAACAATATTTTTCGAGTCGCAAATTAGCAACGGATTTGGGACTCTTTCGGTGCGTGGCAAAAACTGTCGGCCAGAAAAAAGTGAGAGTAAACGTGTTTAATTTGAGTTTTATAATCCACCTAACTCTCACCCAACACGTGCCTAACTCCCATCTAACTTCCACCTAACTTTCAGTTGGCATCGCAAGTCCGTCACAAAATTGTGACGAATTTTCGAGCGTCGCAAATCTGTGACAGAAAATTTAGCCTATAAATAGAAGCACTCCCACTCTCAAATTTCTCACAAATCAGAAACATTACTCGGTAAAGGGTAAAAAAAAGAGAGAAAAAAATTGGGGAGAGAAAAAAATATATATTTGGGAGGGAAAAATTTTGAGAGGAAAAAGAGAAAAAAAATATATTTGAGAGGAAAAGATTTTTGAAAGAAAAAAAAAATTGAGGAAAAAAATGTGGCATTCGTCACGAGAATGGATGTACAACCGGAACGATCCACGCACCAATAATATATCAACCGACTATTTGGATGGAGTGCAACAATTCATCGATTTCGCGAGTAACCAGGACTTCGCCTTGATGAATAATGGTAAGTTTATATGCCCTAAACACAGCTAGGATAAGACCCGCTCGACTTGTGTCAGACTATTTTCTTAGTAAAGGGTTTATGCCCGGATATTATTTATGGTCTGAACATGGAGAGGATTATAATGTTGGTGGGGCAGGATCTAGTAGCCATTACGAAAATGTAGATTTTAGTAATGAACAATGTTTTAATACGGGTAATGAACAATTTGGTTATGGTACCGGGGGGATGTTTATGCTGGTATGGTCAATGATACATTTCATGGTACTACACCATTTAATGCTTATCATCATGATCAAGAACATAGTCAGAGTGGTAATGACCACGTTAATGAAGAACCTACCTATGAGGCGAAACAATTATACGACTTGCTAGAAGCTGCAAATACCCCGCTGTATGATGGATGTCAGGAAGGTCATTCACAGTTATCATTAGCTGCACGGTTCATGAGCCACAAGACAGACCATAATCAGTCTGAAAATTGCATGGATGATTGGGCGCAAACATTTTCTGAGTATTTACCACAGCCTAATCAGGCCACTGGTTCATATTATGAGACGGAAACGTTGATGCGAAAGCTAGGATTGCCGTATCATACATATGATGTATGTATAGATAACTGTATGCTCTTCTGGAAGAAGATGAGGAGTTGGAGCATTGTAAATTTTGCGAAAAACCGAGATATAAAGAGAGTCATGGAGGAACAAAAATACCGTTCAGCAAGATGTGGTACCTACCAATCGGGGACAGATTGAAAAGGATGTACCAATCTGAGAAGACTGCATCCTGGATGAGATGGCATGCTGAGTACAAGTCAGAAGACGGAGTTATGTGTCATCCATCTGACGGTGCGGAGTGGAAAAATTTCAATGAAATGTATCCGAGTTTTGTAGAGGAAAAGCGAAATGTTTACCTAGGATTGTGTACAGACGGGTTTAATCCATTTGGAATGTCAAAAAACCATTCGTTGTGGACAGTGATCATGACACCTTACAACTTACCCCCTGATATGGCGATGAAGAGTGAGTATTTGTTTCTCCAAATCTTGAATTCTGGTCCAAATCATCCACGTGCGAGTCTAGATGTGTTTCTCCAACCCCTGATCGAGGAGCTAAAAGATTTATGGATTAACGGAGTTGAGGCGTATGATATTTCCTTAAATCAAAATTTCAACCTTAAAGCTGTTTTGCTATGGACGATTAGCGATTTTCCAGTGCATGGTATGTTGTCTGGATGGACTACGCATGGAAAATTATCTTGTCCTGTTTGTATGTGTGATACAAATGCTTTTCAGTTGCCGTCTAGTAGGAAGCCTTGTTGGTTCGACTGCCATAGATGTTTTTTTCCTATCGAACATCTTTTACGGAAAAATAAAGTCAATTTCATAAAAAGAAGAACCGCAGTAAACGACTACCCACCAGAATCGTTGAGTGGAGAAGATGTTTTGCGGTACGTACGAAATGCCAAGGCACCTAAAACTTCTGATTGTGGTGGAAATGGACATAAAACAAAACCGGGCGGATATGGAGATTGCATAACTGGCATAAAGAAAGCATTTTTTGGGAGCTACCGTATTGGATTCATTTGAATCTACGACATTGTCTTGACTTAATGCATATCGAAAAGAAAACATTTTTGATAACATCATGTACACTATTATGAATATTAAAGACAAATCAAAAGATAACTCAAGTCAAGAATAGATGTTGCAAGATATTGCGCTCGAAAAGAATTGCATGTCGATGCTCGGGGGAACCCGCCATTTCCAATTTGGAGATTGACTGCGAAAGCAAAAGATGCGTTACTACATTGGGTGAAGAATGAAGTGAAATTCCCAGATGGCTATGTTGCAGATTTAGCTAGTACAGTGGACATCAATAACAGAAAGTTCTCAGGAGTGAAAAGCCATGACTGTCATGTCTTTATCGAGAGATTACTTCCGTTCGTATTTGCAGAACTTCTCCCTCGTACCGTGCACCAAGCAATATCAGGTACATCTTTATAAAATTCATGTTTATGTTGATATTGTTAAACCTTATATAAATAACTAATTAAAACAAATATTCATAGGAATTGGAGCATTCTTCCGAGACCTTAACAATCACCCATTAGATACAAGCCGCGTCCAACTTCTAAAGTCGAACATTGTGATGATTTTGTGTAATTTAGAAAAAATCTTTCCGCCTTCTTTCTTTGATGTGATGGAGCATCTTCCAATCCACTTGCCTTACGAAGCAGAGCTTGGAGGTCCTGTGCAATACCGGTGGATGTATCCGTTCGAAAGGTTTTTTAAACATTTGAAAGGAAAAGCGAAGAACAAAAGATATCCAGCGGGATCAATTGTTCAATCGTATATGAATGATGAGATATCTTACTTTTCACAATACTACTTTGGATCACATGTTCCTACAGCTATAAGAAGAAGGTAAATTGATGTGATAATATAGAAAAATGTATGTTATTTAATATTGGTATTATGTTTTGGTTTTAATGATATTAAGAACAAATTTTGAAGGGTAAGTCGGTATGACGAAGATGAAGCACCTACATATCCAATTGATGTACCGGATATATTCACGGCTATAGGTCGGCCAGTGGGAAATGTGAAGAATTTTGGTTAAGCGCAGAGGAGTATCATCGCTCACATTCATATATTCTACGGAATTGTGATTTCTTTCGGCCCTACGTGAAGTAACTGAAACTAGATCTTACATAATCTACGGTAATTTTCTTTACCAATTTATTCAATCGTATATTCTTATCGAATCACAGGTTGTTGGAAACGCAAATTCGAGATGAATACCCTGACCTAACAGATGAGGAGGTAATGGCGAAAAGAGATACATATTTTTGTTCATGGATCCAGCGATACGTATGTATACTATTGAGCTGTACATGATTGATTTGTAAATATCATTTTCTTAATTTACACATATTTTTTATTGTTAGGTACATTACATGAAGGACCAACAATTTTTTCCTCCTTGGGTTTTTAATGTTGTTGAAGGTCCTGAAAATCAAGTTCGAACTTGGCCCATGTATTATACGAGAGGGTATTTGTTTCATACGGAAAGTCACGGAGAGAGGAAAAAAACTATGAATTATGGGGTTCTCGTGCGAGGGCAACAATATTCTGACGCAACTAAAGAAGAAGATTTCCATGGGAAAGTGCAAAAGATCATGGAGTTCCAATTCCCTGGCATTTTTCAATTAAGGGTAACACTTCTTAATTGCAAATGGTTCGACCCTACGATCGGAAAAGGCACCCGGAGAAGCAAGGGATGTATTGTTGATGTGTTGGCTAATGGTCGATATAGAAACAATATTAATGAGCCTTTTATTTTAGGTATGATCCATTTGTTCATTTTTTCAATCTAGAAGATATATGAACATATATGTTTTAAAAATATTTTCAAAACTCTAATCTAAACACTATACTTATGGCAGAGTCTCAAGCCGATCAAGTTTGTTATCTTCCATATCCAGCTACTAAACGTATTCTGAAACCATGGCTTACAGTACTGCAAGTTAATCCGAGGAATCGTGTACAAGGAAAATTTGATACGAAAGACTTGGTTATTTTGCAACAAACTAGCGATGATACTGTCACGAAAATGGTGGATGAAATTGACGTGAATGTCTTGGTGGAAGGAAACAACCCAATACAAACACTTGATTTTGAAATTGAAGACAATGAGCCAAAAGATGAATTTTTGTGTAATTTATCTTCTTCTGAGGATGATTACAATGAAGGTCATGATGAAGATGATGATGATTTTGATTAATATGATTGTAATATATATATTGATTAATCTATAAGGGTTTTAAAAAATAAATATAACTTACTAAAAATAGATCTATTAATAATTAATCAACTCGCAATGTAGATATATAGTATCTAATGTCAATGATTACCGAATAATATACCATAGCACAGCGACAAAGCAACGCTGTAAATATACCACATGCCTGGGTTCGAACCTCACTCTCAACATTGAAGTTAACAATTTTTTCTATTAATTTTAGTTAAAATTCAGAAGTCTTATTGTAAAAAATACGAAAAGTTACAGATGTATTTTTATAACGTGGTGGCATCGCCTCATACCTTTGGCTGCTATAAGGGCCTAGGTTCGAACACCATCCAGTGCAATTATCGTATAGTTTTTTTTCACTAAGTGTATTTTGTAAAATTGTTTTGTCACTAAGTGTTCGTAATTTTGCAACGGAGTTGTGACGGATTTGTAACCACTTACCTAACTTAGCAACGGATTGTGACGGATTTGTAATCACTTACCTAACTTTGCAACGGAGTTGTGACGGAATTGTAACCACTTACCTAACTTGCTACGGAATTGTAACGGATATGTAACCCCATCAAATACAATTCCAAAATCACTCACATATTTAAAGGTAATGCAAAATGGTTACATTTACACTACTATAAATGACCATGTAAATTACAATTACCACTCACATATTTCAAAATTCTACATTTCTTAATTTGTATTCCAAACCCTAAGTTTTTTTATATAAAATGAATGTGATTACATATATAACTTATGAGAATGCATGATTTTTTGTCAAAATAACCTTTGAAATTTACATATCACTTTTTTAATAAGACAAGAAGCTTGGAAGAACATGGATTGATGATTGGTAATATCTATGTCACAAAAATTAACTTCTCAAAGTTTAGGGTTTAGGGTTTGGAGTAATGACAGTAAATTGAGTTGCAAAATGGTTACAATGTAGCGACGTATTTGTTACAGATTTGTGACGCGCCGCCTTAATTGTGACGAGTTTGCAACTCCATTTTCACTTTCTGTGACGCGCCGCCTTATTTGTGACGACTTTGCCACTCCATTTTCATTTTGGGATACTTAGGAACCTATTTAATTATGAAACAATGTATGTTTGGAAGTTACATTATTCAAATTACCAATTACATTATACTTAATTCTCAAATCTAGGAAGATTCAAATTTTCTCAATTATAACTAAACCCTAAATTTTCTGATCTAACCTCCATGTAATTACATTAAGGTTTATTATGATGATTTGAATATTTATAAGAATATGATGTTTGGAGTGACATATTACTCCTTCCTTTTTGTTAGAATTACGTCAATTTGCGCTTTTAAGAATGGAAATGATAATGCTAAACAATTTGGGGACAAAAGGTTTAGGGTTTAGGGTTTCAAGTTCTGCTTCCAAGGAGTCATAACCTCGTCACAAAATTGTCACATAAACTGGTTTTGGGTTTCAGAAAGATTGGGTTGTGTTGGCAAACAAATGGGCTTATGGGGGCCCAAAAAATTGCGATGGAATTGTGACGAAAGAGTGACGCTTGTGTCAACGAAAGGGCAAACGATAAACCTAATTCATTTGTTTCACTAACCCTAGTTTCTTCGTTTTCTCTCTATAAAGAGGCGATTCTGAACCCTAGATCCGATCCGTCTCCGATCTGTCTCCGATCTTGTTTAATCTCTTCTCTTTCTCTTTCCGTTACAGATTTCTTCTACTCTCCTCACTCTTCCATTCTTCTAATCTCTTCGACATGCTCAGACCTGCAGCCGCTGCCAAGGCTACCGCGGCCGGTCGATTGACGACCGTTGCTCGCGGAAAGGCAGCGACGAAAGGTCGTCAGTGTACTGGAACCAGCCGCGGTGGTGGAGGGAAAGCGGCGGTTCCAAATATTCCTAGAGAAGGCGGTGGTCGTCTCAACCCTAATCGTGGAGTCCTTTCCACGCCTGTCCCATCCGTCAGAGTCCCTTCGACTTCCACTAGAGCCCCTTCGACTTCAACTCGAGTCCCTTCGACTTCAACTCGAGTCCCTTCGACTTCCACCGCAGATCATCGTGGTGGTGGTGGTGGAGGAATCCCAACACTCCCTCTCCTCACAAGCGCTGCATCTGGTGGATCCACCGCCAGGTCTGACAGATTGGTGACACCGACTCGTCAACCCGTCGGTCCAGGGAGAGAAACCTCAGGTCGTAAGTCTGTGGTGGATGGGACAAGCGGAACTGGAGGTAACCATTCGCCATCCTCTGAAAAAAAGTCTCCGGTTTAGTTTCCAGAACTAGCCAAGCGGCTCAGTTTCCTCCAGCGAGACTAGGGCCTTCTACTTCACAACGGCACAGCCTGAACCTCAACGATTCACCTCCTTCTCGTTTTCAAGGACGAGCCCTTGACATGACCCGAGAAGAACCAGAAGAGGAAGACGAACAACAACAAGAAGAAGAAGACTACTATGCTGATTTCGCTGAGGAACACATTGAATTGGAGGAGGAAGACGAGGTTGATGCTCCCCAACACGGTGATGCTGCTGACGAGGATAAGGCTCCCCAGCAGGTTGAAGCTCCCCAATAGATTCAAGACTACGAGTAGCAGCTGGAGTACCTCCTGCAACTGCCTGGACGTGAAAGGTTGCTCCAGTTGTCTGACCACCCACTAGAAAATGAAGAGACAATATGGTAAGGTTTTTGTCATTGCAAAAGTTCATATATGTTTTAGCCATGGTTAGATTATAATGTTTTAGTTTAGATCATAGTGTGTTACAGTATGTGTTACTTGATTGAATTGATATAGACATTACTTGATTATACAATGCTACTGTTTTGGTTAAGACTTGACTGATTTTTTTTCAATTCTTCTGTTTCCTATACATGTTTTAGGTTTGATAGGGACAACGGTGTGTTGGCTAAGGTAATTTGCAACATCATGCGTCGGAAGTTCAATGGACCGTACTATAACTGGTCCTGTACACCTGACCATGTCCGAGAACTGATGTTTGAAACTTTTGCGGTAATGTTTTAGATATTAGCTAGTCTCTATTCAATTTCTTACTGAGTAAACCAATACTAACAATTGTTTTTATTGTAGGGGAAGTACAACTGGGACATAGGCATTACTTCACTTGTCAGGGATAATTTCTTCGCGATTGCATCGCGAAGAATGCGAGGCATTGTTAGCCTGGGTAGACGGGGACCAGGAAGGCCAACATGGATCAACGAGAAATTGTGGGAGCATATGCAACTGTATTGGGCAACTCATGAGGCGAAGGAAAAGAGTGTGATGGCTTCCAACTGCCGCAGATCAACTCGTGGAGGTCTAGGAATCGCAAAGCACAATTCTGGAAAAAAATCTTTCTTGCGACGTCAACAAGAAATGGTGAGTTACTCTGTCTTCAAATAACTCATTGCTTACTCTGTCTTTCTGATATTTATTAATCTCTCATTTTTACCTATCTTTACAGGAAGCAGAGTTAGGAAGACATGTCTCATGGGGAGTGCGTACACACACAAACAAGGATGGCACATTTGTTGACTGCAAATTGCAACAAGTTGCTGAGGCTTATGAGAAGCAACTTGCAGAAGCTGTGTCTGACGCTGATGCCGATGCCTCTGGCCTTTTTGAGCTTTCTACTCAGAGGACTCTTTCCAATGACCAAAAAAATGAAATATTTCTCAAGGTATTTTCCTCTCTCTTCTCCTAATTTACAATTTTGATGCTTGGAATTGAGTGAACTGCTATGTATCACAACTAGGACTGAGTTTGCTGTGGATCAACTAATTTTCTTAATCTGCTTTTTTTGAACATACTGATAATATTGCAATTGTTACTTCTGTATATACATATATTCATGGTTTCATCTTACTTTCTTGCATACTTGCTTGTATTTTTGGTTTCTTTTTCAGTGTATATTGACTGATCATAAGGGAACCATATTTAGACTTGGGGACCTGCCTCGAATGCAAAGGAAGAGAAAGAGGACTCAGAGCTATGCAAGCTCCTCTGTGCCACAACTGTCTGAGATGCAAGAGAAACTAGATGCAGCTCAGCGTAAGCTTGATGCGCAAGATGCGGATAACGCAAGGCGGGATGAGGGGCAATGCAAGCGTGATGAAGAGCAATGCAAGCGTGATGAGGAGCACCGCAAATATCAAGAGCAGCTCGCTGAAATGACAAAGCTTCTTACCTTCTTCAAGACCTCAGATCCGCGCACCGCAGCTTACATGACCACTAACCAACCGACCACTTCAGGAGACGAACCACCAATTCCACCCACTGCTCAGTCTTGAGTAGTTCTAAAATGTAGTTCTAAAACTTTTAAATTTTTTGCTTCTACTATTAACTTAATACTACTTTTCTCTATGCTATTATTAGGAAAGGTTGTAATATGTACTAACTATTGCTTTTTGTACTTTATGTTTTTCTATAACATTAACTTCCGTTTTAGAATTGCTTTTCTTTAATTGCTATACAAATGGCTGGAAAATCTATCATTAAGAACATGAATAAGACACTGCGAACAGTAATTCAGTAGCAAATTTGTCGCTAATTTGTCACGGATTTGTGACACTACTGTAACTAAAATTAAATAGGAGAACCAATAAGCGTCGTAAAATCGTCACAATTTTGATACTACTTTGCTACCACCAACAGCGTCACAAATCTATGACTCCCAAACATAGTCGCAAATCTATCGCAATATTACCACGACTATTTTCGTCACAAGGACGTCGCAATATTGCGACTACCACACAACGTCACAACTCCGTCACATATTTACGACAACATCGACAAGTCACATATACGTCACAAATTTGCGACGTAAAAAACATGGTCACTCATTCGTAGCAAATTTGCGACGAGGTTAATTTGCGACGATTCTTTTGTCACGTCTTATTTTCGTCGCAGAATCGTCACAAATCACCGATTTGCGACGGAAATGTGACTCTTCTGGGAGTAGCAAATCCTGTGTTTTCTTGTAGTATATATCCCTTTGGAACGATGAAGTCTCTCTTTTCTCTAGATCTGAGTTGCAAACAGCCTTCGACTATTTGTTTCTCCAATTTGTATCATCGTCTTGACAATCTCAATAAATCTCTTTGACGGATCTTAGCAGAGCACATGGCTTCTCTACCAGCAGTCCGATGTTTCTCCTACTACATGCATGGCTGTCTATCAAAGTTACTCCTCTATCATTGGTGAGCGTTTCTCCTTTTTGTCAGTGGATAGTCCTAAAATCGCATAAAAGGTAACTTTGGAGTGTTAAGAATCAAACTTCAATCTCAGCTTTCTCTCAACCAATACATAATCAATTAGGTTTGTATATTTATTTCATCACATATATTCAGAATTCATTACTCTCATGGGGATCAATCTGCAAAACAGATTTCGAAGTGGTCTTGCACCACGATTCCAACTTCATTCATCATGGTGAGTGTTTTTACCTATCTTTTTATAGTAGAGTTTTCGTGGAAACTAATACGTTTTAGTTTGGTTTTGATTTTGATATATGATATGATGTGTATTTATGGATTGTTTCAAATCCCTTTATTTGTCAATGTAGTATTTACCAATTACAAGCAATATCATCTTAGACTCTTAGAGTTTGATTATTTTTCAAGAATACACATGCATGTTCGTACCCTTCAATTTTGTGTTTGAGAGGAAATTTCAAGTTTGAGAAGTTACATTTTAACCAGATTCTTTTCTAACTGAAACACACAAGATCTTAATTTTCCGCATTGAAGGACAAAGAGGATAACGTTTAAGAAACAAGCCTGACGCAGAAAGAAATCTTTGAAGACACGATTAAAACTAGACTCATTGGAGAAGTCTTTACGAGATTGATCTCTTTGCTCAGCCAATGAACTATTGACAAAAATTCCATGTGGATAGCATCATTGCTATTTTCACTTACAAGATGGCTCCAGGCGAAGCTGATTGTTTGATGCAATTCTTGGTGCATGATCAAGATGCACGATCATGTATGCGTTTTTGAATTCCTCATAATATACATCAAAATTTTGGTGATAGATATAGCTACAAACATGTTCAAATGAAAGTTAAGAAATAACAATTAGCTTTTGATAAAGGTAGGAGGGATGAATATACCAAATTAAAATTGTCTTTAGTCAACATGTAAATTTCTTATTACTTGACCGGTGTGAGGCACAGGCTTAAAACCTAGTCATATAATGTTGCAGAACATATAACACTTGTACTTAACATGCCGGAGGTAACAAGGAAGAGAAAAGATGGTACTGAATGGTAATGGAATTGTTTCAAGGTAAGTCATATAGATAGATTCGTAGTTGTTATATTGTTTTTGATCTACGAGCTTGTTCGTGTGATTGATTTGTTTGAGTGTGGAATAGACGATGGGGAAAGTGGTGGCTCTTAGAAAGACAAGAAGGAGAAAGCATAGATCTGCAAGTATTCTTAGCGTTTATGGAAGCTTTGGAATTTGATCAAGAGTTGGAAGTATATCTCTGTTTTGGAATTAATCAAGAGTTCATATCTCGATGAAGATCTGGGAGAATGAAATGTGGTTGTCTCTGCCTCTCTGGTGATGTTGATGTTCATGGAGTTGTCTGTTAACTGACAATGCGTGGGTTTTGATGCCATCTTTAGGGAGAGAGAAGAAAAAGTGGGAAAACTAAAATGGTAAACTCAGAGTTAAGAGTTATAAGCAACAAGTACATGTCTCGTCTTTCTTTGTATTTTTTGGATTTCTTGGGAATATATATTCGTTTAGAGAGATTTACTAGCCCATGTCTTTTGAGATTACTTTATAAAGTACTTGCATCAGTTACTATAACAATTCACACTAAAAAACGTCGTATAGGGGAGTTTCACAACAATAATGTCCATTACCAAACGACGTCTTATAACTTTATTTAAGTTATCAATAAGTTTTATAAAGTTGTTTTAAAAAAACTTATAAAAATTATAAAATAAAAAAACTTAATCAATACAATTTTATAGATCAATTTACTCAACCTTTTGTAAAACTTACAAAAGTCTATAAGAATTTTTTTTATAACACAAAGTTTTAAAAAAAAATTAAATTTTATTTGCAAACTCAGATGCAAACACATTTTTTCTTATAATTTTTAGGTTTGAGTTAACTATTTTACATTTAAGGTATAGCTTTTAGGGTAGGGTTACGATTTTAACGTTTTTATTTACATTATAGAAATTTTAAAATTGTCTTACAAATCTCTTTCAAAAACGTTTACAAACCATACAAAAAGTTTTTAAGTTTTTGTTAAATTTTATATGCAAACCCGTATGCAATAAAAAAACAACTTATAAACCTTATAATATATAGTTTTATATATCAATTTTTCAATTTTTTATACACCTTACAAAAACTTTATAAATAAATTTCTATAAGGTTTCAAAAACTTTATAAAGCTTACAAAAATTTATAAAGATTTTAAATACTTTATCAAACTTATAAAATTTTATAAATACTCGTGTTTGACCAAACAATGAGAATCAATTAATAAAACCTTTTAAATACCATATAAAATTTATTAAAACCTTATAATATACAATTTTATAGATCAAATTTTAAATACCTTATAAACTTTACAAAAACTTATAAATAAATTTTGTAAGGTTTAAATACTTTATAAAGTTTACAAAAATTTATAAATACTCGTGTTTGGCAAAACAATGAGAATCAACTAATAAAACCTTTTATATACCTTATAAACCTTACAAAAACTTTACAATACTGATTTTAAATACCTTATAAACTTTACAAAAACTTTATAATATACAATTTTACAGATCAATTTTTAAATACCTTGTAAACCTTACAAAAAACTTATAAATAAATTTTGTCAAGTTTTAAATACTTTACTAACTTTATAAAAACCTTATATTTTATAACTTATTAACTTTTATTTTACAATTTGTCTATAAAACCGTTATTGATAACATTAGGGTGTTGTGATCAAGAAAAAAATCTCATAAAGAAGGAAAAGCTAGAGATGAGAGACGCTAGCTACATGGTACGTGGGGCCTAAGGTGGAGCTCAAAAAGTGTATAAGATTAAGCAAAATCAAACCTAACATAATACGATTTCTAGATCTACCTAAGGCTTTTATTTCTAATTATATTTTTTAGACTCTTTTGTATATCGCGTTTGGTTTCAATCGGCTGAATGCTACGTCGGCTTCTCTGTGCTTAACTGATACTACGGTGGAGGAAACATTTTGAACATTATTTTATATGATGTTGTATCTTTGTTCTTACGCTGGAACTTAGGTTGGGCTACTTTATGTTGTAGTGAATATGATTACTGCCTCTTTCCATGGGTTCGCAGTTCCGTGTTATAGCACTAGACATCTTCAATGGTGAGAGTTGTCTGGTAAATAAAACGCTTTTTACTATGATTTTGATCAAATCCTACCATAGTGTTGGTGTATATATATACCACTTCAAAAATTTACGCTAATAGTGTAATGTGCTCAGATGTTTTCACCGGGGCAATTTAGATTGTAAACGTCACATGGAGCTTTTCTAAGTGAATCATGCAATTTTGCTGGTTATATGTTACGTACTGGTGGAAACAATTCTCTTTGTAATTTTCTTCATCTTTTTTTTTTCCCACTAATTTTCTTCATCTTAATAGAAGACATACATATCTCTTTCCATATATTGGAATTAAGTTTGTTTCTTTGTAGACATTTTTCTTGTCATTTTGAAAATGTTTGTTTTAATTTGTGTACTATACAAAACTTTGTTTCCTTTTTGTTGTGCATTCAAATTACTTTATTTATTATTAACAGGTTTAGTTGTATCAAGTCAATGTTTTAAAAACCGGACCGGCGACCGAACCGGAAAAACTTTTGGGTCATGCGTCAATGTGGTCCGACCGGTTCGAACAGGGTCGAACCGGGTTTAATAGTGTTTTTAAAAATAATATATATATAACTTTTGTATAATTATAATATCCAAATATATAATATAACCTTTAAATAAACATATTTCTAAATATTAGTCATGAGAAAAATCATTTTAATAACAAAAAAAACTATTCAAAAACAAAATTTAATGAAAAATAGTTAAGTTTATATGTAAAAAAAAATTAAAAACATTAAACCATAACAAAAATTAACTAAATTTAAAACTAGTATTTGTTTTTATAAATTTTAATTATAAAAATTAAATATGAAAAATGTTAAAAATGTAAATTTTCAACAAAAAAAAAAAATCTTGAACCCGGGTCAACCCAACCCGGGTAGTCGGCCTGTTCACGGTTGAACCCGGTTTACAATTATTCCATTTTGGAGTAGAAGATGGAATCATGGGTTGGAGATACTAAGCCTCTATCTTTTCCATAAATTATACAATGGAGAAAGCTAGAAAGGCGCGGGTACTCACCTAGTTTTATACATAATCTGCTATATGAAAGAGCAATGGTTTTCTCCATGTAATACCACGTCAGCAGAGGATGGGAGAACACGTGGCAATGATAATTTTAACGAGTAAATCTCAATCGTCTCAGTTTTGCTTCTCTCCGTTTTCCCTTCTACGGTTTAATCGCAACGTCACTATAGATGTGCAAAATTTATGATCAATATCTTAGCGTCACTTCTCACCTTCTCCATCCTATATATATCTCAGAAATAAAACTACGGCTCAAGATCATCCGATTTTAAATCATCAACCTCAACAGTTACAATGATATATCTCTACCACTAAAAAAACTCTGGCTGCTTCTGAAAAGACCCGACCCGTTTTTTTTAAAAAAACAATAAACCCTTGGTCTCGGACTAGCATTCCCATAAATGTTATCCTCAACAACCAAGCAAAACAACACAGTCAAACTACAGCGGATAACAAAACAAAATAAACCAACAAAACAATTCCATTAAAACTACCAAAACCGGTTCAACCACAAATTATAAATCAAGAGGTTCCACAAAACCAGCAACCTAACAGCCGTTCTAAAACGATAAAAGCAATAAACACACCGCACGAAACCCGAGACCCTAGATCATCTCCCTCTTCGTATCCATGATTCCACGATCACATTTTGCCTTTACCTGCATCACATGGGAAAAACGAATGCATGAGTATTATCATAAATACTCAGTGAGACGGTCATCCCATCTACGACTGCGCACAAAGGCACGATGGAACCGCTCAGGCAAACATACATCAAACAACACATAAACGCAAGCAAACGGCTCAACCACAGCCAAACAGGTAGGCTTGTCGATCGACACTACTATTAGGTGTCGATCGACACCCCCTGTGGCTGCCTGTCGATCGACATACCCTCTAGGTGTCGATCGACAGCACCTCAACTCACCTGTCGATCGACAGACCTAAAGGTTGTCGATCGACAGCCCTCGTGTTGGTTTGTCGAGCGACACACCTAGAGGTTGTCGATCGACAGGCCTTCGCAGATTCATGGGAAATCGACCATTATCCTCTCGGATCGATTCCTCCTCTGCGCCAACACGAAACCTGCACTAAAATCACATTCCAAACAACACAGACAACAAACACAGCCACAATCAAACCACACAATATTAAATCTCAAGTTCCAAACCTATCACCAAGCAACCCTAACGAATCCACCGGCCTAGAACCCATGGTCACGCACTCACCTTAGATTTTCGATAGAATTCGCTGGATATGAGGCTAGAAACGATCTCAGCTACAACCACCACAAAATGCCACTTCAAATCGATCAAGAACAAAAACCCTAACTCACAAACCTAACAGAAACAAGAGAACTCCTCTCAACTCTTTCTCTGCTTATTTTGAGACTTGGTTTCGCTCAGAATGCGGCCAAAAGGCTTATATACGAAGCCCTAGGGTTTCTCCATACCGGCCCGGTCCAACTGAACGACTGAAATCGAACCAGAAAACCGACCAAAATAAGGACCTGTCGATCGACAGGCACTAGGTGTGTCGATCGACAGGCACTAGGTGTCTCGATTGACAGCCCTTAAGAGCCCTGTCGATCGACGGACACCACGTGTGTCAATCGACAGCCCCTCCATTTTCCTCAAAAATGGTTCACGGATGTCACAATTCTCCCCCACTACAACTGGATTCGTCCTCGAATCCTCTAACACAGTCCTCAAGAATAACCCCCAAGCCAACCTGCCAACACATCCGTCCTATGCATATAGACCCGTCTCAGACATTGATTGCCCATAGCTCATAACTCATAACCACCATCTAGCTCTCGGGATCGTCACTCCTCAGCTCTCGGTGTCTAGTACCAACCTACCTCAGTCCGCGAGTTCTGACGGTGTTTGATACTCAACCATCTCCACACCTCAACCCATCAAGACACACAGTCTATCAAGCTCTCGGTATGCAGGGAATTCATTATCCCTGGAGAGACGCATTTCTCACAGATCTGCCAGAGGTTGCAACCTCCCCAAACTATCTCCATACCCTCACACTCTCAGTCCTCGCAGTCCTGACGAACGATCGGTATGCAGGGAACCCACTATTCCCCGGAGAGACACATCTCTCAAGATCTGCCAGAGACTCATCTCCAAGAAAGAACCCATGTCTATCTCTGAGCTATGCAATCAATTCCTAACGTCTATAATGCACCTCTGACCAGAACTACCTCCCAGGGTCTCACATGATATTCCCAACCCAGAATACCATCACAATCGTGATCATCACAGATCACCCGGACCATACATCACCCCGGATGTCCCTGCAGAGTCCCTCCGGAACGAGACAGTTCTAACCACGGTAAAACTTCTATTCCGAGACTCTCTCACACATACACACACGAACCGCTGGGGTTTCCACCGAAACTGGCAAGTTCTATTCACAATAAAACTACCATTTCGAGGTTCTCTAATCCCCAAACACATGACTCTCAAAGTCAAAACACATAAGAAAAACACTTTCTTATTCAACTGGAAAATGTCATAATCATTACAACTTAATGAAAATACAAAATCCACAACCAAAAACATCACTACACAAGGTGACTACAACACAAAACCAAAACTGGAACACCACAAATAAAAACGAATTCACTCTTCTGCTTGCTTCTCGAACCACTTCTTGAACTTCGTTTTTCATCTTCGCCTCTGGTTCTCAAGTCTCCTCCTGAATACCTTCACAGTCCCACAAGACTCTCAACAACGGCACTCTCTTCCGGCGCAGAACCTTGATACTTCTCTCAAGAATCTTAATCGGCCTCATACCAACAGTCAGATTAGGCTGAAGATCTGCAGGAATCGTCACAACTACCTCCTCAGAAGCATGCAAGCATCTCCTGAGCTTCGAAACATGAAACACATCATGGAATTTCTCCATGATCGGAGGCAACTGATATATCATGGTTTTTACCCGTTTTTGACCATGATTTAACCTGGTTTTATCGAGTTTTTTTGGTGTTTTTCGAGTGTTTTAGAGTCTTTGCAGGTTTATGTACGTGTGGAGCTTAATTGATGATTATGGAACGTTTTGGAGCATTGTGGAAAGAGGAGCTGATGTCGTTAGAATGGATTTTCAATTACCGTAAGATTGGCGTGTCGATCGACACACACAACCACTGTCGATCGACAGGCACTTTTCTAAAGCCAACCTAATACGTTTTAAAGAAGAAAAATTGTTCCTTTTCGGGTCAGAAGTTACCAATAAACCGTCATAAAAGTCCACCACGAATTTTACCTCTATAAATAGTTTATTTTAGGTTTTTAGATCATTAACTTTAGTTTTTACTTAACAAAGTTTAGAGAGAGATTTTTAAGATTTTAAGGGAGACAAGTTTACTTTATACTTTGAGATTCTTCGAACCCTATTGTTCTTATTCTTACACTCTTTTTATATGCATTATTATTCAGCTATGATTTGTTTTGCTGCCATGTCTGAGTAGTTTGCTTGTTAGGTTTAGGGTGATTCGAATGGAATGATGATGAATTGTTAGGGTAAACTCACTTGTTAGGATTATCTATTAGGTTCTTCACCTAGATTGCTTTAACTCTGGTTTAGGACTCGCGACCCTAAATTTGGATATCTTAGGTTGACAGATTGACACGAAAGTGTAATTGATTAGCCAGAACTAGATCTTAGGTGAGCAAAATTACTTACTCGCAAAGAAATTTGGTTTAGGGATTTTGTGAACAAATTGGACTTAAATTTAATGCTTTTTTAAATTGATTGAATTCGCAAAGAAATTTGGTTTTCTAGGGTTTAGACAGAGTTAGTTTTCGCAACGACAGTTGGTTAATTATATTTTAGTGTCCAAGTTCTAGAACGGTTCTTAATTAAATTATGATTCTGTTTAACCTGCAATTCTGATTCATCCTGAGAATTACCCAAAAGCCTAGCTTTTTGTTTAATTGAACTTTAAATCAACCATCTTTCCTGTTACCAATTGATTTTGTTATTTATTTTACATTATTTTACTTAGCCGAATTTGAAGTCAATATTCCTATCGTTTGATTTGATTCCTAGTGATTCGACCCCTACTACAATTGACCTCTTAATTTGAGAGAGTAGCTCAGGGTAAATTTGAGCATATAAAATTTTGGCGTCGTTGCCGGGGAGTCAAAATCTTCCATAGGATTTTGATTCTAGAATTCTGACTAAGTTTTCTTTTTATTTTTGATTTCTTTTCTTTTATTTTTGGTGTTTCAGGTTTATGCCTTCTAGCAGAACCAGAAGCAACAAGGATAAAGAGTTAGCAGATTTTGTTCCAGAGTTGGGAATTTTGGAAAGGGAAAACAGACGACAAGCAAAGTTAGCTAAGATGGTTAATCGAGCTGTAGTAGTTTTTCGGAATGCTGAAGGAGAGAGTGTTGATCCAGATGGTAATCGGTACAACAATCTGGGAGACCCCATTGATGAAGCTGGTAACATCATCGCGGTTGAGGATTCGGTTGCAGTTGCACATGCTGAGTTCGATCGTCAACGAGCTGAATGGGAGCGCCAGCGCGCTGAGCTTGAGCGTCTTGCTCAGGCGAATCGTGGACCTCAGGAGGTAGTGATTAACCAATGCACTTTGGGAGACTACTACCGTCCTGAAGAACATTACGCCAACAGGGCAGCGATTCGACCTCCACGATTCGAGTGAAGAGATTTCGAATTGAAGCCTGCGTACTTCTCTTTAGTGGCTCAACATCAGTTCCATGGGCACCCATCAGAGCACCCCATGGATCATCTTGAGATGTTTGAGGATCTTGCATCTAGCATTAAGGCTAACAACGTGTCTGAGGATTACATTATGTGCAAGTTGTTTCCATTTTCTCTTGCTGGAGAGGCAGCCTCTTGGCTGAAGCAGTTGGAGCCAGGCTCACTGACCACTTGGAGAGATACCAAGAGTGCTTTCCTGAGTCACTTCTATGATGAGTCACGTTCAGAGGATCTACGAGCTAAGATCTCTACATTCGTTCAGAATTTGACCGAATCTTTCAAGGCTGCATGGAAAAGATTCAAGGGATATCAGAGAGACTGTCCTCATCACGGGTTTACAGAGGTTCAGCTGCTAGGTATTTTCTACAGAGGAATGGATTGGAGACACCAGATGACTTTAGATGCTTCAAGTAATGGGAATTTCAAAACCAGATTTTCCGTTGATTGTCTGGAGCTCATCAAGAACGTGTCTACTAGCAATAGTACAAAGAAGATCGATGAGGAAAGGAGAAGGGAAGCTGGTAAATCAGGTGGAGCTGAGATAGCTGAGGTTAAGGCAAAGATAGATTCTGTGCATAACCTTCTGGTGAACAAGAAATCAGTTCATTTTGCACAGGAAGTTGACACTTTCTATCACGATGAAGATGGAGAGCAGGAAGATGTTAACTACATCAACCAGAATGGCTACCAGAATCAGCGTTATGGGAATCAGTCAGAGAACAAAGGATATAACAATTACAATCAGAGGAGCTCATTCTCTGGGACTCCAGGTTCTCCAAGCTATGCGCAGAAATAGAACTTTCAAAAACCTTTTGGTAGCAGTAGCAACCAAAGGACTTATGGATCTTCATCATACCTGCCAATTCCCTCTAAATCTTCTGAAAACGACATGAAAACTATGCTTGAACAGCTTCTTGAGGGGCAACAAACTCAGACAGTGAATCTCAATGGGAAGATTGACGGGCTCTACACTAATCTCAATGGGAAGATGGACGGGCTCTACACTGATCTCAATGGGAAGATTGAAGCCCTCAATATTCACATGAAGAAGTTGGACACTCAGGTAGCTCAAACAGCTGAAAATATGAAGAGACAAGAAGGTCATCTTCCAGGAAAGACGGATATGAACCCAAAGCACTTCTCCAACTCTATCACGTTGAAGAGTGAAGAACAAGTTATTCCGAATATTGAGAAGTGTGAAGATGAGGATTGGCTCATGGTTCTTGAAAAAGACATGACTTTGGAGATTGCAAAGCATCTGTCGATCGACAGGCCTCCTGCTGTCGATCGACACCTAGATCTGACGGCAATCAAAAAACAGACCCTGTCTATCGACACACACAGTGAGTGTCGATCGACAGCCACGGGAAATTTCTGTACGAATACAAATTCATCTGCACTGTCGATTGACATACACAGTGAGTGTCGATCGATAGCACTGACAGACGCAGAGAACCTGAAAAATCAGTCTGAAATCGCCGTTCAAAGTGTCTACAAGCCCAAGATCCCGTACCCAAGGAGTTTATATCCTTCATGCATCAACCAAGGCAATGACAAAGGATGTAAGGAGAAAGGAAAACAAGCTCCAACATCGTTGAAGACGCTACCTAAGTTGCTAAATCCGGGAATGTTCGTGGTTCCATATTCAATCAATGGTGTAGAATTGAAGGATTCTCTATGTGACACAGGAGCTAATGTGAATGTTATGTGTGAGGCTGTTGCAAAGAAGCTAGGAATTTTGGAGTTACAACCTTCAAGGACTTATATCGAGCTCATAGATAGATCGTGTATAATTTCTAAAGGCTTCATTCCTGACGTGTTGATTCAAATAGGAGATTGTCTTGTTCCTACGGACTTCTACATCATTGAAAGAAAGGATAATGTCTATAAACCATTGGTCCTTGGTGCACAGTTCCTTGCAACAGTGGGAGAAATGGTGGATTTTCCTAATAAGCGAATCTCCTTCTCGAACATCAATAAGTCTGTCTTCTATCCTTCAGTTCTTGACACATCGACTTTTTGTATGAGCGTTAATGTTAGAGATGAGGCGAAGAAGGTTCGAAACGTCCTCGATTTGGCTCCTTCTACAACACATCTTGAAGTTAAAAATCCAGCAAGTCCCAAGTGCCAAAAGATCCCTAAGGCGAAGCGCATAAAGATTTCTTCTAAGCCATTCTCCAAGCTTAGAATTGTGATTCTTTTGGAGTTGAGAGAAGAGAAAGAAGTAGTTGTCCAAGAAATATTGAACAATACTATGAAGCTCTTTCCTGGTATTGTTCCTTGCAAGTCTGGGGAAGTGCATTTCAGAGACCCACCTTGTGACGCCCGTGAACCATTTTTTTTAGGAAAATGGAGGGGCTGTCGATCGACACACGTAGTGTCTGTCGATCGACAGGGCTCTTAAGGGCTGTCGATCGACACACCTAGTGTCTGTCGATCGACGGGTGCTCGAATTGGTTGGTTTTCTGGTTCGATTTAAGTCATTCAATTGGACCGGGCCGGTTTGGGTAAACCCTAGGGCTTCGTATTTAAGGGTTTTTGGCCGCATTTGAGCGAACCAAAGTCCCAAAAATCAGAAACAGAGAGTTTGAGAGGAGTTTCTCTTGTTCCTGATAGTTTGTGGATTAGGGTTTTGTTCTTGATCGATTTGAAGAGGAATTTCGTGGTGATTGTAGCTGAATCTGTTCCAGCCTCATAATCCAGTAGATTCTATCCGAAAATCTAAGGTGAGTGCGTGACCATGGCTTCTGGGCCGGTGGATTCGTTAGGGTTGTTTGGTGGTAGGTTAAAACTGATTGATTGTGATGTTTGATGTTGTTTCTGCGTGTTTTGTTGTGTATGGATTGTTGGATTGTGTTTGTTGTGCAGGTTTCGTGTTATCGCAGAGGAGGAATCGATCCGAGAGGATAATTGATCGATTTCCCATGAATCTGCGACGACCTGTCGATCGACAGCCCTAGGGTGTGTCGATCGACAGGGTCACACGAGGCTGTCGATCGACACCTAGAGGTTGTGTCGATCGACAGGTGATCGAGGAGCTGTCGATCGACACCTAGAGGTTGTGTCGATCGACAGGCACCGTGGGTGTGTCGATCGACAGGGTCCAGTTGAGCTGTCGATCGACAGGCACCGTGGGTGTGTCGATCGACAGGTGTGAACAGGGCTGTCGATCGACACCTAGTGGTAGTGTCGATCGACAGGCTGCCTGTTGGGCTGTGGTTGAGCCGTGTTGTTGTGTTTGTTTGGTGTGTTGTTTGATGCGTGTTTGCCTGAGCGGATCCATCGCGTCTGTGTGCGCAGTCGTAGATGGGAGGACCGTCTCACTGGGTATTTGTGATAATACTCACGCATCTCTTTTAACCATGTGATGCAGGTAAAGGCAAATTGTGATCGTGGAATCATGGCAACGAAGAGGGAGATGATCTAGGGTCTCGTGTTGGGTGTTGCTGTGTGATTTTGTTATTGTTTCCTTTCTGTTTTAGAACTCCGCTAGGTTGCTGGATTGATTGGAATTTGTTGTTGAACTGGTTAGTAATTTAATGGAATTTGCATGTTTGGTTTTAGTGTGTTATCCGCTGGTTGCTTGTTTGTGTGGCTTGGTTGTGGAGGACAAGCATTTATGGGAATGCTAGTCTGAGACTAAGAGCTTATTGTTTTAAAAAAAAAAAACGGGTCGGGTCGTTTCACACCTCATGCCTGAACATCATCCACGGTCAAGCTAACGACTGGAAACAAGCGCTTGGTGGGAGGCAACCCACCTGTGAGTCTTTCTTCACAATTTTTTTTAACTCTAAATTTTATTTTATTTCACCAATTTCAGGCTTGATTAACACTGGGGACAGTGTTGTTTAAGTCTGGGGGAGGTAGTTGCTAACATTGTTTTCTATTTTGGAGTCAAAAATTTGTTTTTATTGAGTCAAAATGTAGGGAATAATGATCTTTCTTAGGAATAAAGCTTAGTTTTTGAAACTTTTACCTGTTACGATGAAGCCTTTGGATGGAACGAATTCGAAACCAGATGATAGTACAGGTTCCCCTCTTACCGCCATTTGCGAAACGAAGTAGATCAAACTCTAGACTTGCACACTTGATCTCCATTTCGCTATATTCTCTTTGATGGTATCACGATAGTAAAACATTCAGGACTCCTTATTCTCTTTACCACTCTTTGTTGATCCTGAATGGCTAGCTCATTTTTAGTTGGTACCCAACCCCTAACCTTAACCTTTTGTTCAAACCTCATGCAGTCTCTTTTCCTTAGTTTTATGTGCAGGCATGTGTATAAACTCCGGAGAGAAAGTGGTCCGACGCAGTTTTTCATTCACAAAATTGCACATGATGAGGATTTAGTTAGAGTACTTGAAAGAGAGCAGCAATGTTAAGCATTCCTTGGAGTTTTACGCACAATAATGGTAAATTTTCGAGATTAACATCTTTGTAAGATCATTTCCCCCCTAAGAGTCTTTAAAAAAAAAAAAAAAAAAAAAAAAAAAAAATTATAATCTATTATTTCGAAAAATAAGTAAAGAAAAGGGAAATGATCATTTTAATAAGTCTCTAGCTTCAAAAGAAAATCCCAAGGAATGAGAAGGTTGGATGTGGAAAGTAGAACATGTTATGATATGGAGGTGTTTAGTTCCTGATAACGTTTTGGAGGAGGGAGTGCAATGTGAATGAGAAACTGTGGGCATCAACTGGATCCGACTCTCTCTTGTGATTATGCATAATGTTTGCATCCACCAAATAAAATCCGGTAAACCTAAACACTCTTTAGCTCCACTGAAACACAAAAGCCTTTAACATCACACCTAGCCCTTTTACTTGGTTGTTATCATTGGAGAGAATTTCATCATCACTTTGATTAAGTGTGCGACAGTTAGGAGGATGTGAAATTGATGGGTTTGCAGGTTAAGATTTGAGGCCCAACCTATGATGGTTGAGATTCGTGACCGCCAAGGGTACTTTGTTTATATGCAGCAAAAGAGTCAAGGAAACAAAAGCAATGTTCCCAAAGATAAGTAAGTTCTCGCGATTTTCAAACCTCGACTTCATTCTTAATCTCTAGTTTGCTTGAGGGCAAGCAAAAGCTAAGTCTGGGGGAGTTGATATATCATGGTTTTTACCCGTTTTTGACCATGATTTAACCTGGTTTTATCGAGTCTTTTCGGTGTTTTTCGAGTGTTTTAGAGTCTTTACAGGTTTTTGTACGTGTGGAGCTTAATTGATGATTATGAAACGTTTTGGAGCACTGTGGAAAGAGGAGCTGAAGTCGTTAGAATGGATTTTCAATTGCCGTCAGATTGGCGTGTCGATCGACACACACAACCACTGTCGATCGACAGGCACTTTTCTAAAGCCAACCTAATACGTTTTAAAGAAGGAAAATTGTTCCTTTTCGGGTCAGAAGTTACCAATAAACCGTCATAAAATTCCACCACGAATTTTACCTCTATAAATAGTTTATTTTAGGTTTTTAGATCATTAACTTTAGTTTTTACTTAACAAAGTTTAGAGAGAGATTTTTAAGATTTTTAGGGAGACAAGTTTACTTTATACTTTGAGATTCTTCGAACCCTATTATTCTTATTCTTACACTCTTTTTATATGCATTATTATTCAGCTATGATTTGTTTTGCTGCCATGTCTGAGTAGTTTGCTTGTTAGGTTTAGGGTGATTCGAATGGAATGATGATGAATTGTTAGGGTAAACTCACTTGTTAGGATTATTTGTTAGGTTCTTCACCTAGATTGCTTTAACTCTGGTTTAGGACTCGCGACCCTAAATTTGGATATCTTAGGTTGATAGATTGACACGAAAGTGTAATTGATTAGCCAGAACTAGATCTTAGGTGAGCAAAATTACTTACTCGCAAAGAAATTTGGTTTAGGGATTTTGTGAACAAATTGGACTTAAATTTAATGCTTGTTTAAATTGATTGAATTCGCAAAGAAATTTGGTTTTCTAGGGTTTAGACATAGTTAGTTTTCGCAACGACAGTTGGTTAATTATATTTTAGTGTCCAAGTTCTAGAACGGTTCTTAATTAAATCATGATTCTGTTTAACCTGCAATTCTGATTCATCCTGAGAATTACCCAAAAGCCTAGCTTTTTGTTTAATTGAATTTTAAATCAACCATCGTTCATGTTACCAATTGATTTTGTTATTTATTTTACATTATTTTACTTGGCCGAATTTGAAGTCAATATTCCTATCGTTTGATTTGATTCCCAGTGATTCGACCCCTACTACAATTGACCTCTTAATTTGAGAGAGTAGCTCAGGGTAAATTTGAGCATATCAGCAGCTCCAACCGATAAGCCACCGGTCCCACTTGTTCCATAACCCGGAACGGACCGATGTACCTCGTACTCAGCTTATCCTCGGATATGGACCTGTTCAGACCCCGCATCATAGCCATCTTGAGATACACTCGATCTCCGACTGCAAACTCCATCTCTTTCCTTCTCCTATCGGCATAACTCTTCTGCCGATCCTGAGCCTCTTTCATGTTCAGCTTCACAACACGGATCTTCTCCGTCGTCTCCTGAACAAAATCAGCCCCAAAGATGTTCCTCTCCCCCACTTGGGTAAAACACAGCGGAGTACGACATGGCCTCCGATACAACGCCTCAAAAGGAGCCATACCAATACTCGCCTATAAACTGTTGTTATATGCGAACTCCACCAAACTAAAGTGATCCGCCCAATGACCACCCCAATCTAGCACGCACATCCTCAACAGATCCTTCAGTGTCTGAATCGTCCTTTCGGACTGCCCATCCGTCTGTGGATGACTAACTGTACTCATGTGCACCTTAGTGCACATCTTAGCCTGAAAAGCTCTCCAGAACACTGAAGCAAACCTTGGATCTCGATCCGACACAATACTTGCTGGCACACCATGCAACCTCACAATTTCTTTCACATACTTCTTAGCCAAGACCTCAGCTCCATATGTCTTCTTTATGGCCAGAAAATGTGCGGACTTAGTCAGTCGATCCACAATCACCCAAATCGCGTCATAGGTCCGAGAAACCGGCAACCCTACTACGAAATCCATTGTGATCATGTCCCACTTCCACTCTAGAATGGGTAAACTCTGCAATAAGCCACCAGGAACCTGATGCTCAGCCTTTACCAACTGACAAACATTGCACGCTGCAACCCAATCTGCTACATCTCTCTTCATCCCGACCCAGTGATAGTACCGCTTCAGATCCCGATACATCTTAGTCGCTCCCAGATGAATCGAAAACTTACTCGCATGAGCTTCTCTCATAAATTCCTGCCTCAAGCCTCATCCTTAGGAACACAGACTCGTCCATGCACCAAGATAGTTCCGTTAGCAGAAGTCTGATATTCAGAACCAGCAGCCTTAGAGAGATCAATCTTCACCTGATCCTTCTCCTGAGCTACTCGGATTCTGCTAAAAAGATCCGCCTTATCTGCCGCCGCTAACCCCAACAGTTCCTCGGAAGTAACACACAACCTCAAAGTATTAAGCATGCTCACAAGACCCTCCACATCCCGCTCCTGAGATGAATCATACCTCCTCCGACTTAGAGCATCAGCCACAGTGTTAGCCTTACCAGGATGGTAGACAATGTTCAGGTCATAATCAGCCAACAACTCCGACCATCGCCTCTGTCGTACATTCAAATTTTGTTGAGTAAAAATGTACTTCAGATTATGATGATCAGTGAACACCTGAACCCTGCCACCATACAAGTAAGACCTCCATATTTTCAACGCAAAGATCACTGCAGCCAACTCCAAGTCATGAACAGGATAATTGCCCTCGTGCTTCCTCAACTGCCTCAAAGCATAAGCAATCACCTTACCCTGCTGCATCAACACATAACCCAAACCAACTCCCGAAGCATATGTGTACACCACATAAGGCTCACCCGGTTCAGGCAACGCCAATACTGGTGTACTAGTCAACATCATCTTCAGCTTCGCGAAACTCAGCTTACAATCAGTAGATCACACGAAAGGAACATCCTTCCCCATCAGCTTCGTTATAGACTGAGCTATACTCGCAAAACCTTTGGCGAATCTCCGATAATAGCCTGCCAACCCAAGAAAACTCCTGATCTTAGTTGTATTCCTCGGTCTAGGCCAATCTCGGATAGACTGAATCTTCGCCGGAGCCAAACAGGCAGGCCTGTCGATCGACACTACCACTAGGTGTCGATCGACACCCCCTGTAGGTGCTTGTCGATCGACACACCTAGAGGTTGTCAATCGACAGGCCTTCGCAGATTCATGGGAAATCGACCATTATCCTCTCGGATCGATTCCTCCACTGCGTAAACACGAAACCTGCACAAAAATCACAATCCAAACAACACAGACAATAAACACAGCCATAATCAAACCACACAACATTAAATCTCAAGTTCCAAACCTATCACCAAGCAACCCTAACGAATCCACCGGCCCAGAAGCCATGGTCACGCACTCACCTTAGATTTTCGATAGAATTCGCTGGATATGAGGCTAGAAACGATCTCAGCTACAACCACCACGAAATTTAACTTCAAATCGATCAAGAACAAAAACCCTAACTCACCAACCTAACAGAAACAAGAGAACTCCTCTCAACTCTTTCTCTGCTTATTTTGAGACTAGGTTTCGCTCAGAATGCGGCCAAAAGGCTTATATACGAAGCCCTAGGGTTTCCTCAAACCGGTCCGGTCCAACTGAACCACTGCAATCAAACTAGAAAACCGACCAAAAAAAGGACCTGTCGATCGACAGGCACTAGGTGTGTCGATCGATAGCCCTTAAGAGCCCTGTCGATCGATGGACACCACGTGTGTCGATCGACAGCCCTTAAGAGCCCTGTCGATCGATGGACACCACGTGTGTCGATCGACAGCCCCTCCATTTTCCTCAAAAATGATTCACGGACGTCACAGCTTTAATGGCATCTTTGCTTTATTTCGCCGTTGTAATCCACTTCTTTGCTTTTCCGACCGTTGGTACCATTTGATTTCGCTTAGTGGTTCAGCCGGTTTCTGGACGCCGGATTTCTCCAGTTAGGTTTTAAGATTTCAGAGGTACGAAAGCTTTGCCGAGTTAGGTGACTCACTCGACGAGTCACTGGTGAACCGTAGATCTACATTCACTTTTGGTGGTGATATCTTCTTCGAGGCTCAAGACACCATTGGCCTGCCATGGAAGGAATCTTCTTCTTCTCATCGTTTATTATATTATTGATTATTGATCCTGGTTTTTAGTAGGATGGTGAGATTATCTTATAATGGTGAAGCTGCTTATGTGGTATAATTCCACGGTGAATCTGTAGCCGTTCAGGTTGATGAGTTATCCGATTTAGAAGTTTCTCACGAAGGAATATCATATATTGTCTAACTGAAAATCTCCTGCGCAAGGATATGGAAATCCTCTCAATCCTATTCCATGATTAACCTTTCTCGATTTCTTTGAAAATATTGACGTCTCTTTTTTTTTTTTTTAAATGAATGTTCAATTTATTCACATCAAAACCCGTTTATTACATTGAAAGTATCTTAGAAATTAAAGCAAAAGGATTATCGAGTCTCAAACCACATACTTAGACTATCATCATAAGCATGGTCTCCTATGATCTGAATGGAGCTAAGCCAGTTCTGCATATCTCTATCAATTCTTTTGATCATTGTTGTGGGTGAGTTTGATTGTTCTCAATGTCGCCGCCCATTTTGTTCCCTCCATATGTGGTAGACTGTTAGCTGAAACAGGTACCGCAACATAAAGAGTTTGAGCTTGTTCATTTTCTGACTTGTGGCGAGTTGTAGTATGCTCCAAGCAATTGATGAGCGAGGTTGTACCGAATTTCAGAGCTGAACCTGCAATCGAAAAATAAATGGTTTCGGTCTTCATTTCCATGCAAGTATAGAACACATAGCTGAGAGGTTGTTGTGTTCCACATCGCCATGCGGTCAGCCGTCGAGAGACGGTTAAGCGTAGCAAGCCAAACAATAAATGAGTATTTAGGTGCTGCGTGTGTAAACCAAATGCCTTTCGACTAGGTGTGGTAGGAGATATTTGACGAATCTGAAGCCAAGTTTCCTTGGAGGAGAACCGTTTTTTGAACTTTTCGTTTGAGCCACGCCATAGGGCTGTATCATTGACCCATGTTCTAGCTAGTCGAAGCTAATGCACTTCACCTTCGATTTGATTAAGAAAATCATATTTGTGGCGTCTTCTTCGTAGTGTATTCATAGCATGTTCTACAAAGGCGTTTACAAGTAATCCCAAGTTGATGTATCCTCGCGGGCCTGTGGTGGTTTGAATTCGCCCCAAATTGGACCAATCAACAAACCAAAAAGAAGTTGTACTCCCATTGAAAACTTTCACCTTATGGAAATCTTTTGCCTTATCTCGATATTTAAGGATATTCTTCCATATCCATGATCCCATTGAGGATTGCTCCCGTGCTAACCAGAATGAACCAGGACATAGAAGTGTATCCTTTATCCATCTAACCCACAAAGACGGTTGATTAGAGAGAATTCGCCATATAAGTTTAAGACAACTTACTTTGTTCGAATCAACAAATGATTTGAATCCAAGTCCTCCTTCCTTTTTCGGTCTACACAGTTTGGCTTTCTGTGGTGGTGGAAACCTGCACAGTTGAAATAGTCAATGGTCTAGGTCTGAAAGCTCTGAGATGAGAAACACGTAGCGAAGATCTCAAGAGAGTTTGTTATTAAGCTTTTGCAATAGTTTCTGTGTCAAATTGCGGATCCCCTTTTTGGAGGTATCCTAGGTCTATTTATACAAGTCTAAGTCAGCCTAGGTCTACGCCTAAAGAGATAAGGTTGAATCCCTAAATCTTCGGGATTTCCTCCTAGCGTAGTCGGCGGCCGCCTTTAAGTATTGACCTTGTCCTCGTCATGGGCTCAAATCCAAGAGCTCGTCTTCTAGGCCCAGTCTTGCAGTAGAGGTCGGCGTGACTTGTTACTCATAGGCTCCGGACTCGTTCTTTCCAATGTGGGCCTTCTGAGCTCGGCCCATTCCCTGTCTTGGAGTGAACTGGTCGCAATGATCTCTCAGAGTCTAAATGACCGCTATAGACGTCGTCCTGGAAAAGTGCTGGTCCTAGTCCCAGTTATTCTAGAGAGCTGGTCCTAGAGACAGAGCTGGTCCCTGAGACAGAACTGGTCCAGATAACTGTGCGCCTACCTCCGGTACTTAGTCATTTTCTTGACGATCTCTACCGGAGTGAGATCTGACCCCAACAGTTAGCCCCCCAGCTCGGTAGTATCAGTTATGATGATGCAGAGGTAAAAGAGTCGTAGTGAGGTTTTCAAGAAAATGTACTGCTTGGCCTGCGTCTGACGAGTCGAGATTGTGAAAACTTGTTCTGAAGACCTGTCGATGTTACCGAGCTTTCGTGTTCATGTTTAACGCATAGCCTAGTAAGGATTTTCAATAGACTTGTATTTCAGAATTTATGTTATAAAGTTTAGAGGAACTGGTCCTGTAAAGTTTGTAGAACTTGTTCTCGTTAAAAGCTCGTAAAACTTGTTTATCTTGCCCAACTCTCACATGTTCACGTTAATGCTGAGTTGGACGTCATGTTTCTGTTTAGTTGCTCCGGACTTAGTAAATATACTGTTTTTCCCGGAAACTGAAAATTTAATTCCCGCGGAAATTTGGAAATTTAAATTTCTTTTAGAAATTAGAATTGTTAATTCCCGCTGGAAATTAAACACTTGATTCATTTCAAAAATCGGAATTGTTCTCGCTGATTACGGAAACATGCCATTCCAGGGTTTTGATATTAACACAATAAATACACCTCCCCCTTTTCTTTTCTCCACAACTTCACTCCACCAAAAGAAAGGTAGCCTCTCTTCTCTCTCTATTTTCTGTTTTAGATCTAGGATTTTGAATAAAATAAAAAAAAATATTTTATTCGTTTGCTTTGCCGCCGTCACCTTTCCTTTTGTCTTCTCCGGCCACTTCCTCACTTTTTCCGACGAGCATTTTTTGTCTTCTTCGGCCGTTAACACGCATTTTCCGATGATTTCTCGCTCCGCTCTGCGCCGTCTAGTCTCGTCGTCGTCGTCTTAGTCTTTTCCGGTGAGATCTCGTTCAAACTCGTCGACATCGCTTCTAGCCGTTTCGTCTTCCGATGAGTTCTCAGCTTTTCCGGTGAGATCCCACCTCTTCCTAGTTCCATGCCGGCGTTCCTTCCTATTCGTTACTAGCTGAAGGACGAGATTCGTTTTCGCTGGTCGTCGACGGTCTGTTTCTCCGGCCAATGTTGTCGGGTCTCCATTCCCTCCGGTGAAAGCTTCGTTCTCCGCCTTTGCTTGCCGTCAAGCGTCATCGTCGGCGATTGGTTAACGGTTCGAGCTCTTCCTTCTCGTAAGATCCGCTGGTCTCGTTTCCTCCGACGACTCTTCCATTCTCCGGTGCGTTCTTGTTTTGGGTCTTAGGTCTTCTCCGTTTGTTCGTCGTTACCATATCTGCGTGTTTTGAAACTCGGCGCCGTTACAAAACTTGGCTCCGGAAGCTCACTCCGTCGAGGACGAGGAGAGAGATGACCCAGCCTCCGTAGTTTTTGATCACCTCGAGTTTGTTCCGGTGAGATTGCTACGTGCCTTTGTTTTGCTGGCTTGTCAAGACGGCGACGTTTTCGGAGACGGCTTTGTCGTCGTTGTAGACCAAGAACCGCCATTGTTCCCGGCCAAGCTTGTTTTCAGTGGAAACGGACCTTTGCCGTTGCTCTACCTCACTCGTATTTGTCACCGTTTTGAGGGTTTCTCTCGTCAAAAATGGAGCGATCGAGCTTTGATTTTAGGTGTTCGACTGAATTTGCAGAGATGGTTGTGAACTAAAGCCTTGACCTTTGCGCGAAACCCGTGACGAGCCGAGAGCCAAACTAGTGACGAGCTCACTTATTGTTTTTGGTCAGACTCGAAGCTCGATTTGTTGTGTATGTTTGGGTACCGCAACAAATCTTGACAAGAAACTTGTCTTCATTTGGAATGGTAACGCTACATTTTAACGTGGTCGCGTCGGCTCGATAACTTGGTGCGAATTTCGAATTGTGACGAGGGTTCCCGAGTTTTAAGACGTGGCTTTGACACTTAAGCCTTCCCGAACATCGCTTCGATGTTAAGTCCCACGCCATCTTTCGCAAAAAATTGGAGTTTATTTCGAAGCTGAGGACGACTAGTCTGGAGAGCCTAGGACCGAGCTTCGAAATAAACTGTCCTGATGCGGAGTCTAGTGCCTGGCTTTGTCCTTATAAAGATGGAGATGTGACTCAAGTCCTGGTCCTGGATGTAAGTGATGCGGCGAATGTACAGAGTCCGCCTCTCGTTGGTGAGCAAGTCGTCCACACCCGCAATTCCCCAGACGTAAAGGTGGAACAGGACGAGGACGAGATAAACGAGAGATTCGACTTAGCTTTGTTTCTTCGAAAGCAAAAATCTTCGACTCGTGGAAACCGTCGTGCGAGAAAGTTCAGACCTCCGGATCCGCCGGGATCCACTCTATCAACGGAAAGGTCACTTTCTCTTTTGAGAAAGAAACTTAACATCCCTGATGAAATAGAGCTGGTGGTTCCAGAACCTCACGAACGAGCTGATGATCCTCCAGAGGGGTATTTTACCTTGTACGAGAGTTTTCTCGAGGCGTGCTTCCTGTGGTTTCCCGTTCCATATGTGACTCTCGAGCTTCTAGCAAAGTATAGACTTTCGATTTCGCAAATCACCCCTCGAGGAATTCGTCACTTAGTGGGAACCCTCGTTCGGAGTTATGAGTGCGGGGAAACTTTAAGTGTTCATCACCTGATGCGCTTCGTGGATATTCGGCGGTCCTCTTCCTTCTCTAAGCTTGTATACTTCGCTGTAAACCGGACGAATCTTAGACTTATCCACGGATTTGGCAGCAAAGACCGGCAATGGATGGATTTTTTCTTTTTCGTGCCGATATGCGAAGAGGCTTTGGGAGATGGACTAGGCCTAATCCAATCGAAATGGCTTACAAAGGGTAGCCGGCCCCGTTGTCTGTCTTTGGGAGTCAGCTAGTTTTACTTTTATTGCTCGTGATGTGTTTGTCTTTTTTGTATTGATTCTAACCTCTTGTTTTCGTTTGTCTTTTTTGCAGTGACAGGCCCAGCACCGAAGGTTCCGAGCAATTGGAAGGCAGTTTGGGATTTGCTCAGCGTTCGAGGGTGCAATTGGAAGAAAAACTTCTCACCGCGACGTGTCGAGAAAGCGAGACCTTTCCTTGGGGGTTCTTCGGTCTCAAGTTTTTGCTTTTCAGAATGTTCAGGAGACATTCAATCAGAGAAGGAGCGGCCACGATCTTTCAGGAGTTTAGCGTGTAGGACTACGGGGAGTGGCAAGCCTCCGACGCCGACTACTGCGACAACTTCTGCGGCGCCGACTACTGTGCCAGTTCCGGCCGTGCCTACTACTTCACCACCTTCTGTCACGCCGACTATTGCTACACCTTCTGTCACGCCGACTACTACGCCAGCTTCTGCCAAGCCGACTACCGTGCTCGCTTCTGCCAGGCCGACTATTGCGTCGGCTTCTGCTGAGCCGACTACTGTGCCTCCTTCTGAGCCATGCGACACTTCTGCCAGGAAGACCACCACTGCTGCTAAAGGATCACGTCTCCCTTCTTCGACTAGGACTGAGATTGTAGCCGCTCTGCCTGCTCTGCCCGCTCCTCTTCCTTCCGACTACGATGCCAAGAAGGCGGCCAAAGGGAAGGGTCATGCGGGCGACGACCGCAAGAGATCATCCGACAGGGATGACGTGATTGACGCGGACCGAGAGCCGAAGACGGCTCGGACGAGATCCGCCTCGCCTCCCCGTCGTGTGTCCAGTAGCGTCTTTGAGAGCAAGGCTTCCGCTAGAAACCTCTTCTCTACTCTGGTTTTCCATGACGACGACTTGGCTCCGATCAACACGAAGTCTTCCGGAGACATGATGTGCCAGGGACTGAACATAGATTACCCTTTCTTTCTGCTTATCGTCCTTTAACACTTAGTATTTTTTCTTATTTTTGACACTTTTCTGTCTCTTATTATTTTTTTTTATTATTATTTTTTTTCTTTTGGCAGTTTCTAGCCCTTGTGAACAAGGTGGGACACGAACTTGAGGCCGAGATCGAAGACTTGAACGGGAAGCTGGAGGACGAGAAGCGTCGTACTGAGACCGCGCGTTCCGCGGCTGTGGGTTTTCTAGCTGAGCGTACTACGGCCTGGGCATCGATAGACAAAAAGAATGCCGAGCTTGATGACAAATCCAGAGAGATAGTCCAGCTTAGGGCCGCGGCAAAGAAGTCTGCGAAGGCCCTACTTACTGAGGTGGAGAGGTCCGTGACGGCTCTTGCCGCCGCAGAGGAGAGAGAGCAATGTTCGGCCGCGATCTTGACCAAGCGTGGCGGTGAGCTTTTTGCAGTTACGGAGAAGCTGAGACAGGCGGACGAGCACATCCAGAGTCTCCAGAGAAAGTTCACTCGTGCCAGGAATAAGTTCGATGAGCTCCAGGGTGATCCGCAGGGCAACATGGTCTACCTCGAGTTTGCCAGATTGTTGCTGGGCCTACTTGACAGTCAGGAGCCCCCCAAGCTAGAGGACGAGCTCACCTTTCTTACCGCCGACGTAGCGGAGCACGCCGGAGACGAGGAGCATTTCGAGCGGTTGATGAAGAGCCTTCACGGACTTTTGCACGTTCTTGATCTGCGGGTTAGTGGTCTTCCCTTTATAAACGTAGTTACTCCCTCGGGTAGATGCAGTTATTTCTCTTTTTCACAGTCACGCTCCTTTCTCTCTTTTTCTTGTAGGTTAAGGCGCCCATCGCGGCCGCCCATGACCGGACACTCGAGACGTACGCGGCGAGTGTCGGTGTAGGCGATCCTTCGGGGTCCCTCCTTGGAGGCACCAGCTCTTGCAAAGCCGCGGTAGTTGGTGTAGATGGGAAGTTCTCCCTAATCGGCGGAGTTGGGGCCGATGTGACCAAGAGCAGGATTGACGATGTCGCCGAGGGCGCTGGGACTGTTGGGGATCCTGAGGAGATGAGGACAGACGAGGATTTCCAGGGGCCGAGGATCGATGGGCTTACCGAGGATCTGAGGCTTGACGACGTCTTTGGAGAGACGGAGGCCGAGGGGGCGCCGGTCACTCTGGTTGCTCCTCCAGGAGTGGACGAGGAGACCGTTCCGTAGTTGTGTTTTACGCATCTGTTAGCGCTTTTATTGCTTACGTTCTAGATATTGACTTTGGTTTTGCGCCTAGGAGGCTGCCTTATGTTTTTTGGCTTTAGGTTTTCTGGATTTGATGTTTTACCGTGTGGACGGGTTTTATCCATGGATGATTTTACCTTGTATTTTTGCAAGATGATAATGAATGCGGTTTTTAGCTCATCGATGATCTTTTTTTTTTCTTTTTTTTTTTAAACATTTTTGCTTAGTTTTTCAAAGGAAATCCTATTAACGAAGAACCGTACTTTGTTGTAGAGGTTTGACCATCGAAACATACATTCCTTTTATCGTGGTTGCTACCAGTGTAAGTATAACTGGGTTTCCTGAACGAACGACTTGATTTACGATTATGTTCGCTCTTTCGATCATGACCGCTCCTGTGACGATCGTCGCTTTTGACCAACGATGTTGTTGGGTTTCGGACTGGTCACTTCGATTACATGTGCGCTTCTCTCTAAACGCACCTGCTCCTATACTGAACCACTTTTATTTATATAGCGCGCTTATCCGATGGTGGATGTTGTCGTATTTATTCTGCAGAGTTTTTGTGAGAAGTCGTCGCTGTGGCCAGCAGCGGCGGTTTGAGATGGTCGTTTAAGTTAGACCTTGAGTTATCCGTAACGGATGTAATAGAGATAGTTGTTTTGATAAGTCTTTGTAGCAGATGTTTATTCTCATAAAGGTTTGCTACAAAGAGAGGTGGGAGTATATGAGTATACGTACCCCACTCCCCCCCCCTTTTTTTGGGAGGGGGGCAACTGAATCCATCCGAAAATGGGCTGCCTACGTACCCTTTCCAGGGTTCAAGTCACCCGTAGTTCATGGTAAGTTGTTTGATGTATGGATGATTGAGTGTGATGATGATTTTTGAGGTAGCGGGACGGAGTTTAGTGGTAGTACTTCTTGAGGTGTCGTGCGTTCCATGATCGTGGGATAGCTTTTCCTTCTATGTTTGCGAGTTCATACACGCCTGGGCGGACGACCCTCAGTGACGACGTATGGTCCTTCCCAATGTGCTTCAAGTTTACCGGCGTTCCGCTCTGCTGTGTTTTGGAAGACTTCGCGTAAGACCAAGTCTCCTTCGTAGAATCGCCGGGTGCGGACTTTGGAATTGTAGTACTTGGACGGAGCCAACTGGTAGCGAGTGATGTTAAGTAGTGCTCGGTCACCCCGTTCGTTGACTAGGTCTAGTTCATCTAGGAGCAGCAGGTGGTTGAGTCCTTCTTGTTCGGGGAGAAGCCCACGGCGGACTCTTGGAATATGTACCTCTGGTGGGATGACGCATTTTGTTCCGTAGACGAGGGTGAATAGGGGTTTCGCTTGTAGCTCGCCTTGGAGTCGTTCGACAGGACCATAGGACGCCTTCGAGTTCATCTGCCCAGCGTCCCTTCTTTTCGTCCAAACGCTTTTTGAGTCCTGCAATAAGAGTCTTATTAGTGGATTCGGCTTGTCCGTTTCCTTGAGGACACCGTGGCGTAGATTTGCTCAGGCGGATCTTCCACTTATCGCAGAAAAGGTCGAACTTGGCGGAGATGAAGTGCGAGCCGTTGTCAGTGACGATTTCATAAGGCACGCCGTACCGGCAAATGATGTTCTTCCAGATGAACTTCTCCACTTGTCTATCTTTGATGCTAAAGTATGACTCTGCCTCGACCCACTTGGAGAAGTAATCTGTCAGCACCAAGAGATAACGCTTTTGTCACGAAGGGTGGAGAGGCCCGACGATGTCCATGGCCCAGCGCATAAACGGATAAGGCGAAGTAATGGATGAGAGCAGCTCAGTGGGCTGATGAATCATTAGGGCGTGTCGCTGGCATTTTTCGCAGTGTGAGGAGAACTTCTCGCAATCTTGGATCACAGTGGGCCAAAAGTAACCATGGCGTTTGATTCGGATTGCTAGTACTCGTCCTCCGGAGTGGTGGCCGCAAGATCCGCTGTGAATTTCCTCCATTACTTGCCTAGCTTTTTTCTCTTCAACGCAAGCGAGCAAAGGCCCGGAAAATCGCCATTTGTAGACATTGCCGTCAAGTAAAACGTAACGAGCTGCTTGTGCTCGTAGTTTGCGGGCTGCCCACTTGTCCTTTGGTAACTCGCCATCGGCTATGTATCCTCGAATTTGGTCCATCCATGGCGTGTCGCAACCGTATTCATTTTCTTCTGCCTCTCCCTTAGTTAGAATTTCTTTGTCGCTCTGAGCGGGCTGGCCGCCCACTTCTGTTGGTTGAGTACTGGTCGTTGTGGTAGGCGTAGAGGGGCATGTTGGTAAAGGTGGAATACATGCTGTTTCTTCAACCTCAAGATGGGCTGTCTCTGATAGGGCAGGATCGGACGTACTCGTCTACATAGGTAGTGGACCATCTGGCTTGGAAGGGGCTGTTGTAGCCGTTTCAGAGTGGGTTTGTTGAATCTCCTTATGTAAAGTTACGTCTGTTGGGGAGGTCGATTCAGGATTTGACGATGCGTTCTGGTCTTGGTCGGTTGACTCCGGAGCTTCGGGAGGAGATGGTGTATCAGTTCCGGTGCTAGTCGTCCTGTTGAGTTCAGGCCGAGCCGTCTCTGGCAAAGGATTTCCAGGGTGAGCTGTCTCAGGAGGAGCGGTCATGATCGGAGGAGAGCAAGCTGGCTCGGCTGGTTCGGGATCGGTCGGTTCTGCTTGAGTGCCACGAGCCTTTTTGTTGGACGGGACGCTTTAGCAGGTTCGAGGTGAACGGGTTCTGTCAAGTCTCCTTGTGCTTTATGCTTAGCTGCCTGGGAGCGGGTTACCACGTTTACCGAGTTGCGCAAGCGAATGCTTGGCTTCTTGATAAACTCGACGGGGATGACTCTGCGAACGTCTTCGTCAGTTTTAGAAGTGACGACTGCTAGAGCGTCGGCGTCTGTATTCTTTTCTCTAGGAATACGTGTTACCGTGCATTCCTGGAACTGTGCTGCTAAGTCCTTGGCGACCTGAAGGTAGGCCTCCATTTGCTCATCCTTGGTGGCGTACTCCCCGTTAAACTGATTCACGACTAGTTGAGAGTCGCAAAATACTGCAACTTTCTTGATTTCCAATCCTTTGGCGAGTCTTAGTCCTGCTAGGAGCGCTTCATACTCAGCCTCATTGTTCGAGGTGTCGAATCCCAGGCGGAAAGATTGTTCGAGTACTTCTTTTGTTGGTGAAGTTAATCGTATCCCTACGCTTGAACCGCTTTTTGATGATGCGCCGTCTTCAATTTTTTTGATTTCGTCTGGCAGTTCTATAAGGAAGTCTGCCAGGACTTGTGACTTTGCGCTAGTGCGGTCTCGATAGTCAATGTCGTATTCGCTCAGCTCTATCGCCCACTTTGCCAGTCGTCCTGATTGACTGGGACTGTGCAAAACCGACCGCAGCGGGAAAGTACTAAGGACTACTATCGGATGTGATTGAAAGTAGGGTCTCAGCTTTCTTGCGGCCGTGAGGACGGATAGTGCCAGCTTCTCCATTACTGGGTATCTAGTCTCGGCGTCTGTCAGTGACTTGCTGATATAGAAGATGGGCTTCTGCTCGCCTCTTTCCTCTCGGACCAGGACTCCGCTGACAGCCGTTTCGGAGACTGCTATGTATAAGAACAAAGGTTCACCATGGACTGGCTTTGCTAGCACTGGAGGGCTGGCCAGGTACTTTTTTAACTATCGAAAGGCGTCTTCGCATTTTTCTGTCCACTCAAAATTCTTATTCTTTCGTAGCGTGTCGTAGAACGGAAGGCATTTATCAGTGGACCTTGAGATGAATTTGTTAAGTGCGGCTACTCGCCCAGTGAGTCGTTGGACCTCTCGCTTGGATTTCGGCGAGGACATCTAGATGAGTGCGTCGATCTATTTTTGATTTGCCTCGATGCCGCGATGGGTGACCAGGTATCCGAGGAACTCACCGGAGGTTACTCCGAATCTGCACTTGGTTGGATTCAACTTCATATTGTGTTTGTTCAGGCACTTGAAACAGTCTTCTAGGTGGATTACGTGGTCTTCCTCGTCTAATGATTTCACCAGCATATCGTTGATATTAACCTCCATGGTTTTGCCGAGCTGGTCAGCAAACATCTTGTTGACTAGGCGTTGATAAGTGGCTCCAGCATTCTTCAAGCCAAAAGGCATGACTTTGTAACAGTATATGTCGCGGTCCGTTATGAACGCCGTCTTCTCACGGTCGGCTGGGTTCATTAGAATCTGGTTGTAGCCAGAAAACGCATCCATGAATGACAGGAGTTTATTGCCTGTTGTTGCTTCGACGAGCCGGTCGATGTGTGGGAGGGGGAAGCTATCTTTGGGGTAGGCCTTGTTTAGATCTGTGAAATCTATGCAAGTCCGCCACTTGCCGTTTTTCCTCTTGACCACGACTGGATTTGCCAGCCAATCGGGGTATTTGACTTCCATTATTGATCCCACTTTCAAGAGTCTCTCGACTTCGTCGTTAACTGCCTTTGCTCTTTCAGGACCTAGTTTCCTTCGTTTCTGCTTAATTGGTTTGAATGATGGATCGACATTCAATTCGTGGCAACCCACGTTGATATCGATACCGGGCATATCGTCGGCTGTCCAAGCGAAGGGGCCTATGTTCTGCTTCAAAAACGTGACTAGTCTCTTCTTGATTGTAACGTTCAAATTAGTGCCGATCTCGACGCATCATTCTGGATTCTCATCGTCGATGAAAACCGATACAACTGGTTCGCAGATAGGTACCGCTCTCAACTCGCGGTCCTCCTCGATCTGTAATTGCTACAACTTCTCAGAAATCTCTTTGACGGGGTCTTTGTTTTTCTTTATATTTTTTCGTTCAGCTTTCGAGACCGGGTCAGTAACGGGATTCCGAATTTTGTGTTCGGTAAGGGTGCATATGCGAGACTCCTTCTGACTTCCGTAGATCGTCTTGATGCCTTGCTTTGTTGGAAACTTGACGCATAGGTGGTAAGTGGATGCTACGGCGCGCATCGCGTTAAGCCATGGAGTTCCTAGGATGACACTGTATATCGCTGGGTGATCCGCTACTGAAAATTCGACTACTTTGACAATTCCTCCAGCTTCTACGGGCAACCTGATTACTCCGAGCGTCATCGTGGTCTCTCCTGAGAAACCGGTTAGGGGCTTCGGTTGTTCTTTGATTTCGTCAAAGCTGATATCCATTCGCCTCAGCGTGTCTTTGAAAATTACATCGACGGTGCTTCCCGTGTCAACCAAGACCCGGGACACGTCAATGTTGCTGATAGCGATTTCGATGACAAGTGGATCGTCGTGTGGTTTGTCGATTCTGATCGTTTCTCTTTCTTCAAAAGTGATTGTGTCGTTAGGGAAACTAGATGGGGCTGACCAGTTGATGCTAGCTTCAGCTCGGCGTTGAAATGCTTTAATCGAAGAAATTGTATCTGAGCAATAGTGAGATCCTCCCATTATCACGAGTAATCTCCTTCTTGGACCGCCTTGAGCGGTGTTCTCGTTTTGTCTACCGCGTTTTGGTGGTTCCTCGTCGGTAGGTGCGGGCTCAGGCGCAGGCGCCTGATCTGTTTTGACTTCAAAATCTTCGAGCTTGAGGTCCTCCTTAAGCTTGCCGTCCAACAGTCTCTAGGCGAGGGCCGAGCCGAGGGATCGGCAGTTTACTGTGGAGTGTCCGTGGGTGCGGTGAATGTCGCAGTATAGCGACCCGTCATAGGTTGAGTTTCCGGTCCACACATTAGGAAAACCTCTTCCTCGGCCGTGACCGCGGCCTCTACCTCGTCCACTTGATAATTGTGGGCTCCTTTCGAGCCACCCTCGTGCTGGATATAACCTCTACCGTGGGTTTTTTGCGACTGACTCGGCTGGAGGTTGCTGTCATTCTTCTGTTTTGACTTCCCATACTTCTTTGCAAGTTTCTTTGCTTCTTCTTCGCTTTTGGCGTAGTTCGTTGCTCGATGTAGGGCGTCCTGGATAGTTGAAGGCTCATTGAGAGACATCTCCTTCCAGAAATCAGATTCGTGCCATATGGCTCTTTCAGCGCTCGGAGTGCGTCCGAGTCCTCTATCCCTTTCACTTGTGATAGTACAAGCTTGAAACGTTCAATGAAAGTTTTGAGGGACTCGGTTGGTCCTTGGTTCATGGACCATAGATCAGCGCCTGACGTTTAAGTCTCAATGAAGATGGAGTAGTGTTTGATGAAGGCCTTTGTCAACTGTTTGAACGTACCGATGGAATTACTTTCGAGCCCTTTAAACCATTTGAGAGCTGGTCCTTTGAGGTTTTCTACGAAAAGCAAGCACTTCCCGACGTCCATCTCTTCCTCTTTGAAATTCGATCTTGTCATAGCCACACTGAATTCGTTGAAGTGGTCAACTGGGTCTTCGGTCCCGTCGTAGGTTGGCACCCTAATCTTGCCTGGGTCCGAAACTCGAGCTTTGGTGATGCGTGCCGAGAAAGGAGTGTGCTGAGCTTGCTCCAATATCAGATCGAGTTCTGTGCCTTGCTAGTGGCACGATGCATCTGCGAACGAATAGTCTTCAACTCGGCAGTAGTCTTGCTTAACGAAGCTCGAAATTCGGCCATATGGTCATGCTGGGCTTGAAACGCAGCTTGTTTCGCTTCAGCATCCTCTGCCTGTTTTACCCACTCGACGTTTTCCTCTTCTTCTGAAACATGTCTGGCGTATCCGCGACCGGTCTCATCGTTGAAAGCGGAGGAACGTTGTTGGGTCGTCCTTTGTGGGTCGGCATGCTTTTGCCTCGTAGTGGTTCGCCGTGCCACTTCTTCATCTGGGAGATCAGTGTTGCGTGTGACTCTCCTCACGGGGCCATCTTCTCTGATGGTGGAGAATTGTTGTGAAGCTATGTGTTGAGGATCATCGTTCCTTTCTTTGGCCATTCCCTGCCGATCTCTCGCTGTCTCACTGAAGATTGTTTCAGGAACGACTCTTCTAGCTAGGTCCTCCTCGTCATTGTCGAGGTCTATCGGCTCGTCGCTGACTTTTGTTTTCTCTCGTCGTGCCTGGGCTAAAAGAGCGGACCGTCCATCGTTTGCAGCCGTTGATAGATTCTGTTGCCGAGGTTGGCTCGACGATCCTATCGGTGTGGTGAAGTTGAGCGCCACTGAATCGGTTTGTGCCGCCGGTTTTCTGAACAGACTTGGCTCGAGGGGTCGTGCGCGGACGTCTGCTCCTATGGATCTGAGCTCGTCGGTTATTGTCCTGTTGGCTCTGTTTTGCCGCTCGGCGCTCTCCAGCAATGCGTCCAGTGTCGCGCTCATCTTCTGCAGCAACTCAGGGAGAAGCGAGCTCGCTCTCGGGGTTTCCTTCGACTTCTCGCCAGGGAGATCGGCGCGAGCAGTTCCTGCTGGTGGCGGATCGTCACGAGCGGTTTGGTCCTTGTTGGTATCTACTTCAGCCTGGATCTCGCCCTCTTCCAGATCTCTCGACGCGACGTCTTTCGGATCAGCGATACGTCGTTCGTCAGTCATCGTGTTCTCGATCTCTTCGCGGTGGTTCTTCAGAGTAAGATGCTTTCAAATCCCCTCCTTCTAGCGCCAGACTGTGGTGGTGGAAACCTGCGAAGTTGAAATAGTCAATGGTCTAGGTCTGAAAGCTCTGAGATGAGAAACACTTAGCGAAGATCTCAAGAGAGTTTGTTATTAAGCTTTTGCAATAGTTTCTGTGTCAAATTGCGGATCCCCTTTTTGGAGGTATCCTAGGTCTATTTATACAAGTCTAAGTCGGCCTAGGTGTACGCCTAAAGAGATAAGGTCGAATCCCTAAATCTTCGGGATTTCCTCCTAGCATAGTCGGCGGCCGCCTTTAAGTCTTGACCTTGTCCTCGTCATGGGCCCAAATCCGAGAGCTCGTCTTCTAGGCCCAGTCTTGCAGTAGAGGTCGGCGTGACTTGTTACTCGTGGGCTCCGGACTCGTTCTTTCCAATGTGGGCCTTCTGAGCTCGGCCCATTCCCTGTCTTGGAGTGAACTGGTCGCAATGATCTCTCAGAGTCTAAATGACCGCTATAGACGTCGTCCTGGAAAAGTGCTGGTCCTAGTCCCAGTTATTCTGGAGAGCTGGTCCTAGAGACAGAGCTGGTCCCTGAGACAGAACTGGTCCAGATAACTGCGCGCCTACCTCGGTACTTAGTCATTTTCTTGACGATCTCTACCGGAGTGAGATCTGACGCCAACACTTTCCTATGATTTAATTCGGGACCCGACCACATAAATGCCGCGCACAATTTCTCAATTTCCTCTAGACAACCCTTTGATAACCGATACGCCGATCGCCAATAATTAACCATACTTGCGATAACATAAGTTAAGATTGAATTCTACCTGCATACGATAAATACCGTGCCGTCCAAGAATTGAATCGATTTCTGATTTTTTCAAGTAGTACTTCCACATCTCCTTTTGTTAACCGCTTAGTCAATAGTGGTTACCCCAAATATCTCACTGGAAGATGACTCAAGCTGAACGGAAACTGGTCCATGATATCGTTTCTAGTTGCCTCAAAAATCCCGGCTAAGTAAAGTGTTGATTTTTCAATACTAATCTTTAGCCCTGCTTTCTTAGCAAATTCATCAAATATTCTAATAGCTCCTTCAATCGATGCTTTCTTACCTTCCATGAAAACCAACAAATCATCAGCAAAACATAAGTGTGTGATGTGAAGATTTTTACATTTTGGGTGATATCTGATGTGGCGATCTCTAGCTGCCTTATCAATCATTCTTGAGAGCACATACATGCAAATAACAAAAAGATAAGGAGAAAGAGAGCACCATTGACGTAATCCTTTTCGACTCTGAAAATATCCCGCAAGCTCCCCATTAACTTGAACAGAGACAGACGTTGTTGTTATACACAACCTTATCCAATGAATAAATTGCTCTGGAAACTCGGGAGTAGTCAATGTGTTTTGTGCAAAATCCCATTGCACCGAATCAAAAGCCTTTCAGATGTCATTTTTCATCGCACATTTCGGAGACACTGAATCTTTGTGATAATCCTTAACCAATTCAGTCGCTAATAGAACATTCTCCATTATCAGACGGTCCTTCACAAATGCTGATTGATTCCATTCTATGAAATTTGGTAACAACCCTTTCAACCTGTTAGCAATGATCTTGGATATAACCTTGTAAATGACATTGCAACAAGAAATAGGCATATAGTCTTTCATTTCTTTTGCTTCCATCTTCTTTGGTATGAGAACCAGAATTGTTGAATTAATACCTTTCGGGAGAAACCCTTTCTCAAAAAAAAGACCTCACTGCCACCAAGAAATTCGGTCCGATAATCAACCAAGTTGATTTGAAAAACTCACTAGTAAACCCATCGGCTCCCGGGGATTTATCATTCGGCATTGAAAACAGAACGTTCTTTATCTCTTCATCCGTTACGTCCTTTGATAGATTAGCTTGGTCCATTTCTAAACATCGGAAATCCCTCAAGTTACCTAGCTCTTGTTTTGTCATTCCCTCGTAATCTGTTGGTATACATGTCAAAAACTCTGCAAAAAATCGTTCTGCTTCTCCCTTAATATCCTCTGTTTGTGTTAGCACTTCACCATGGGCTCCCACAACCTCACGAATAGAATTCTGCATCTTTCTCGTTTGAACCGATCTTTGAAAATAGACGTTATTCCTATCACCAACTGCAAGCCAGTGTAATTTAGCTCTCTGTTTCATAAACTTCTCCTCAAGCTCTGATAGTAGAGTCCATTTGTTATATGCGATACTTTCTTCCTCCATTCGAGTCGATGATGGGTCACAAAGAGTTGCCTCTTGCTTCTGACATAAATCCTCATAAGCTTCTTTCGAACGTTTGGGAAGATCACCTACTACTCCTTACCCAACGTCCTTGAGAGGGGCTTTAGAGATTTTAATTTCTTTGAAAATCGAAACATAGCTGAGGTTGATACAAATAACACATGTGTTTGAATCCATGCGTCACTAACCGTCTGTGGGAATTGTGGTAAAGATTTAAGGACATTTATAAATTTGAATGGTTTCCTCTTTGTCGGTCCCTCTGCTTCCAATACTAATCTTCCCCTCAAATGATCTGAGCACCCTCCCGCTTCAAATACACCATAGGAGGAGGGAAATAAGTCTAACCATTTGTCATTCACGAGGATACAGTCAAGTTTTTTGCATATTATACCTTCTTGCCTTTTGTTTGTCCATGTGAATAACGGTCCATGTCCTCCTAAATCAGCCATTGAACAATACCTAACTACATTCTGAAAATCTCGCATTCCATGGGTAGTTGAAGGAGTGTCCAAATAGTTTGACTGTTCCTCCATGTCCAAGATTTCATTGAAATCACCAGCAACTAACCACGGCTTCCGTCGAAATAGAGATGAGTCATGATGGTCTCTTAAATCTGCCCACAATGCTTTTCTTTCTTCTACATCATTTGAAGCATACACGAAAGAGCAGAGGAACTCATCCTCCCTCCCTTCCAACAAAATCGAAGCTGGTATTATCTGTGAACTTTTGAAAATCAGTGTGATTCTCACATTTGCTTTCCAAATGACCCATATACGCCCAAGGTGGTGGTGCTCATAGTTGGATATATATGACCAATCATAAGCAACCGCTGAACTAATCCGATGAACTTTCCTTTCCTTAACTCGAGTCTCCAAAAAACAACTAAACTGCAGTGAACTGTTGTGTAACCATTGTCGAATTACGGAATGTTTTGAAGATTTGTTTAGAACACGAACATTCCAGCAAAAACCCGACATATTAGTGTTTCTTGTGTGGTTTTCTCCTCCCCCCGGTACATTGGATAGGCTCCAAGGTCACAGGTGGTTGATTATTCCTTAATACTGTATGAGCTGATTTCGATGCACGGGGAATGGGCAAACGTGTCTTCACTGCCCCGCTCCGTGTAGTTCCCTTCTCCTTTGTATCCCCACTTTGAACTTCTCTTTCTTCTAACTCCATACTCTTTGTTGCATCCACTTCTTCTAACTTTTCAGAGTTATCTACCTCCTCTACATCAAGACATGCAAAACGAGACGGAGATGAAATGACAGATTCCTGGTTATGAATTTCTTGAAGTCTTCCCACTTTGTGTGGAGACACCTCAGTCCATGTTGCCTCAGCCTGACTCTGTTTCCCACCGTCAATATGAGTCATCTCCTCTGCTAATACTAACTCGTGGTTAGTACCAACCGATGCAACCTCCTTTACCAAGTCAGCATCTGTTACCTCTTCCTCTCTGGACCTTTGAATGGGGTTGTTGACCGTAGACTCGTCCGAAATTGGACTGTCTAGTGTAATAGGTGGAATCACATCTACTCTTTTAAGAATGGTAATATTCTTCATTGGTGATTTACACCCCTCAGTGATTTGTCCCCACTTTCGTCGGCAGAGGTAGAGAATATCAGCTCGAGTCCCGGAACTCAACAAGAGACCATTCAAAAATCGTCTTGGGCCAAAGTGGTCCAAAATAAACCTTCTCTTGTGAAGCACGACTTCAAGATGGTGGGTAAAATGGGAGATGTAGTGGTTGTGCCCGAGGACATACTTGGTGATACACCGCTTTGGGAGAATTTTTTTGTGGGTCAATTCGCGGCAACAGCTCCACACGTGGGTACGATTCATGTGATTGTCAATAAGATATGGTCCCTAGGGGATAAAACTGTTAAGATTGATGTGTTCATGGTGGGAGAGAGGATGGTGAAGTTCCGAATTAAAGACGCCAAGGTCAGAGCTCGAATTCTACATCGTGGTATGTGGGATCAAAATGGACTCCGATCCTTGAAGATGCTCAGCTTGCAATAAAAAAAATGCCACTTTGGGTCACAATAAAGAACGTGCCGCACACTATGTTCTCATGGAAAGGTTTGGGTTTCCTAGCGAGTGCGGTAGGAGAACCAAAGAGGTTACATCCAGAAGATATGCAAACAATTTGATGTAGTAAAGGTACAAGTGGAGGTTGACTTGTCTAAAGATCTCCCAACACAATTCAAATTTCAGTTACGAGAGGAGGAGGAGGCAATGGTTGAGTTCTCATACCCTCGGCTACCTCCGCGATGTCAGGACGTCTCTCTTTTAGTTTCTTTCTAGAGTTTATTTTTTCATTGAGTAATTTATTTTCCACACATATGCATGCTGCTCCTGCTCTTCGCTCTCCAAGTATCACCGTCTCCAAATTTCCCTTTGCGCACATTTGTTGCGGAAGCATGTTGAAGCTCAAAAAATGGTAAGGTGATATTCTGATATTATACCTAATTATCACTTGGTCTGAGAGTTAGGTGTCTCTTGTACTGATGATATCTGGTGGATACTAATGCTTTGAATTCTTTTGCTTGAAACCTTGCAGAACCAATATGATAAAAAGGGAAACTGAATATTACAACAGCTTTAAAATCTCAATATCTAAAGGTAATAGCAGTTTTCAACGTGCATCTAACGAGCTTTGGAAATGGTATTTCATGCGGTGTTACTACTAATGGTCTTTACGTTCCAATTTATCTTATGATGTTCTACTCATTCGAGATTGTAAATGATATCCAGGTTTTATTGTTATCGTAAATCACTTGGCACATGGTATAAGACTGAATAGTGCTTTCCGAAGATGAAAGAGCATCGCTGAAGGTCTGGCTGCACAAGGAGGTGATAAAGTGTCTAAAGCTATAGTGTAGATGAAAGCGTAGTTTAAATGACATGAAATTATTGTTTCAAAGAAAAATGAGTATTTATTAGATTTCTGGTTTATCGCATTAAAGAACAATGATTTTACTTCTCATGATTCTCATTAGTAGGTAGACAATTCTCACGTTCGATGGCGTTTCTTTCTCTGAGCAGAAAGGACTTCCAGCGTTTTTGTAAAAGATTAGTAAAGAAAGGATAAAAGAGTGCGGCTCTGGAATAAAGGCACAATCATGATGCACAAAATAGCCATCAGGAAGGAATTTGAAACTGTGGTCTGTGTACATCAACTTGAGGGACATTTTGGAAGATTGGGAATAATAAGGTAAAAGAGAATGCATTACATTTTTTCAAATAATTGTTCTACAGGTCTATAATATTGAACATCTCCGAACTAATATATTATACCAACAATTTAAGGTTTGGAGGAAAAAGAGGAAAGTTTCCTTTTTTTTTTAGGAAAGTTTCCTAAGGTAAGTTTTTGTGTTCCTTTCTGTCATCTCGTTGAATTTGGGTACAATGTCTCTGGCTTGTACTTGCAACTCGTACGTTTGCTTTTGTAATAGTCATATGTTGATCAATATCTCAAGGCATGTATTTTGTGTTTGTAGAATGCTGAAAAATAACAGAGAAATTTGTTGACATGGAAAGAGAGAAATTTGTTGACATGGAAAGAAGGATAATGGGGAAAAAGATTGTGCAGGAGCAAGAGGAGCTTGGGATGATGAGGAGTAGTTTACAAGAAGTTCAATAATAACGTTAATAGAAATATGTATTTTTTTTTCCAGCAAAATACACGTAATCAGAAGTATTAAGGGTACAATATAAACAAAATAAATTCGCTCAAACTTGTCAACATTTCTTAGTAAAGGGAAAGATATTCTAAGTTTTTTTCGAGAAAGGATTTTCAATTAAAAAATATTCAGAGTTTTTTTGTTTTTTTCAAAAAAAATTGGTGCATTATATTTAGAGGTAGCAAATAACAAGAGTTTTACAATTGTTAATGAAAACATTTCCATTTCGGAAATTTGTAAGATGTGTGAGATGTTTAGCCGACTTGCATGGACGATGATCACAAGTGTACGTAGAAGAACTGATGAGTTGAGGTCTCCTTGACCACTTCTTTTATTTTCCGTTCACCCACTTTGGTCCACTTTATTTCTTGGGGGGAATATTCCGAGTTCCAGCTAAATTCCTATTTTTTGTATACATTATTGGCTATTTTGTTGCTTTCAAAGATTGGTGATGAAAAAAACTTAAAGTATTCGTTACCCAAAGGTATGAGATTGATAACAGTGTGAAGACGCTCTCTTCGTTCCATAAAAAATGAGGACGAAGAAAGTTTTCCATTTAATGAAGACAAACTTTTGGCAAAGTTATTTACATGTGAGTTCAGAGCTCATACTATCGAAGAACAAATTAAAATAAAATATGTCTTGCCTTAAAGTTACTCTTGGGGCTTTTTCAAAAAAAAAAAAAATTAGTTTTGGGTGAAATAGAAATACATAATGATGTGAAGGTTCATGGGGTTGCAAATAAGGTGGAGGAGACTCGAGAGTGACTACTCCCTCCGTTTTATATTAGTTGTCATTCTACGTTTTTTATTTTGTATCAAATTAGTTGTCATTTTACATTTTCAATGTAAATTTATAATTGATTTTCCAATTTTATTCATACTCTTTTAGCCAATGTTTTAAAACCGGACCGGCGACCGAACCGGAAAATTTTTGGGTCATGGCTCAATGTGGTCCGACCGGTTCAAACCGGGTCGAACCGGGTTTAACAGTGTTTTTAAAAATAATAATATATATATAGTTTTTGTATAATTATAATATCCAAATATATAACATAACCTTTAAATAAACATATTTCTAAATATTAGTCATGAGAAAAATCATTTTAATAACAAAAAAACTATTCAAAAACAAAATTTAATGAAAAATAGTTAAGTTTATATGTAAAACAAATTAAAAACATTAAACCATAACAAAAAATTAACTAAATTCAAAACTAATATTTGTTTTTATAAATTTTAATTATAAAAATTAAATATGAAAAATGTTAAAAAATGAAAATTTTCAAAAAAAAAAAAAAAAAACTTGAACCCGGGTCAACCCAACCCGGGTAGTCGGCCGGTTCACGGTTGAACCCGGTCCAACCCCGGTCTGGTCCAGTTTACAAAACATTGGTTTTGTTGTGAACCATCTATTTAGTTTTGCTACTACATTCTTTTTTAGTAGCTAAATTATAAGTTTATAACCCGCTTGATAGTTTTACCTTATTAACTACACATCAAATGAAAAATAAACAGATTTTTTAAATATTTTTTTAATTGACGTGAAATCACCTAGAACGACAACTAATATGCAATGGAGGGAGTAATATTTATTTCGTGGCAAAAGTCGATTCTTTAATGTACAGCTTCGTATGGGTTAGAAGTAATTACCATTGAAAAAGAAAAAACATAAAACGTTACATACTACAGCAAAAAGAAAAAAAAAATCAATGAAAGTATCAGAACGAAGCATGAAACTATATGACAAATGAAAAAATATATACAACCTAATAACAAATGAAAAATATATGAAACTTAATTTTAAATGATAAATGCTAACAAATGAAAAATATTATTGTCAATGATAAATGTGAACCGGTCACATGTCCGGTCCGGGTCAATATTAAAACCCAAGTGTAGTTGAACCGGTATCGAACCGGGTCGGACCGGCAAAAAACCGGGAACCGGCGAACCGGTTGACCCGGATCAAACCGGGTTCAACTGTTTTCTAATTAAAAAAAAAATATTTTTATTTCATTTTAATATGTTTATCAAAATTAAAATTAGAAAAATAAGGTTTATAGGTAATGAGATAGTAATAAAGGTTTAACATTTTCTCTAATATAATCATATTCAATGAAAAAAAAAAACATTTTTCAAATAACTATAATCTTTTTAAAATTTTAAGACAAAAAGGATTAGTTATGTATTTATGTATCATCATTTTATTATTTAGTTTTGCTATAGCTATTGAAATTTTTTTATTTTTCTAAATATTTGTACTAAACTTAATATTTTATTTGATATTTGGATAGTTATGCACATACATATAAAGAACAAATTCTATATACTAATATTTTTAAAATATTATTGAACCCGGTTGAACCCCGGTTAGACCCGGTCGGACCATATTAACCCACGACCCAAAAAAAATCCGGTTCGGTCGCCGGTCCGGTTTTAAAAACACTGATTATTGTCTAACAAAATAATAGCTAATGAAAAATATATGAAACTTCGTTTAAAGTATAAACCCGCGCGTAGCAGAAAAAAAATATTTAATAGCATACATATGGTTTTGTTTAGCAAAAAAAACGTTTCCGACACTCCAGTGTTCTAATGCCTCCATTCATAGGAACAAGTACATGTTGAGCCACTTGCCTGGCTTATGTTTAATTCTTTTTATTCAGGGATGTATTTTAATTGTTGGATATAAACGAAATGAAAAATATGGAGTTCCCGTTTACATGCATGTATATTTAATTATGTAAAATCTGCAACACTTTTGGAACGGCGGACTATTGTCATGGTGTGCTAAAAAAAAAATTTAAGTCTGCTTTTTTATGTTTTCATAGTGAATATGTGCACATTCTAAGAAATGATTATGAAATTAATAACATGGTGTCAATTTAAATATACATGTCAAATTTTGATATTTTTTTCCCGAATGTCTCGTATATATAAGCATGCTCCAACATGTTGACCCTTATTTTCATTTGCATTTGACTGCAGCAAAAATTTAGAATAAATGAAAATCATATTGGACAGAAGCATGTTTTCTTGAGGACGTCCTCAGTATAGAATAGATGGAAATCATGTTTGACAGAACCAAACGCATACTTTTCATATATCAGATCTTTGTAGTATGAGTTTGTAAAGCCGAGTATGTAGAACTGGTGGAGTGTAGCCACGTTGAGAAGTTAATGAAACATGTATTGCCAATAGGTCAACAAAGTATATGGCTCATGGAAGTGACAAAAATAATTTTGCAAGTCTACAAGTAAATACAAATAAAACCATTTTAAATCTTATTCCTACTTATGTATTTTTTACATTCCAGTTATGAAGTTTTCAAAATAAACAAAGAACATAATTTCCTATTGCTTTTTCTCCTTCACAAATCTTATTTACGTATCGTATATTATACTATCCTCAACATATAACTTATTGTAAAGTGGAAATTATTTACATCACGTCATCTCTCATACGCTTGTAGGCTACAATTGCTCAGCTCTGTTATAGGAAGCACTATTAATTTCTGGATTCAAGCATTCCGGCTTCCAAGCCAGTGAATAAAGAGGATTGAAGGTATGTGTGCATCTTTTTTATGGTCAGGGCCAGATTTAAACCCGAGAAACGCCAAGGTAGCATGGACTGAGGTTTGTAGACCAAAAAAAGAAGGAGGCCTTGGGATTAAATCCCTCAAGGAAGCTAACATAGTTAGTTGTTTGAAGCAAACATAGTTAGTTGTTTAAAGCTAATATGGAGAATTGCTTCCATTACAGATTCACTATGGGTCATGTGGATAAGAAGCTCACTCCTACATCAAAACCATCGTAAACAATAGGATCATGGATGTGGAGGAAGTTGCTAAAATTCCGAGACTTAGCTCAGACATTTTATAAAGTGGATATAGGAAATGGAGAGGCGACTCTTTTTTGGCATGACAATTGGACCTCCATGGGAAAGTTAAGTATAGTGGCAGGACCGAGGGGAACCATTGATATGGGGATCTCAATCAATGCTACAGTAGCTGAAGTGTTGCAAAGGCATCGACAGAGAAGACACAGAGTGAACACACTCAACAATATAGAAGAGGAAATAAGTCGTGCACAACAAGAAAGAACAGAGGAAGCAGATACAAGCCTATGGAAAAGTGGTCAAGATACATACAAGAAGGAATTCTCTACCAAAGGGATATGAGAACAAATTAGGGTCAAAAAGCCAGCGAAAAATTGGTGCAATGGTGTGTGGTTTACCCATGCAACACCGAAGTACTCGTTTATTGTTTGGCTAGTGGCACTTGATCGCCTCCCAACCGGAGATCGAATCAAAATATGGGCTGGTCCAAGTCCATGTATATTATGCAATCATACGGAGGAGTCTTGCGAGCTTGCGAGCATTTGTTCTTTGAATGCAGGTTTTCCAGGGCAGTTTGGAAAGAGCTCATTGAGAATCTATTAGGAAGGGCTTACACTACCCGATGGAATGAGATTATCCAAATGGCACGCAATGACAGTCTCAGCTACATTCGAAGATTCCTTTTCCGGTATTCTCTTCAGTCGGCAGTTTATCACATGTGGCAAGCGAGAAACAATTGCAGACATGGGAAGGAGCCGTTGGTCGCAGCACAAATCTCAGAAGTCGTGGACAAAATAATCCGCAACCGCCTAAGCTCAATCCGAGTATTGGGAGATCACACTTATGATGATGGACTCATGGAATTGTTTGCTACAAGGAGAGCATAATCATGAGTGACCTATTCAAAAACAACAACTGAATAATGATTTAGAAACAAGTTTGGTTTTGTAGTTCAAAAAACATGTTGCAGCCTCTGTAAAAACAGTTTTTTTTGTTTAGAATAAATTTAACATTCACTTCAAAAAAAAAAAAAAATTAGATTAAATATTTTCTTAGGTAAAATTCAAATTTTAATCAAAACAATGCGCGTATGCGCGGGTTCTCGTCTAGTTATTATAAATTAGTTAAACTTATCTACCATTAATTGGGAATTTCAAATAGCAAAGTAGACACGAAGTTACAAATATTTACAGTTATGCCACTAATTAAAGCTTTAATTTAAACATAAACATAATTTGAATACCATTTTAACAAACCTCTATACCCAGATTTGTTATGCAGTAATCAGGTTAGTCATTGTATACTTAGTCGATTTTTCTAGGAATTCGTCTTCTTTAACTTACCTTTTAAATTTTGTGAATTTACATCTAATGAAGCAGTCACCGATAGCTTCAGACGCCATGGGGTTAATAGAGGTAGAGGAATACTAGGAAATGCCGATGTGGTGAAGGGTCAAAGAAATTTTTTTAGCCTACGACGTCTTTTCAAACATAATTATTTATTCTGAGTTTGCTCCAAAACGATGTGGTCGCACATGTGGCTTCCACGTAATCACGAGTTAACGAATTGTTAATATTGCTACTGCTCAGGTATGATTATGCACAAAATTAAGAGTTTAGGTATGAGATTCAAATTTTTAAATACTTCGGATATGTTTTAGCACAAATGTAAACTTCAGATATGAATCAAACATATACCCATTCCAAAGAAGGCCGATGCTGAGATGATGAAGGATTATATACCAACTAGTATTGTGGCCCGTGCTACAGCACGGGCATGACCATGATTTTTTTTTATAATAAAAATCCATTTTTCTTCATTAGAAATATTGATGAAACAAAATTATTTTGTATATTCAAATAAAAAAAATACCGGAAATTAGATGAGCACGTTCAAAAAATTGGCTGCTCTTCGAAAATATCAAAAGTAGTTCAAACCAGAACTCAAACTTGTTCTAGTTTGAATCATTTGATTTCTTCATTCTCCACCTCCCAAGTAAAAAAAATGACTAAAACACACAGAAAAGTTGAATGATTTCAATCTTGTTTATCTGTACATAATTTTTTATTGAGGGAGAGAACTTGAAATATTGAAAAGACAACAAAAAATACTATAAATTTAACTGTGCATAGAATCTCCACGGGGAAGACATCGTCTTTCTTAGGACAATTTACTTTGACCTCATCACCACCATCCTATTAACAATAAAAGACAGAAAATGGAACTTACTATCTCAGAAAAACAGAACAAAGGAAATTATGATTCATACGACAAAGAAAACAAACCTTCAAATTGTTCGTGATTGAATCCCACATCTTTTCAATCCCATTACTTGAGTTTGAAACTACTCACCTTTTTTGCTCTTTGAACATTGAAGAAAAGATGTTAGTCTCAGAAGATGGAGCAATGGGAGAGGGAAGAATCGTGAGAGTGTGGGCCGGAATTCACTCTCTGCAAACAAATCCCACATTTTCCACTATCACTCTGCATCCCAAACAAAACAGAAAAAAAGAGAGACTGATTATCTAAATAAGAAACTGATTAAATCGAAATAATTATTACCTTGTTGAGAAGAAACGTGGCACGGAGGAGAGAGACACCACCTGCATGAGAGGTAGAAGAAGAAGATTAAGGAGAATAACGGTTAGACAAAAACCTAGGACTTGAATTTTTACTTATCCTTGGAGTAGCATTTCTCGTGGTTTTGCAATGGAGTTTAGGGCTAGTTGGGAGAGACGGTTGTTGAAGCCTCCGCCGTGGATTTGATAAAAATTAACTTTGATTGGAATCTTTGAGTTGGAATTAGGGGATTAGTGTCATGAAGAACGTAATATAAACTCTTACAAACGAAGTTCATATATTTGGCTTCGTTTAAATCTTGTAGAGATTTCAAATTCAGGAGTTGAGATGGGAGACTGAAATCTAAACCGTTGAAATGAAATCATAGAGAAATAGTTTCATGAAAGCAAATTTTTAAGAACGATGAAGAGATCGTGGCCAAAGAAATCGGCGGAGGAGAGACGAATAGATCGTGTCGAGATTCTAGGAAAATATTTTTAAATAAATTATATTTGTTGGACTTTCCACATGTCACACTCTTATTAGTGAGGTGACTTGTGATTTAGTAGTAAATGATAGCTTGTTGTAATACAATTTACAAGCTCATCTCCAAGATACTAGCTAAGCGTCTGAAGGTTCTGCTCCCTGAAGCCATACAACCTACCAAAGTGCACTCATCAAAGGACGACTTCTTCTTGAGAATGTATTGTTGGCTACTGAATTGGTTAAGGACTATCACAAGAATACAATCTCCCCTAGATGTGCATTCAAGATTGTTATTACTAAGGCCTTTGACACGGTGAATTGGGAATTCATACTGAATGTACTGTCAACAATGGGGATTCCGGACAACTTCATTTAGTGGATTGAAGGATGCATCTCAACATCTTCATTCTCGGTAAATGTCAATGGAGAGTTGGAGGGGTTTTCCGAGCTTAAGAGGACTAAGACAAAGATGTTCTCTCACCACTACTATTTGTCATTGCTATCAATGTGCTCTCCCATAGACTTGATAGAGCGGCCAAAGAGCATAAAGTTGGATTTCACCCAAAATGTAAGGACGTGGAGCTAACACCTGAGTTTTGCAGACGATATGATCATATTCACCGATGGTACAGCGGAGTCAATCTCATGTATTGTTATAGTGTTGAATGCATTTGAAAAAGAATCAGGCCTGGCGATTAACATGAACAAATCTGCATTATTTATGGCTGGTAGAACACATCATAATCTGCAAGAAAGAGCTACTTTACTTGGCATTCCTATTGAGCAGCTACCTATTCATTACTTGGGTTTACCTTTGACTACTAAGAGCATGAATAATATAGACTATGAGCCTCTAATTGATAAGATCCGAAAACATTTTCTCCCGTGGCGTCAAAGACTCATTCTTATGCAGGACGACTCCAACTTATCCAATCTGTCATTATAAGTACAACTAATTTCTGGTGTTCGGCTTTGAAGCTGCCAAAGCAATGTCTTGATAAGATTGAGAGAATGTTCTCTGCTTTCCTCTGGTCCAGATCACCAAATCAGGCCTCCAAGGCGAAAGTTGCTTGGGAAGATATTCGTAAACCAAAGAAAGCTTTGTAGTGTTCTCCCTTAAGCTCATTTGGAAACTATTTGCACATTCTGGCTCACTATGGGTTGCGTGGGTGAAAAAATATTTGATGTGTGGCCGGATATCGTCCACGACAACGAAGGGTTTATGGATGTGGAAAAGTTATTAAAGCGGCCTCTCGCATCAACATTCATTAAAGCAGATGTCCGTAATGGCGAGAGCACCTCCTTTTGGTACGACAATTGGCTGAGTATAGGTCCCTTAAACCAAGCGATCGGAGATAGGGGAACTCAAATGTTAGGAATCCCAAAGCATGCTCGTGTGGCGGATGTAGTGGTTATTGATGACTGGAAGATACGTCGATGCAGGGGAAGGCACCTGCAGAAGATGGTAAACCATATAAGAGCAGCTCCCTTGCCAAACCGAGAAGCAGGAGATGATAGAATCTTATGGAAGCAGAATACAGTTAGCTATGAATGCAAATTCTCAGCTAAAAAGACTTGGGAGAGTATAAGGGAAGTACACCAACATGTCGATTGGCACAATCTGGTATGGTTCCCTCAAGCCGTGCCAAGATACTCGTTTATATCGTGGTTGGCAGTCCGGAACAGATTCTCAACAAGAGATCGAATCAGAATATAGGGAGACTCACATCCATGTTTGCTATGTAGGGAGCTTAATGAAACGAGATATCATATCTTCTTTGTTTGTCCTTTCTCCTACACGGTTTGGACCTTACTTTTACCACCTATTGTGGGATCAAGACTCAATCCAGATTGGAGGATCACTATAAATTACATATGGTGTAATCGTCTTACTAAAACGGATGACCAACTCGTGCATATGGCTTTTCAAACAATGGTGTATTGGATATGGAGAGAGTGTAATGGACGTTGACATCAGCGGCCTACTTCTACCCCGTTGGCGATTGTTAAACATGTGCACAAGGAGGTACTTCTTCGTCTCTACTCTCTTAGAAGCTCGGAAGAAGATAATGAAGTGATAGACCGATGGAACCAAGTGGAACCGTAAATAGGAAACTGATTCTATATGTAAAATTGCTCTGCTTTATCCAAGTTTTATGGATATGAAATAGTCGACTTTCTGTATATTACTAGTGTGTTATGTTAATGTCCAAGTTCAAAACTTCGTTATGTGCTAATCATGCGGTTCGATCAGGTGTACCGAAATGATTAAAAAGAGACGTTCAGATGGATGGTGATATGTTATGGCGTTTGTATAACAACAAGTCAAGATGGTCCAGCAGTACTGCACGTGACTAGAAACCTTACGTCGCGGGTTCGAATTAGAGATTTCGGTTCTGGTTAACTTTGTCAAAACCGGAAAGTTTCTTTTTCGGTTTGGAATTTTCTCAAAGGCCCTTCGAAAGTAAAGCCCATCTCATCTAAAGACTTAACCGACTCTTATTCGCAGCCACAAGGTTAACTAATTCACCAAAATTAGAGTTCGAATCAATCTGCGTGAGATTCCAAGTGAGTTTTCAGAACAAAAGTGCAATAAAAGTAATAGTAAAGTATTAGTGATTTCCATAAAATCATAACAAACCATCTTTCCACAAAACACCAGACATTAATCAGACTCTCCCAGATCTCAACCTTGCAACCTGACTACTTAAACCACAATCCTTCCTTGCCAATAACTTGTCTTTGATACCACTTTGTTAAGATTTGAATTTCATGTCTCTCCAAATCCTCTAACCACGACGATAACACGGGCCACCACTTTTCAGGTCTTCCCAAGTCCAAGCTGCAGTGGATACATAGGGTTTGGACACATACAACTCTGCTGACTCCGCTGCTGAAAGTACAGTATAGTTATCCCGAACTAAATCCGACATCGCCCCTCCAAAATCTGAATCAGACGCTGCAACCAAGATAACCGCATTCTGAGGTTGAGAGTGTAACTCAAGAATCTCTCTATCAGCATTCTATCTGCATTTTCTTTCACTCGTACGAATTTACTAGCTGGTTTACCATCTACTCTATCGAATGTCTTTGGTATGATAAAGTACCCACATTCATCACAATCCACAACTTTTTTTGGAATTGGGTAGAAACTGACCGTACACTTGCCTATCGTCATTGGTGAGCCCATTAGATCTCCTCTTCCACATATGATGATCTCTTCCAAATAATATGTCTCATTGTAAGTTTTCAGAGCAATGTCAACATTATGCACAAGCTGGTCATAAGGTCCAATAGGCTTTAAATTTTCAATATCCAAGTACATCTTCACGGGTTTACCCTCTGCAAATTGCACACACCCAAAATTAGCAAATTTTAAAAAATCTAAATGTTTCTGAAAAGAAAAAGTTAAGTTTCTTACCGGCGCGCCGATTTCTGATCCAAGACCGCCCCCCTCCACCTACGGATCGACCTCCAGCGCCTCTTCTACCATGTCTCCTGTTGTCAAAACCTGGTGGTTGTCCATAGCCGGGCCTGTCCTGACCAGTTGGGGGAACAGAAGGCTCAGTCCAGTGATCCCCTCTACTCGCAGATCCTGTACCAGAACAACTTCCGCTTAATTCACGGTTTCCACTTGTGTTTGAGTAGTTACTTGTGTCAGTCCGTGATTCATTGGAACTAAATCCTCCCTTTCGTCTTCTGTTGAAGCTACTACTTTGCGGCCTCTGATGTTTCTCTAGATGCATTAAAACAGCCAAACATAGAGAACGTTAGAAAAGAAAATGCCAAACAGTAAGTTCTCGTAATCAGGTTCTGAACGAACAATGTTACCTTGAATATCATCTCCCTGCTGTTGCTCCGTTTGAAGAAAATGGGTTTCAAGGAGATTTAACATCTCAAAGTGCCCAACATATGATTTTCCGAACAAATTCTGAAGTCTGATGTCGCAAATAACCTTGGTTTTATGACGGGGATGACGGAGACTGTATCTGTCTATATAATCCAGCAGGAGCAGATGCACCTCTTCTTGAGTTAAGAAAGATTTGTCACCACCTCTCATGTGCGCGACCACATCCAAAAGTTCCCTAGAGGCCCACTCTATAGTTTCACCTGACCAGCTTTTCTTAGCTGGTGACAGGATTTTCTCAGCAGAACCAGAATTAGATCGACTCCTGGTCTTCCTCCTTTTGGGAGAACTATCTGAATCTGATTTTCTATAGTCATTCTCGTTGGCTTTTCCCTGTTTACTAGCACGGGAGTCATGTCCTTTCGTAGCCAGATCAATTTCCTCTGGGCTTAAAGATAGCTGGGTTTTCAAATCAATCCAGTCACGCTTAAACTGATATTCCCAGCTGGTCTTGTTGTCAAAATCTAACTGCAACTGCAAGAGACAAAAAAGAATCAACTATTCAGTGTGGGACACTGACGAAAATCATAATACATTGCTGTAAGAAGAAGAAACTGGAAGAACCAACCAGGTTTGAAAATTCATAAACATGAGCATCATGCTATAGAGAAATGGTACAGGAGAATCACTAGAAGGTGGATCATATATAAGCAAAAAGCAACAAAGAGTACGTAAGGCATACCGGCTCCTTTCTTTCGATCGCCATGACTGACTCTATGCATGTCTCACACAAACCCATATTGCCTCTTATGCAAAAGAAGGCAGCATCTTTGGCGCAGCCTTTGCATAATGAAAAGGCACATGTATAACACATATACGTCGCAGTTTTCTCACATTTGCTGCACATGTGCGATCCTATTAATGAAAATGTAACATTATGTTAGGTTCTGTAAGAAAGGCATGGAAATAGACTCTGGAAAATCCATGCATACACAGAGAGAGGTTAACAAAGTTCTGTATGATGTGTTCTTATATATCAGAAAAGGCTAAGAGGCTGAACAATGTTCTTTGGGATATTTTATAACACTAGCATGTGTAATTTATCACCATATGCACCAAAAAATGATTCTGAAGCATTCGCTAGATACAAGAATCATCTACAAATCGGTAGTGTTACAAATAGCTATCAGTTGGTGTACCTAGAACAAAGTTTTCTTTCTCATTTTATCAAATACCACACCAATCCATAAGGGAAGAAAACTACCAAAGTATATAAAAGCATCAATGCTCTGTTGCTACTTGGTATTTATATTGAAATACTAGAGAAGAAACTAGAAGCCACCGTAGACAAGTTCTTGTAAAATCTCAAAGATTCAGGCATGAAATCAAACATGATGTGCAAAGCAATAGAAAAATGCATAGATATTACTTCAAACATTCACTATTGTTCACTGATTTCGTTAACATGAAATTTTCAAACTTACCAGAGTTGGATTTACAGCTAGAACCGAAGAAAGCATCATCTCGATCTCCACTGGAAGGGTGGTAAGCTTTTGAGCATCCCCTGAAAGGCAAGAAATCACCTGGCTTCCTCTTTCCTCTAGAAGTCATAACACTCTCCTTCGAATTGTGGCTGATCAAAATCAAAATGAAAGGAGAAGACGTAGGTAGGGTTTACTTCAATTACCATTTTACTATTTTACCCCTTGCAAGACTGACTGCTAATGCTAATTGACTTAACCACGTATAGTTAATTTAGAACCAAGGTAATAACTTTTGAAATATGAAAAATTAGAGTTCGTTTGGGTTAATTAAGTATAAAAAAATTTCTACTGATTCCAATCACAATCGAATGATGAATTTTGATTTAGTACGCTTTCTACGTGGTAGAGTGTTTTTCTTTGGGCGAAACAAAACATATATAATAAGTTGATAAATAATATTTTCCATCTGATGCGTACTATAGTTTTGAAGTAGTAAAACGTTTTTTTTTTCCAGAAGTAAAACATGTTTAATGTCTCAAATATCATGTTATTGTATTTTTCGATGCATTGGATAGAAATAGACGACACACTCGCATGTCGTCATAACATTTGCTATTGTTGTTTCCATTATTTGTCTACCTACGCATATATGATGATTTCATCCTGAACATATGACTGGTCGTAAGTCTTCAAAGCGGTATTGACTCGATTCACAATCATGCTAGCATCTACACTTGGCCTGATATTTTCAATGTCCAAGATCTGTTTCACACGTTTAGGCACTTCAAGTTGCGCACACACACAATACTGGCAAGCTTTTAAAATCTAAATGTGTCTATCAAGTAAAAAGTTAAATTTCTTACTGGCTGCATATTTATATTCCTAACCCGCCTCAATTGACTTTGTTGCAAATTTGTACTACTCCCTGATCGACTTTGAGTGCATGTTCCAACGTGTCCCATGTTTTTAAAAAATCAGGTCTACCCTATATCAGCAATTTTAATATTTCGTTTTTATATCTTTTTTATTAAATCGAATAAAATTTGATAATTTAAATACTTATTTATTAGTTAATTTAATTATTATGGTAAAACAACAATTATGGTGTTTTAATTTTGATTTTTTTAGATTTTAAATCCATGAGTATCCAAATATCTCCAGATATTCAGAATAAAATCTTGATTTCCAAATAAAATTAAACAAAGCAAAATTGGAATTAGATATCGGTACAAAACAAACTAGATCACAAATATAATATTTTTTCTAGATATTTGATCCACGCCCAGCCCTAAGTCCCTAACAAATATCTACTTACACCGAAAGCAAAAGCAAACCTATTCAAACTGTAATTAGGAATTTTCAAGAGTTTCCTAGTTAAATGATTAGAATTCCATCAATTTAACAAAAATATGAGATAGTTTTTTTTCTTTCTTCTAAGTAAATATGATGATGTTAAAAATATCATATCCAGTATTACATTCTTGTGCTAATAGTTGAGAACTAAGCTTCTCGCTGTTTCTCTCTCCTTCGAGAAGATTCTGGCGAAATTTCTTCGACATAGTTCGATCTCAAATTACAAATCTAATTCGGATAAACACATCAAAATTCCTCCTACTCTTGATCCTGTCTATCATCCCTACCCTGTTGTTACCACTAAATTGATTTCACTTCACCAGTCATGGAATCGCAAAGGCAAATTTGGGATGTTCTTAAAGACATGTGTATTGGTTCGAAGAAAGACCCTTGGAAGGTTCATACGGATGCTCAACAAAAATATATCCATGACCATCGTCTATGTTTAGTGGTTAAAGGCCTTAATCCTTATCACCAAAATCCTAAAGGCATCAAACTAGCCATGCCTGGTACCTGGGGTTTAATTGGAAAGGTTGAAAGTCAGGTCACTGATGATGGTTTAGTTAACTTCTTCTTCCAGAAGGAGCATCATATGCTTACAGTTCTAGACAAACCTCCCTACAACTATAGAGGCTGGATGGTAGCAGTTGACCTCTGGAGCAGAAGATTTTCTCCAACCTTTCTCCGATCTATTCCTTTTCGTATCAGGATCGATAAGCTACCAGCCGATTACCATCGACTGGATATTATCGAAAGTATCGGTGAGATGCATGGACATGTTGTTGACACTCAAATCACTGAGCCGAATTTTGTCCAGGATCGACCAGCACAGGTTTGGGTTCAAGTTGAATTTGATGTTGATCACGAAATTACTACGGTTCGCAAGGTCGATATCATGCCTAGAGAACCACCTGTGGAGTTGGAGTTTAGCTACAAAGGTCTTCAAAAATTATGTGCCACATGTGGTAGCTTGAGGCATGCATATGATAAGTGCCCCATGGCTTCCACTCTCTCTACAACAGCAAGTGCTCTAATGGAGATTGGCCATGACCCATATGGTACAACAGAAGAACGTCAAGTTGCAGTTGTGGGCATCAATACAGGACAAGAAATTGGAGAGAATGCTGAGACTAGTCCCATTATCCCTCCTGCATTGGTTCCTCTTACAGCTTATCTAATTGAGGAACCAGCTCAAAATGAAATCAATATGATTGAAGCTACAGGGACTGAAGAAGAGTATGGGCTAAAGAGAACTAGCGCTGGAGCTCAACTTGAAGATCAACCTGCTGAAGCTAAACGATTTGCTAGACCCAGTCAAGAAATTTATTCTCATAATGAGGCAAGTACTTCCACAGCACCTCGTGTTTCTCCTGGTATAATTACTGAAGCTACCACAGATGGCTTGGTGGTTGCCAAAAACCACCAGTGGCCAAATGAAGATAATGTACCTGAACTGTCAAGGCCTGGGGAACGACTCGACAGTTCAGTATCTCAAAGATGTCAGGAACTCTTCCAATCCAGACATCATGTTTCTCGTAGAAACTAAGAACAGCTATACTGTAGTAGATCAGCTTTGTAAGGACCTTAGTTATGCTAACTCTTTTGTGTTACCCTCGTAGGGTTAAGCGGTGGTTTAGCTATTTTTTGGGATGTACATATCCAGCTACACCTAGTTTCAACCCCATCTCTGTATCAAACTGATGTTTATATACATGATGGTGCTCAGCCTTTTTGTTTATCCTCTATTTATGGCAATCATATAGTCAAGCATCGGAATTTGCCAATGGAAAAATATGATTTGCAGGTGGAAAATGGGAATTACCAGCATATTCCCAAGTTGGTACTTGGTGATTTTAATGATATCAAGCATTCGCATGAGAAAGAAGTGGAGTACTCAGGTCAGATTACTCTTTCTCGAATTTTCGTAAGATGCTCTCTTCTTGTGGTTTGCATGATATTCGAACCATAGGAAGCAATTTACTTGGGTGGGGACTAGGCATAAACACACAGTACGTACAAGAATAGATCGAGTTGTTGCATCTTGTGATTGGTTAGATAAATATCCTACAGCTTTTGTCCAAGTTCTTCCTTGCAGTGTTCTGATCATAGACCTCTTATATTGCACACGGAAACTAATACTTGGAAGGCAAGAAGTTGTTCAAATATGATTGCAGATGGAAGTATGACCCACAAATCAAGGAGCATGTCAACACAGTATGGAATCAAAAATGTTTCTGACATTCCAAGTCAACACTTTAGTCAAGCTCTGGAGCTTTGCAGGAAAAGTCTGACATTCCAAGTCAACACTTTAGTCATACTTCCAATACTCAGGCAACAAATCAAGCTGCTTAAGAAGTCCATACATTGAGGCTTATGAGCAAAGCTGCTTTGATTACCAAACTGTTAGGTACTCTCAAATCTCAACTAGCGTATGAATATAGAATGGAAGAAGAGTATTGGCGCATTAAAAGTAGAGTCCTTATGGTTGCAAACTGGTGATAAAATACTAAATACTTTCATGCGAAGGCTAAACAAAGGAGAGCTTTTAATAAAATATCTTCTCTATCTAGTCCTTCAGGCCGTATTCAATTTACACAGGAGGAGATTACCAAGCTTATTGTTGATTATTATATTGAAATTTTCTCCACAGATACCAATGCAGCAACAATCGATTTTGTCCATGATATGCCTCGCAGAGTTACAGAAGAAATGAACAGTTTCCTCACTAAACCAATTACAGAAGCTAAAGTTTATCAAGCTCTACAGAATATGGACTCTGATAAAGCGCCAGGACCGGATGGATTAACAGTTTGGTTTCTATAAGGACCATTGGCATACAGTGAAGGAGTCTATACTGAGGTATATTCAAAACTTCTTAGATACAGTGAGCTTGATACTAAGCTGAACCATACTCATATATGCTTAATCCCAAAAGTTGAAAATCCACAGGAAGCAAAAGACTTTAGACCCATCAGTCTTAGTAATGTGGCCTACAAGCTATTATCTAAAGTACTAGCTGACAGGTTGAAGCACTATTTGCACTATATTATATCTGACCTTCAGTCAGCTTTTATTCTGGTAAGCTAATTACAGATAATGTGTTAATAGCTCAGGAGATGATGCATTCTTTGCGTACTAGGAAGCTTTCCTCATTCTCATATGGCTGTTAAGCTAGATATAAGTAAAGTTTTTGATAAGGTGGAATGGCATTTCCTTGATGCAGTAATGAGGCAAATGGGCTTTGCTGATACTTGGTGCAAATGGATTATGAAGTGCATTACAACAGTCACTTAAGTTATGAACTACCCCAAAACAACGTTGCTCGAGGCCAAACAAAAATTGTCCTCAAGTTATGCTTGGAGAAGCATCCTTCAAGGCAATAGATTGTTGAAGCAAGGGGTTACTTGGAACATTGGCAATGGAGAAAATGTTTATGTCTGGCATGATAATTGGCTTCCAACTCCTACTCCTGGGACACCGAGGTCCTTAGAAGCTAATAAAACTCCTAATTCAGACTTGAAGGTAAAAGACATGTTTCTTCAGGGTACACATGTTTGGGATACAACCAAGTTGGTTTCCTTAATCCATCCTGCAGATATTCCTCTAATATTGCAATTACAACCAATCTCTCACTGGACGCATGATGAGCCTACTTGGCTGTTTACTAACCATGGGCACTATACAGTGAAGTCAGGTTACAATTTCATGCGCTCAAAACAAGGTCAGTCATCGATCACTCCTATTGCTCTCTTTAAACAGCTGTGGCAACATAATCTACCCCCCAAAATCCAACATTTCTGGTGGCGTTCTCTGCATGACGCATTACCAATAGCCACTAGACTCAAGCAAAAATGTATCCTCAAGGATAATACTTGCTCTGTTTGTGGTGAAGCAGAGGAGACAATAAACCATATGTTGTTTCAGTGTCGTGTTAGTAAGGAAATATGGGAGCTAGCACCTCTTGTTACGCTATCCTCAACCATGCTATATGATAAAACTATGCATGAAAACTACACAAGACTATTAGAGGCTAACCATCACTCACAAGAGCAAATTTTATTAATCCATTTTTTGGGGTGGCGTATATGGAAGCAGCGGAATGAGTTGATCTTTAATGGGAAAAGAAGATCTCTACCAGAGATAGTTAACAAAGGAATTCAAGATCTTCCACTCTGGATTGAAGCTTCAGATATGACACAACAAAACCTTTCTCATCAAGTGCAACCTTCCTCTGGAAATCCCTATAGGCAAGCACCAAAGAATCTCACACAGCTGTTTCAGCAGATTTCAGGACCTTACTGCTTGGTTGACGCCTCTTGGATATCTCCGCATCAAAATATTGGCATTGGATGGAGCCACTGTGAACCAACTTCAAGAGAGACCCTGTTTGACTCAGGTACTTTTCCACCTACCAAATCTCCAACCATTGCAGAAATTGAAGCTTTGCGAGTTGCAGTAGTTGAAATGCATAGGCTAGGACGTCGAGATGTTACTTTTTGTGGAGACATCAAGGAGATTTATGGATTCCTACAGAATATTGGATCGAACGAACCACCCTCCATAAGATGGCACACTCCTTACAGTGTTCAATTAAGGGATATCTTAGCGATGGCTAAGCTTTGTAATTTCAAATTCCACCACATCTCACGTGATGGTAATGTAAGAGCTGATTACCTAGCTAGGCAAGCTAGACAGAACTCGCAGGTTTATGTAGTAAAATGGCCAATGTACCTTTAGACAATGCAATGAATTCAATTGTCGACGAAAACAAAATGTACTCTTAAAAGAGAAAAA